>LNAC01000053.1:182677-225880 GCA_002007465.1 Ailurus styani
AAAAAAAAAAAAAAAAAAAAAAAAAAAAAAAAAAGAAAAGAGTATGTATTCTGCTGTTTCAGGATGGTATGTTTTGACTGTATCTGTTAGACCCCTCTGATCCAATGTGTCATTCAAAGCTGTTTCCTTGTTGATACTCTATTTGAATGGTCTGTCCATTCATGTAAGTGAGTGGTTAAAGTCGTCTACTATTATTGTAAATTATTCTTTATTATTTCCTTTATGTTTGTTAGTAGCAACTTTATGTATTTGGGTGCTCCTATGTTAGGTGCATAAATAATTACAATTGTCATATCTTCTTGTTGCATTGTTCCCTTTATGATTACGTAGTGCCTTTCTTTGTCTCTCGTTACAGTCTGTTAATAAGTCTATTTTGTCCGATATAAGTATTGTTACTCTGGCTTTCTTTTCACTTCCATTTGGCTGATAAATGCTTTTGCATCCCTCTACTTTCAATCTGCATGTGTCTTTATGTCTGAACTGGGTCTCTTGTAGGCAGCAAATAGATGGGTCTTGCTCTTTTATCCATTCCATCACTCTGTGTCTTTTGATTGGAACATTTAGTTCATTTACCATCAAAATAATTATTGATAGGCATATGCTTTTTGCCATTTTGTTACTTGTTTTATATTTGTTTTTTGTAGTTCTTCTCTGTTCCTTTCTTGCTCTCTTTCACAGTTTGCTTGCATTTTTTAATGATATACTTGCATTCCTTTCTCTTTATTCTTTGCATATATATCCATGATTTTTTATTTGTGGTTACCATTAGGGTTGTCTGTAATATCTTATGCATATAGGAGGCTATATTAAGGTGATGGTTGCTTAAGTTTGAACTCATTCTTTACTCCTCTCCCCTGACCCCACGTTTTAGGTCTGTGGTGTCATACTTTATATCCTTTCATTTTGTGAATCACTTGACTGATTTTTACAGATATACTCGTTTTTACTGCCTTTGTGCTTCCTATTTTCTTATTCCTACTTACTGTCTTTCTTTTCTACTCAAAGAGCTCCCTTTAATATTTCTTGTAGGGCTGTCTTAGTGGTCATGAACTCCTTTAACTTTGGGTTTTGGGTTGATTTTTGTTGTTTTTCTTTTTTAAGATTTATTTGTTTGTTTTTTAGAGAAAAAGAGTGGGGTAAGAGGGAGAGAGAGAGAGAGAATCTCAAGCAGACTCCCTGCTGAGCACAGGACCCAGGACAGGATTCAGTCTCACACCTTGAGATCATGACCTGAGCCATAACCAAGAGTCGGACACTCAACTGACTGAGCCACCCAGGTACCCCTAACTTTTTTTTTTTTTTTTCGAGAAAGTCTTTATCTCTCCTTCTATTCTGAATGATAGCCTTGCTGGATAGAATATTCTTGGCTGCAGGGATTTTTCTTTCAGCACTTTGAGTATATCACGCTGCTCCCTCTGGCCTACAAAGTTCTGCTGAAATGTCCCCTGGTAGCCTTACAGGGTTTCCCTTGTCTATAACTTTTCTTCTGCTGCTTTTAAAATTATTACTACTTTTTGCCATTTTAATTACTGTGTGCCTTGGTGTGGACCTTGGATTGATTTTGTTGGGAGCCCTCTTAGCCTTCTGGATCTCAATTTCTGTTTCCTTCCCCCAGATTCAGAATGTTTTCAGCTACTATTTCTTCGTATTTTCTGCACCATTTCCTCTCTTCTCCTTCTGAGATTCCTATAATGTGAATGTTACTATGCTTCATGGAGTCACTGAGTTCCCTAAGTCTTTTCTCTCTCTCTCCCCCCCCTTCCCTCCCTCCCTCTCCTATTCAGCTCTCTTGCTTTCCATTACTCTGTCCTTCAGATTACTGATCCATTCTTCTGCTTTTTCTAGTCTACTATTTATTCCATGTAGTGTATTTTTAATTTCAGTTATTGAGTTCTTTATCTCTTCTTCATGACTGGTTCTTTTTTTTTTTTTATGTTTTCTATCTCTTTGTTAAGGGTTTTACTGAGATCTTCCACTCTTTTCTCAGTACAGTGAGTATCTTTATGACCATTACTTAAAATTCTTAGTCATACTACTTATCTCCATTTTGTTAGCCCTCTTTCTGTGATTTTGTCCTGATCTTTCATTTTGGACATATCTCTTTGTCTTCTCATTTTGTCTAACTCTCTGTGTCTGTTTCTGTGTGTTAGGGAAGTCAGCTACATCTCCTGCTTTTGAAAGTAATGGCCTTCTGAAGAAGAGTCCTACAGTGCCCTGTAGCGCAATGTCCTCTGTTCGTCAGAAACTGGTGCTTCAGGGGTGTCTCCTGTGTGTTTTGCATGAGCCCTGCTGTTATGGCTGAGCCATGTTTGCCTTCAGTCCAGTCGTCTGCAATGGCTTTCTGTGCCTGTGTGGTTAGGGTTTGGTTCCTGTGTTGTTAGTGGGCCAGTCTGGGGCCACCTTGGGCTTGAGTCAGTCCAGATGTTTGCCAGAGATGTAATAGCACCGAACTGCAGGGTGTTTTCCTTGTGTTGCCCCCTGAGAAGCTTTCATTGGTGGGTGATGTCAGCAATCACATTAGCTGTCTGCCTCCAGCCCACCGTTGGGGCTACCGCTGGACTAGTGTGTATGGTTATCTTCCCCTTCCCCCAGGGCAGGAGTCCCTTTGGAGCGATGCTGGCCCCTTGGGGGGCTGTTTGGGCAACTGCCAGGCTCATGGCACCACTTTGGATAGGCTCTGGCCAAAGGCATACTGGAGGGGGCAGGTCCGTAGGACAGCATGGGAGCAGGGCTCGTGCCATGACTTTTGCACCCTTCCACTGTGGGAGAGGACATGCAGCTGCCGGAAACTCTGGTCAAGGCCAGCCAGGTTGGAGGGGGCATGTCCACAGGACAATACCAGGGTAGGGACATTGTTAGAAAGCTAGGTGGATAATGTTGATGTCATTCTGGTTCCCTCAGGTGTCCTTGTGTCTAGGCTGGGAGGCAGGGGAGGGAAATGCTGCCTGTCAGCTCCTTTGTTCCTGGAGAAGTTTCCCAAAGATCCCTGCTCTGGCAGCACGTGCTCTGAGATTAGCAAACAAATCTCCCTCCCACATCCCCAGGCGTCTTTCAAACTACTGCTTCTATGCTCTATCTCAGAAGGGCTGTTTGTGTGCTCTTTTAGGGTGGGGACTTCATTCCCTCTCACCCTCCCCACTCTCCCAGAGCTGAGCCTGATTATTTTTAAAGTTCCAGGTGTTAAGCCCCTGGTGATTGTAAGAACGACAGAGTTTTGCGCCTGTGGTTTTCAAAGCCAAGTGTTACAGGAATTTGTTTTCCCTTCGCAAGTTCCCCATGCCAGGGATTTCTGATTCGAGGGTCTGTTCTCTCCCCCTCTCCTTGCCCCTGGTGTCCCTCCCTCCCACGGATAGTCCTGTAAATCTGTTTAGATCTGGACCACATGTTGGCCCTTTCTACCATTTCCAATGTGGCCCTCTGTACATTTAGCTATGGAGAGTCTGTTCCGCTACTACTATTCGTGTTATTTTCTGGGTTATTTACAGTGATGTGGGTGTTTCTGTATGTATCTGTGAGACAAAAGTGAGCTTAGGGTCCTTTTACCCTGCAGTCTTCCCCAGAAGCAACTGTAAGTAAGATTCTTCATCACCTTGACAGCACTCTTAAGATTCTGTGTTCCTTTACATGGTTAGAAGGGGAACCAATTTCAGAAGTTGTGATTTACCCAGGATCCAGGTGACTTGAGGAAGTCTGAGCTCCAGCTCCTGGTTAAAGCCTTTTAATGCCATACATTTTTACGGATATGAGGGATTTCCTTTTAGTAAGCCAGGTCTGTCCACTCCCTCCTGCTGGAGTCAGAAGCTATTCTCAGCAGAGAGAACGTTTGCCTTTCCTGGCGCATCAGGGATCACAGGAATTAGCGACAGAGCTGGTTATTCTCACCTTCCCCTCTAGGCTGAGTTGGGACAAGGCAGCAGTGGTAGGTAGCACAGCACTAGCAGCCAAGGATGTACATTTCACTTTGACCACAGATGAAGCCAATGGAGGCTTTCAGTGTGAGTTCATGGAGGGCAGCTACAGGGTCAGGGGGGAGTCCAGCTCCACCACTCGGCTCCACCTTTGTCTAAGGAGTGTTCAGAAGCAGCCATCTACCTCGCTGCTCTCCCCTGGCCGGCATTAGCTCTCTTGGCAGATGGAAGGGTTATTTCAGATTACGAAATAGCTTTTCCAGTTAGATATTTTTACTTATGTTTTCATCTTACTCTCTTAGTTTGTCATGAATTAGCTCTGATAAGATACTTTATTGAACAAAATTTTCACTGTAAGTTGAATATTAATACAAGTCCAACAAAAATGTCTTCGGTATCTTTACTTTTGTTTCTTTAATAGGAAAGCCATCTACCTTCGTCTGGAGGAAGGAGGGGGCAGGGATGGGAGACAGGAGCAGAGAAAGGAGCGGTCTTCTGGTTCATCAGCAGTGTCAGGTATCTTTTGAAATGTATTTTATAAATTACTACCATTGTTTTGATTGGTTTCGTGTCTCCCATATGCTGCACACGTCACCACCACCGTGCCCTCTAGTAGGGAAGGTGACCGTTCCCTCGTTATGCAACACAGGAGTCGCTGGAAAGCAAGGGACCCCTGATGGTAGGGAGAAATGGGAGGCTATCCATTCACAAGGCTGGTGTTGAGAGGAAGTCCATGGAAGCTTTAAGTGCAGGCCCAGGGAGTAGAGAAGGAAGGGCCAGAGGAGGGGGCAGGAAAATGGAATAAGGGGTAGGGGCAATCATGTAACACTTCCACCTCTCCTTGACCTAAAAGTCTTCGAGGAAGACACAGACACCTAGATCACCAAGGCTGGCTGATTGTGTGCACTTATCATGGGTTCCTGTGGATTTGCTCCCCTCTCTTCTTCCCTACCGTCCCTTGGGAGCATCTCTGATCTCCCTTATCCAGCAAGATGTGACCTGTACACTGTCCCGTCCCCATGTCCTAGAGTTGTGTTTTGTGTTTACTCAAGACCAAGGCCATGCCTATGTTTTCTGCCCCCCTTTCCAAATCTTGGCCTCTGGTCCCTGTTCCCTCCTGGGTTCCCTGCAGTATGAAGGTTACAAAAGGAGGCAAGTGTGTGTTTGTGTGAGGTCACTAAACCAGGCAGTGTGACTCTAGTGTCCTCCCTCCTGGCTAAAAAGTCAGTAGAAGCCTTAGGATGGCCATTTGGTCATGTCTACAGAATCAAAGACTAAGGGAAAATAAAGAACAAAGCACAAGTCAGTATGTACTTTCCAATAATTTTTTGTTTTTAATATCAATTGATGTTTTAAAAAATACAGAGGTGTTTGACACAGAATAGCACCATTGTGTACGACACACTCAGTTCCTGCGCCCGGCACCTGAAGGGGGCTCTTCTTGCCTGGGCTGGGGACAGTCACTCAGGGGGCGTTAGACTCACACCAGTTAGTTTCCTGCCTCTGCCTCGACCCAAAGGTCTTACAGGAAGACAATAAATAAATAGAACACTGAGATTTTATTTTGCAGTCTGCCCAGTTCATGTCTCTTAGAGAGGGGAGAAAAGTCCACACTGTGAGCAGGTAGGTGAATGGACATCAGGTCAGGTCAGCCATTCAGTGCAGAGCCCTAGAGTGACTGGGACTGGAAAGTACTTGGGTCCTCTGGGTTGGCAATGGATTGTGTTGTTTGTGGGTTCGGGTTTTTACAAGAAGCAGACAGGCCCTATGTCCACGCCAAATTCCTGCTCGGGCCCTCCTATGTCCATAGGTGCAATGTCAATGATGGGGAGGCGAGAGGTCTTCTGTGACCGGTACTCGATCAGAGTCTTGCCCCACTTACCGGTGTGTTTCTAGGGGAGAAAGAGAGGAGACACTGTCCAGTGCCAGCTGCCCAGGACTCCAGAGCAGAGCCTCATTGAGCACAAAATACAAGACATGCGCCGGGGCTCCCCCGACCTCTCCTTGGCTTGCCAGAGCCCTCTCCACCTCAGCTCCTGTCCTTGCCAGCAAGGCCCCCTCCGTGCTACCCTTCCCTCCTGGCTTCCTCCCCCCTCTCTTTGCTCCAGCCTGTGGGCCAGCCCACAGACACAACATGAATACAGTCCTACAAGGGTAACCAGACGTGCTGGGTCGGGCTTCTTTCCCCGGAGCCAAGAGAGGGAAGAAGATGGAACAGCACCCTTCCTTCAGCTGTCCCTCTGCCTAACCCCTCCAGCTCACACCTCTGAGGAGCCCGTGGCTTTAGGCCTGCGCCAGCCGTGGACGCACCCTCAGGCAGCTCATCTCCCCGGAGGCTCCAGCCAGCCCAACTCACCGTGCAGCCATCCTTCAGGACGGTGTATGTGAATCGGCTGTTGCCCTCAGCCCTGATCTCCACGTCGTTGGAGCCCTGGATAAGCAGGGCCTTCTTGAGGTTGCCGGCTGCTTCGTCCAGGTAGGCAATGCTGTTCTTGCAGTGGTAGGTGATGTTCTGGGAGCCCTCGGTGGACAGCAGGCGTAGGAACGTCATCTGGACGTTGGCAGTGTTGGGAGCCAGGTTGTCATCACCGTAGCTGAACTGTTCGGGCAAAGAAGAGTGGTGTGAGGCCCAGGGGCAGCATCCCACGGGATCACGGTTAAAGCTACTGTCCCTCCCCTTTCCTTCTTCTTAACCTGCAAAGAAAATGGTGAGAGTGTGGGTGGGGTGCCGTCAACTCAAAGGGAGAACGAAAAAGGTCTGGAGGCGCCGTCTCTGACCCAGAGCAGCCAGGTACTCACGTGGAAGCCACCACTGATGGTTTCTCCAAACCAGATGTGTTTCTTGTCCTTGCTCTTGCTGCTCCACCAATTCTTCTTGGGAACGTTTGCTGGGTTGGGATAGACGCAGGTCTCGCCGGTCTCCATGTTGCAGAAAACCTTCATGGCGTCCAAGGTGCAGCCCTGGTTGGGGTCAATCCAGTAGTCTCCTGCAGGGGGAGGAGGTGACACCCCATCGGGGCTCAGACAGGCAGACCCTCCCAAGAGGGCCAGGCCTGCCTAGGAGAGACAGAAAGGCTTACGGGGACACAAGGGGCAGAGGCACAGGTGGTGAAGGGCCACGAGTGGCCAAAGGGAGGGCAGATGCAGGGATCCAGGAGCGAGGAGACCCGGGTGGGAAAGTCCAGTGCTAAACAGGGGTGCAAGCCAAAAGGACAGGAGCAGGGCCTGCCTGGCGGATGGAGCTCTCCCCGACATCTGCCCTGTGCCCATGGCAGGACAGCAGCACGGGCTACACCTTCTCTGCTGTGAGATGGAGGAGCGGCCATCTGCCAGAACCTTCCAGGCCTGGCTCCTGTCCTATGCTAAACGATGCCTCCTCCCTCCCTGTGCAGGGGCCCGGCCCGGCAGGCTCACCGCTCTTCCATTCAGGGTGGCAGAGTTTCAGGTCCCGGCAGGTGCGAGCGGGGTTCTTGCGTGAGCCCTCGGGGCTACGGAGGCTCTCGATCTGGTTGTTGAGAGACTTGAGCGTGGCGTCCACCTCTGCATCATGCTGTCTCAGGTCGCCAGCTGCCTGGTCGGCCCGCATGTACTGCAGGGGGTCGGGGCCCTTCTCTCTCTGGCCGAGGCCAGCAAAGGCAGACATGTCAATGCCGGGGCCGGGGGGACCTGGAGGGCCAGGGGGCCCGGGGTTTCCAGGAGGACCCTGCAACGGGAAAGAGAGTGGTCAGCTGGGGATTGTGGGGACAGGCCTCTCCCAGGTACATCTCCCCCGCTAGAATATACTAGAGTGCCTTCTTCCAGTCCTGTGAGTGGGGGAGTGGTGCGGAAGGCCAGGACTGAGAAAATTCTAGCACCTTCCCTACGTCTGTATCAGGCCCTCTCTTCTAGGTCCCCATACCAAGCACGGACCCTTTGAACATCCCAGGAAGACCCGGGATAAAGGATGCCGTCAGCATTAACTGCAGGCTGATGCCCTCAAAGAGGCCATTGGCCCCAGGGTGCGCACAAGCTTCCCCGACGCTGGGGACAGCCCAGACTGTGAGGAAGGAGTCGGGACACTTACCGCAGGGCCAGTCTCGCCTGACCGTCCACGGGGGCCAGGGGGTCCAATGGGGCCAGGGATTCCATTAGCACCATCTTTGCCGGAGGGACCAACGGGGCCAGGAGGACCCTGCGGGCCAAGAGAGAAAAGCCATCACCAAACAGACAGTCGTGGGGGGTGGGGGCACTCGGGGGGCCCTCCCGACGTGAAGCCCCGCAGCTTCATGCTTCTCCATCACAGAGCCCAGCCTAGTCTCCGCTTGGCCACAAACCAACAGAGCAGCCTCTTGGCGCTCCTACCATCCTAAGCTCCTCCTTGTCAAATCCCGTTCCCGGGGGGCCCATCTGACAGCCGGAGCTGTGGTCACGCTCACCCAGCCCATGGACTCAGGGGCTTTTCTGGCCCCGGTCGCCCCAAGTCAGTCCTACCTTCGCTGTGGAGTGAGGCCCCCTGAGCCCAAGGCTTCCCGGCCCGCCCGCCCGCCCAGGGCCTGCCCCCAGCCTGCCAAGGAAGGGCTCACTCTATCTCACTTACTCTAGGGCCAGAAGGACCAGCAGGACCAGAAGCACCTTGGTCTCCAGAAGGACCCTGTGCAAAAAAGAAGAGGCAAAGGTCAGAGGTCAGCATAGACAGGGCCCCACCTTCCAGGGTGGGAGGCCCTCTTGAACATACAGAGGACATGACCTACTCCCATTCCCTTTCCACTTCCTCAGGGGTGGAGGGAGGAGCAAGTCCTAGAAATTTCCCAGGACGATCCCAAGTTGACTTAGCCTGGGACCCTCGAGTGGGCTCTGAGCAGTGGGAGGCCATGCATAGATGACAGCACTCACAGGGGGGCCGGGCAGACCCTGCAGACCCGTGAAGCCACGGTGTCCCTTCAGTCCCCTCTCGCCAGCCTCTCCAGCTTCTCCTTTGTCACCTCGGGGACCTTGAGGGCCCTGGGAACCAGACAGACAGGGGCTGGGTCAGGTCAGCCAGGCAGGAGCACGCTGCTGGCCTCCCCTGAGCCCAGGAGTCCTGGGATCCCCAGGGTCCCCACTGCCCTCCGAACCTGCCCCTGTCGGGAATCCGACAGAGGACACGCAGATACTCACCGGGATTCCCCGGGCTCCAGCCGGTCCTGCGGGACCCATGGGGCCTTGTGCGCCCTGTGAGGGAGAGCATGGGAACAGGGTCACGGCAAGGGCGGGATAGGGAGGGCCCTCCCTGGTATCTCCCCCAGGCTAGGCACCGAGGTTGCTGCTCCCGGACCCAGGATGCCTCTAGGGCCTGGGATCAGGCAGATGGTGGGTGAGCTCCCAGCTCCCTGGGCCACCCTCCTCCACTTCCACCTTTTACTAAAGTAGGGATACTCACAGCTTCTCCTCGGTCTCCCTGCTTTCCAGTTGGGCCAGCAGGGCCGGGAGAGCCAGGGGGCCCGGGGGCTCCGGGGGCACCCACGGCACCAGTCTCACCACGATCACCCTGTCAGGAGAGAGGTCTCAGGCTCAGAGAAGAATGTTCCAGAAGAGACATGGAGAAAATGTCCTTCCAAACCGAGACAAGACTCCGACCCCGCCCTGCCACCCCAGGCAGAGCTGTCAGGCCTGACAGAACGTCCGCCCTGTCCAGTGCACACAGAGACACCGAGATACTCGCCTTGACTCCAGCCGTGCCATCTCTGCCGGGGGGGCCATCAGCACCAGGGCTTCCCTGGACAAGGGAGATGAGAGGCCATGAGAGCTGCCCGCAGGAGCCCCAGGTTTGTGCCCTTCCATCTGGCTACAGCTTCGGAAGCTCCCCTCGCACCGGCTCTGAGTCCCTGCACGCTCTCTCCCCCACAACCTTCCCGTCGCAGCCAAGCACTGAGGCCTATTGGTGCGTCCTGCCAGGCCCTCTTCCCGGGCACCAGGAAGGGACTGGCCTGCCTCTCCCTGCTAACGGCCACCCACCACTCACCTCTCGTCCAGGTTCGCCAGCAGGACCGGTCAGGCCAGGAGGACCCACAGGGCCGGGGGGACCTCGGTCGCCAGATGCACCAGGCGCTCCCTGCTTGCCAGGCTCACCCTGGAAGGACAGCGACAGGGACCATGAGTGTGTACCTGTAAGAATCCCGGCCCAGGACCCGCTGAGCTTCCCAAAGAAAGGGCTGACAGAGGGAGAGCTGAGGGGGTGGGGGGGGGGGGAACCTCAGAGGCGGTGGTGGTGGTGCCGTGGAGGCTGGGCCACTCACGGCACGGAGAGCACAGCGTGTGGGGCTGGAGCAGGCCCGCTCCCCGGCGCAGGGGCATCCCTCACTCACCGATGGGCCGGGCAAGCCCGGGAATCCTCTCTCACCACGCTGCCCGGGTAGACCAACGATACCCCTCTGACCAGCCAGACCTTGGGGACCCGGAGGACCATCGGGACCCTGAGAGATGGGAAGTAGGAGTGAGAACATGAGCTGTGACCTCGAGCGGCCCCGCCACGTGCACCCAGCCTGGCTGCTGCCCGCAGGAAGCAGCCCTTTTCCTGCCCCGGCAGCGGCCCCTCCCAGGCGTCCCCTTCCACTCTGGGCTCTGTGAGCTCCGGAGACTCCCCAGCCCGGGCCCGCGAGGGACTTACAGAGGGACCGTCATCTCCGGGCTCTCCCTTCTCGCCAGGGGGGCCGGCAGGACCTTGCAGACCAGGGTCCCCGGCTCGGCCAGCGGGGCCGCTGTCTCCTCGAGCACCTTTGGGACCATCTTTTCCAGAAGGACCAGGGGGCCCAGGGGGGCCAGGGTTTCCCTAGAAGAGCAAATGTAATGAGAATGGCTCTGACCCTGCTCCATCCAGGCTGCCAAACAGCCCAGGGAGGGCCGTTTCCCCCTGGGCTCTGTCCGCATGAAGGGCAGCCTGACCCCACCTGCTGCCCCTCTGTCATCTTCTCTGCCCCGCGGGAGCTGTGAGCAGCCAGACTTCTTTAGCCCCTGCAGTTGCCTTTTCTGATCTATCTGGACTTCCTCCTGCCTGCTTCCTCCCGGCCCCAATCCCACTGCTCCTCTAGGAACCACCAGAGCTGGGCCCCTCTGAGCCCTCGGCCTCAGCACCCACTGGCCCTACACGAGGCGCTGGCGAGCTACGTGACCTCGCCGCCTCTCCTCCTTCCACGCCAGGCTCCCAAGGTGCAAGATGCAGGGTTTGAACAGGCAGAATGCAGAGTCTACTCTAGAAATGCGTCAAGGCGACTGTGCCTGCCTGTCCTGCTCCCCGAGCCAGAACTCTGAGGGTTCAAGCCCTAGTCAGCAGGGAGGGCTGCCCTCGGCCAGCCAAGAGGGTCACAGCCCTTGCTCCCAGCTGTTTACGAGGGGAACAGGTCCCCACGATCAGTTAACCAACTACTTGTCCTGGGAGTGGGAACAGGTACCAGGAGATGGGAGCCTGCCTGGGCTCTTCCGGTCCCGGTTGGGGGGCTGTACCAGACTCTTCAGGCCCCGGCTGTGCCTCTCACGCCAGGAGGAAGGCGGGAAGCAGCCAGGAATGTCACTTACATTGGAGCCTGGGGGTCCGACGCGGCCAGCAGCTCCGGGGAATCCGGTGGCTCCCTGTGTGAGGAGAAGAGAGGCCGTGAATCCCGCAGGCCCTGCAGAGGCCCAAGACTCAGATGGCGGTGGGTCTTGGGCTGGTGTGGAAAGGGGCAAGGAGGAAAGGGCCCGCGGGGTCTGGCCCTCGGTCAGGAAGCTGCAGCTTCCCTGCCTCCAGCTCTAGGAGGTGCCCAGGGCTGCCAAGGGCCAGACACCTCCCCGGACCACCGCACAGCAGCCACTTGGGGCCTCCCCCCACGTGGCTGTGGGACGAGTTCAGGCTGAGGGCAAAAGCAACTTGGAGAAAGGACGAGTTCAGGCTGAGGGCAAAAGCAACTTGGAGAAAGGACGAGGTGAGTCAATCCCAGAACACCAGCGCGGCCCCTCCGGCCAGGCCTTCTTCGTGAGATGAGGCCGCAGTGGAGGCGCGAGAGAAGCTGCTGCCCCACAGTCCCCTCCGCCCCACCTGCTGGGAGTGGGGACGTCTCTTACCGGGGGGCCTTGAGCACCTCGGGCTCCTTTAGGGCCAGTCACACCAGTAGGACCCTGGGGAAGAAGGAGGGAGGGAGGGACCCAGTGAGGCCCAGTCACCCAGAGGAGGGCTATGAGCTTCTGGGCATAGGGCCTGTTGGACCCCTCAACGACGGACCCCCGAGAGCTAGGTCTTCAAAGATGTAGGCTTTCCACCTGGAGAAGCCGTCACAGAGGGGCCTGCTCCCCTGCCGAGAGAGACCCGTTCTAGGAGACCCCAGGGAGGAAAGTCCCATCCGCCACCTGCAGAGCTGGCCAGTGTCTCCCCGTCCCTCCCCAGGAGCCCGGCTGCTGTGTCCCGGGCTCCCTGTCCTCGGCCTGCCCCCCGCGTCTGTCTGCTGGCATCCCCACCCTACCCCCCAGAGGACAAAAGGCAATTTAGCTACTTTAGAACGTTCATCCCCGAGCAGAGATTCCTCCCACAGCCTCTCCCTTCCGCGGCTGCGGCAGCGTCTGCTAGGCGAGAGGCTGAAACTCAGGCGGGGCTGCACCCAGGCCTCCCGGCCATTCTCTGCCTGGCGGCACCCCTCACCCTGCACCCAGACACCCCTGCTCTGGGGGAACAGTTCCTAGGGGAGCTCACTGAGACCTACCTGAGGCCCAGGAGCTCCAGAGGGGCCCTGCGGACCCGGGGCACCAGCGTCGCCTTTCTGGCCGGCCTCTCCTTGCTCGCCCTTGGCCCCTGGCTGGCCGTCAGCACCCTGTCCCAAAAAGGAGGAGGCAGGGGAATGAGAGGCAAGCCAAGTACTCCAGGTTCTTCCGAAGGGGCCAGAGGCTCCGGGTGAGTGGGCGGGTGGGTAGGAGGCTTGGTGAGTGGGTGAGTGAGGGAGGATGTGTCCACCCGGGCCTGAAGGCTGCCCTAAGATGGGATTGTGAGGTCAGTGTGGAGGTGCAAGGAGAGAGGGACGAGGCCACTTCCGACGTTTTTAAATTCTGTCCCTCCTGCCCACACAGGAAGGTGCTGACACGTTTCGAGCTGGCCTGAGAGGAGGGCTGGGGAGGAGGGCGGACACTCACGGGAGGACCTGCGAATCCAGCGGGCCCAGGGGGTCCAGTCTCGCCGCGCTCGCCCTGTGAGAGAAAGGGCCCAGAGGGGTAAGGCCCCATGCCTGCCTGCTTCTGGCCCCTCCTGTAAGCCAGAGCCCCCGGCCCCGCCCAGAGGGAGCACCCCCAAAGGTAGCCTCCAGGGAGCCCTGTCCTAAAGACAAGGGACTCAAGTCAGAAAGCCTCTCTCGATCAGAGGATCTGGCGACCTGAAGGCCCCCCACGTTGACCGCACCGCGGAGAGGACAGGCCTTCTCCCTTCCTTTTTCATCTCTCCTCCCACCCCCAGACCCAAAGGGCCAAGCTGCGAGGCCGAGCCGCTTCTCAGCTCCCAGCCCCGGGGAACGGGCGGCTTCCCAGGGCAGATACTCACCGGGGCGCCACGAGCACCAGCCGTTCCTGCAGGACCGGGAGGGCCAACTTCTCCCTAAGGCAGGGAGAGGGGACAAAAGCCATGCATAAGGGATGGGGGTCCGGGGGCGGCCCTTCAAGAGCAAAGTGTATCCAGGAAGCTCACAAGGGAGGGCCTGTTTTCTCCCTGTTGCTTCTGGCCCACCTTCCTGGGGCCTCTGCTGATTGCAGGCCTGCCGCCCACCCCGCTCCCCGCCATGGCTCCCCGGGACAGGGCACACAGCCAGGGGCTCTGCTCCTCAGACTCCCACCCCTGGCTGCTTGCAGCCCCGCGGGGCAGGAGGGTGCCAGGCGTTGAGTGAGGAGAGACGACAGTCTTTGGCAGGAAGTGGGAAGGCGTGATGGGGGAGCCGAGCCAGAGAGGAACTCACCTTCTCACCGTTGGCACCAGCAGGACCAGGGGGGCCAATGGGACCAGTCAGGCCCTAGGAACAAAGGAGACAAACGTGAGGGAGACAGAAGAGTTGACCAGGGACTCGGAGCCCAGCAGGGGTCTAGGACCTCACACCCGGTGGACCTGGGGGCACCCTCCCACGGCCTCCAGAAGGCCCTCTCAGCCTGGGGCCCCAGTTTTGTTGGGAGAGTCCCAAAACTGCCCAGTCTGCACAACTGAGGCAGGAGCAGGGGCTGCACTCACACGCCACCCTCCTGCCCCCAGAGTGCAGGGCTGGAAACCCACGGGGCCCCCGGGGGGCCCGCAAGCAGCATTCACTTACTCGTCCACCGTCCTTTCCGGGGGCTCCCTCGGGGCCTTTCTCACCAACGTCACCCTGTGGGATAGAGAAGATGGGCCACCTCAGGGGGGTACTCCAGCCCAGTCCCCCTCACTGAGGCTCCAGGCCAGGCTCAGCCCCCAGCCCAACAGGATTTGCTGTGGGTTACGGGTGAGAGAGAGGAAGGAGATGGAGGGAAGGGGGGTGTCACTAAGAGGCAAACAGAAGGCCAGAGGGGTCTCCAAGATCCTCAAGAGGTTTAACTAGGGACCTTCCCCCGCCCCAGGTGCTGGGGGGAGGAGCAAGGGTGGGACAGGGAAGCATGGTTTTGGGGGCGGCACAGTCAACCTGGTACTCACCCTGTCTCCCTTGGGCCCAGCGATGCCAGCTGCTCCCCTCTCACCGGGCATCCCTTGCAGACCTGGAGGGCCCTGAGCCCCAGGGGGGCCGGCTGGGCCAGATGCGCCCTGTGGGGTAGGGGGGGGAGTCTGTGTTGGGCAGCACCTCCCAGGACCCCAGCGCCCAAGCGCCCTCTCCCTCCCTCCCTCCTCTCCCAGACCTCCTTTCGGTCTCTTCTTCCACCTGCCCTCCTCCTGTCTTCTTTTCCCCTGAGCCCCTCCCATTTTTCCTCCTCCCCCAGCGGGGCCTCCCAGGCCGGTCCACACAACCCCAACAGCCTCGCTTACTTTGGGACCGTCCGTGCCAGGAGTGCCGGGGAGGCCACGGGGACCCTGGAGGCCCTGGGCCCCGGGAGAACCACGTTCGCCTGGGAAACCTCGTTCGCCCTGTGGCAGAGACACCATGGAGCAATCACGTAAGAGAGAGGGGGCAGAGGCCCAGGGAAGAGCACGGGGGTGGCGGGCAAGCGCTCCGGGGGCACGGGCAGAGCGGCCCAGGGAGAGGGTGGGCCCGAGGGGACCACCAGACATGGCCGACAACTCACCCTGGGACCCACGAGGCCGGGGGCTCCAGCTTCACCAGGAACACCCTGGGGAACAAAGAAGGACGTGTGAGGGGGCAGAAAGCTTTCTGTCCCCCCGCCGGGGCGGAGCAGCCCTTGCACTGGAGGCTGAGCTTGGACTGTCCCCTCTAGAGAGCTGGCATGTGGCCGCAGACATTCCCGGCCTCACGGGGCCCCTGGAGTCCTCCTGCCCTTGCCTCCTGGCATCAAAAGAGATCTTCCCATCTAAGTGGTTTGCAGGTTCAAAGAGGCCCGTACTCACCTGGTCACCTGGTTTTCCACCTTCACCTGGGGGACCGGGAGGGCCAGGAAGTCCCTAGAGGGCAAAGTGACATGCATTAGCAAAGGAGTGAGCTTACTGCCCCAGCCCCCCAGGGAGCCCCCGCGCCAAAAGACAGGACTGTAGGGAAGCCTCGGGAAGGGTGCCTGCCGCTGCCCACAGAGCCCGGGGCCCGGGAAGAACGCAGAGGGCCCAGGCCAGCCACCTACCTGGAACCCAGACGGCCCAGGAGCACCCTGCTCGCCTCGTTCACCAGCAGGTCCCTGCAGAGGGAAACAAAGGTGACCTGAGCTGGGGCTGCAGAGAGCCAGAGCGCCTCGGCCAGAGGGAACCGCGGGGGCAGCAGGAGGGCTGCCCACAGAAGCTGCGCACGCATGTGTCCCTCGCTTTTCTCCCACCGATGGCCTGTACCCTGCAACAGCGTGGGGTCCACACGGCCTTGGCCGAGGGCGGGTCTGGTGTCCCAGGGGAGCCCAGATCCTCATCACACCAGGTGGGCCTGAGGTGCCCCAGCCTCCGCTCCACCACCCTGTGCCCACGGGGCCGCCCGCAGAGGCAAGGCAGGGACTTACAGCGGGTCCGGGGGGTCCTGCGGCACCAGTCTCACCATCTTTGCCGGGAAGACCCTAGAGGGGAGAAAAAGGTGACAGCATGGCAGACCCCAGCACTGAGCAGGTACGCTTGGTGGCCCAGAGACTCCAGACCTCCATGATCCCCCAACCCGAACTCCACTTCCACCCTTTTCTTTCCCTGGGCCCCTCGTTTCCCAGCCTTTCTCAGCCTGGGTGTCTTCCTCCTCTCCCTGGGCTTCTGACCGAGAGCTGCCAGAAGTCTGTGTGTGTGGACTCCCAAAGGGCCCAGGGCAGCAGGGGCGCCGCCAAGGAATCCCCAGGCTGGCGAGGACCCTGGGAGCAGGCCGAGGGCCGCGGCTCCCCCTGCATGCATCCAGCCGGCGCCAGCACGCGGACAGTGAGGCCGGCTACTTACTCTCAGACCAGGAGCGCCGGGCAGTCCCTTCTCACCGGCCTTGCCAGGCTCGCCCTGCAGGAGAGAGGGCAGGACCGTGAAGGGCAGCTTGTGGGGGCGGAGGCGGGCAGAGTGGGCTGGGGAGACTGGGGCCCGGGGCCACAGCCTGAGGGGCAGCAAAAGCTCAAGCCGAGGGTCCGCACCCACTCTTCTGCCCTGGAGTGTGACAGCACTGCCCCACGGACCCCCGTCATGGCTGAGGGGCCCTGAAGCTCTCGGGAGCCCCAGGTTCCGCAGATCACATGCGGGACGCGGAGGCTGGGCTGCCCATGGCACCAGGGCTCCCGCTCATAACTGCCCGAGGGCTAAGTCCCTTCTCCCGGCTATGAGGAGGGAGGTCGCACCCTGCTGAAGGACATGGAAGGCCAGGTTGTGACTTACGTTGGCACCTTTGGGGCCAGGGAAACCCATGACACCAGGCTGCCCACGAGCACCCTGAGGACCTGGAGGACCAGGGCGACCATCTTCACCAGGGGCTCCCTGAAAGAGAAGACGCCATGGTCAGGACGTGGACACGCTCACCACCTCTGTCCCTCCAGCATCCACCAGGTGCCCGCCACGTTGGCAGGCACGGGGCCTGCGGGGTTGACCGTGGTTTCGGCCGGCAGCCCACACCACGCGCGCAGACCCCAGCAGCAACAAGGCACAGCTTCAGTGAGGAGCGCTGCCCCCTAAAGTGTACACAGGCTTTGTCTTCCTCCAACAAAAGGCCCAGACGCACAACAGGGGGGCCTTCTCAGAGCTCCACACTGGGCCTGATGCCTACCATCTACCCCTCCCCGATTCTCATAATTCACAAGCTGCCCCACCCAAAATATGGTCTCTTGTACTACCTGCCTCCCACAGACATCCCCCCCCCCCAACTCCCAACACCCCAGATGGGAGACTTACAGAAGGACCAACTTTGCCTTGAGGACCAGCATCGCCAGGTCGACCAGTGAGACCCTTTGTTCAAGAGAGGGGGGGGATGGGTGTCAGGGAAGACCCCAGGTCCTCCCAGTCCCGGCCGCACAGGGCTGGAGGGAGCAGGTGGGGACGGGCATGAGGACTTGGCTCAGAGCTGGAAGTCAAGAACAAAAGCAGCTCGGCTACCTACCCGGGCTCCAGGAAGGCCAGGCTCTCCAGGACGGCCAGGGTCACCATTGGCTCCTTTGGGACCGGCAAGGCCACTGGGCCCTCGCTCTCCGGGGGCTCCCTACACAAGGGGAGGCAGGGAGTCAGCAGCCGGTCATTTGACCAGCAATGCAGGAACCCCATCCCCTCTTCCCCCACTCACCTTTGGACCTGCCAGACCATCCTGACCTGGGAAACCACGGTTGCCGGGAGCACCCTAGAAGGAAGGGGGAGGAGGACAGGTAGTGAGTTAGAATGGCCCTTGACCCAGTCACAGAGAGCCTCGCCCAGCTTCAAGAAACCAACCCCAACCCACAAACCACCATTTCTGTGGGGCCGTAGCTACGGCCGGCAAGATTCCGAGAAATTAACTGCTCAGGCCTGTCCTGAGGAGTAGCTCACATTGTTTCATGCCATCCTGGACGGGGGGAAGGGGGGTCACAAATAAGGGGGGCTCCCTGTCCCCATGGCAGTGAGTGGAGAAGAGGAGAATCTGATACTCAGCAAGGCCACAGGACTTGGCCAGAACACCGAGCCGCAAAGACTCAACTTCGCCGTCCAGGACACAGCCCGCAGAAAGTGGGGACTCCCAGGCCACTTACTCTCTCTCCAGGGGGGCCGATGGGCCCAGCACCACCAGGCTCTCCACGGGCCCCTCTTTTGCCTTCTTCGCCAGCAGGACCAGGGGCTCCTTGGGGGCCAGCAGGGCCCTGAGAACCAGCACAAAAGAGAAACGGGGTGAGTCCTCACCCGGTGCAGGGTTATCACTGGCTCGGCAGGTTGAGGGAGCGATCTCGGCTATTGTTTCAAGGCTGGGGGCCTGGGGAAGAGGGGCTGCAAAAATTGGCCCGGGGAGAGCAGAAGCGGCCCAACGAGAAGGGAGAGGGTGCAAAGTTGAAACTGTTCAAATTGGTCAAACCAAAGATGGGAGCTTAAGCTGCATCAGCTTCTCAACCTGTACATCCCCTCCTCCCGGCACAACCTGAGAGGTCCCAGATTAGGGAACAGGGCTACCGAGAAGCAGGGCAGTGCTGGGAGCCCTGGGCCGGGGACTGGTGGGCAGATACTCACAGGTTCTCCCTTGGGGCCTTGTTCACCCTTGAAGCCAGCAATACCAGGCTCGCCCTTGGGAAAAGAGAGAGGCAGGTTCTCGCACGGGGTTCCCTCCACGGACCCTGCCCCCACCTCCCAAGGACACCCGTGTGAGCACAGGACGGAGGGAGGGCGGGGTTTGACTCCAGGGTATTGGTGGGACTTGGGGTTCACGCTGGGCCTTACCGTCTGACCTTTCGGGCCCAGAGGACCAGTTGCACCTTGAGGGCCAGGTGGCCCACGGGGCCCAGGGAAGCCAGGAGCACCAGCAATGCCAGGAGCACCCTGCCAGCATGAGTAGAAGAGAGGGCATCAGGAGAGGGGCCAAGGAGGCACTGACCCTACCTGCAAGAGCCAAGTCCCAGGACCACACTCACAGCAGATCCTTTGGCTCCGGGAATTCCGTCGGTTCCGGGGTTTCCCTGAAAAAGGAGGTGGTGTTACTACAAACTAAGCAACAGAGAGTAAGCGCCAGCCACCTCCCAGCCCTCCCAGGCTGCGGATCCAAGGGCTGTCCACTGCAGACGTGGTCCTGCCAGATGTTTCAAGGGGAGGACGGGGTCAGACCAAGACGTGTCCCTAGAGCTCAGGATGCAAGTGCTGGGCCAAAATGAAGGTTTGGTGGGTGGGGTTCTGAGGGGGGCCCCAGTTCTCTCAGAGGTAAACAGAGTCAAGAGCCCCTGGGCCACAGACCCCAGGTGCTTCAGGCCGAAGGGAAGCTGCACTTACAGAGGCACCAGCCGGCCCGGGGGACCCAGGAGTACCAGGTTCACCGCGAGGACCTTGAGCACCTTCGGGACCGCGAGCACCTGTGGGGCCAGCTTCGCCCTGGGCAGAGACAGAGGGCGGGACTGAGGAGAAGACGGAGGGCACAGGCCTCTCTCGGGCCAGCCCCGGGCACGCGCCAGCAAGCCGAATCCCACACGCGCACCCACCACGTGCGTGCGCCCGCGGGTCCCGCGTGTTCCCACAGGGCCCCCTCGCTGGCGAGCTCGTCCCCCCACCTCCCAAGCTCCCCGCGACCCCCCGCAGCAGGTGCACACCTCCATGCTGCCCAGCGGGCGCGGTGCAGCCCTGCCAGCGCCCCTCAGGGAGGCCCCGGGCAGCGCCACAGGCTGCCGGGTGGGCAACCAAGATGGGCAGCCCTTGCCTCCCTGCCCTGGGCACCTCGCGCTTGCCTGGAGGCAACGGAGGCCCCCGGACAGCTGGGGCCAGGCTCAGCCTGGGCCGGCCAGCAGCGAGCCAGGCAGCCTGGCCAAGAGCCAGCGGGGCCGAGCACCCTGCTGCCCGCCCTGGCCCCAGTCCGAGGCAGCCCCCAAAATGACCTCTGCTTCCACCCTCCCTTTCTTCCCTGAAAGGGACAAGCGGCCAGGCTCGGGGCTGTGTGGCCCGCAGAGGGCCCTGGGCAGGGCTGCTGACCTGCAGGTGGGGCACAGCGGCCTCAGGTTTCTGCTCACAGTGCTCTCGCCTCACTTTTGTAATTATTATTTCTAAAGGTCAGGCCCCCTCACCTTCCGCTGTCCCTCCTCACAATGGGTCTCCTTCACCCAGCTCCCCGAGCCTCAGACACTGTCTGGTTGCCCTGGCAACCCCGGGAGGGGACAGGCAACCTGATGCCAGTGCCCAAGGGGAGGCTCGGTATTCATCGGGAGAGAATTCCCAGGGAACGTGCGTGCCGGGTGCAGCGGCCTCCCGCTCAGGCCGCCGCGGGCCCTTCCCTGAACTGGCTGGCCCCCCGCCCATCCTCGGAAGCCCCCTGCCAGCCCTNCTCCCCGGCCGAAGCGCGACCCCCCTCCCTGCCCCCCCCCTCCAGCTCTCCTCCGGATGTAGAGTCCGCTGAGCTGGGCTTGCTTCCCTCCGGTCCTGGACTTCTGTCCCCTCCCAGACCTCCGGCGTCTCGCCGCCGTTTCCTGCCTTCCCGTCTCAGGCCGGACCTGTACGCCCAGCTCCGTACGGTGCCCGCTTACTGTCCCCTCCAGCTGGGGGCCGTGCGATGCCTGGCCCTGCCTCCAGGACAGCAGCGGGGGGTGGGGGTGGGGGGCACCCCTCGGCAGGGAAGCGGGGACTGTCCAGGGGGTGGCCCACGAGAACATGGGGAAAGGGCAGGGCACGTACCTTGGCCCCGGGAGCACCAGGGAAGCCAGGACCGCCAGCAGGACCCACGGGACCCTGGAGGAAGGAAGGAGGGGGAAGGTGAATGCCGTTTCTGGGGAGTAACCCTCCAGCCCCCAGAGGGAGCCACCCACACCTCACATTCCTCCCCACCTCTGTACTGATCTTGCTCCGTACCCCTTGTGGCTCAAAGTCCCTGGCAGAAAACTGTCCCCATGGCCAGTGTCCCTGGGCCTGGCTCCCAAGGCAAAGCATCAAACTATATACAGATGAGAAGCAGATGATTCTCTGACCTCCCTATCTAGCCCTCCTCAGAACAATGCTGAAAACATGGTTAAGAAGAATGAACTGTCGCTTCAAAGCTTGTTGTCCGCACACTAGGCTGATACGGCGATCCCAGCAATACGGAGACACTGTTCCTGCTCCTCCCCCTGAGAAGGCCCGCCCCGCCCGCTCCGCTGGGCTGCAGACGGGGCTCCGGCGAGCCGGCCACTGGGGAAGGGCACTTACCGGAGGGCCCGCGGGGCCTGGTTGGCCGTCGTTGCCCCGGGCACCCTGTGAGTGGGGAGAAGGAAGAAGGCACCGGTGAGAAGCCCCGTGGGGCCTGGCCCTCCCCGTCTGCAGTTCGCCCCCACAGAAACCTCGGGCTGGGCTGGTGCCTGGGGGCCCCGGGGAGGAGGGGGAGGCTGGAACGCCCCCATGGTGGCTGTGGGGCAGCAGTGGGCACACCTTGGGTGATTTCATCGCTACTCCATCATTTCTGAAACTTTCACTTAGAGCCCAAATATCCCCAACTTCAAGGCCAAGTCATCATTTAAAGACTCAGTGAATTGAGCCAAAGAAAAATGAAAGAGCCGAGCAGTAAACCTAACTCAATTCCTCCCGCCTGCTTGCAGCAGGAGACACTTTCGGGGGGGCTTGGTTAACCTCGTTAGTTAAGGTTTGGTTAAGGCCTCCCTTGGTTAACTCCAGGATACCTCTGGGCCCCGCCCCCTTGCCACCCCCACCGGACAACCTGTTCTCGAGGAAACACAGATGCCCGCAGGATGTCTGCCTCCGGCGGGAAGCAGCCCTGTGAGGGGACAGGGCCCTCGGCCAGCCTGAGGAACCCCTCCGAGCTCATGCCCCTGAGAGCCCTTTACACGGTAAGACAAGGCTGCCAGTTCTTTCTCTCCAGGACAAGTTTTTTGTGTCTTTTTGGTAAAGATTTATTTATTTGAGAGAGCGAGACTGCAGCCGAGTGGGGAGAGGATCTTCGAGCAGACTCCCCGCTCACCGAGGAGCCGGACATGGGGCTCAACCTCATGACCCTTGAGATCATGACCTGAGCCAAAACCAAGAGTCAGACACTTAGCCGAGCCACCCAGGCACCCACAGGACCAGTTTTGAGGGCTTCTTTTCCCCAGGCTTGTAGGGAGCATTCCCCCCATTCTCTCTCAAAGCCCCTCAGAACCTAGGGAACTTTGACCCAAACTCCAGGAACCACTCGGCCAGGCCGAGCTAGGCCTAGCCCCTGATCCTTGGCAGGGGACCAGAGCAGCCCAGAAGACTGCCTCTCCCACGGTGAGCCCCACATGCCCACCTCTGCCTCTGCCGACGTGCTAAAGAAGGATGCTTTAGGGGGAGCTCATGTTTTAGAAAAGACTCAAATCTTCTTCCAGGCTATGATCCATTTCTCCTGACAGAGACTCTCCAGATTGGCATTAAACAGGAAAACAAGAGGAGACTGGACAGGAAAAAAATGTCAGAGGGCACAGAAAGCCTCAGCGTTGGCCAGAACCCCTTCTAGGCCAGGCTGGCTGCTTCGGGAAACTCCGGAGCACCCTCCCTCCAGGGCTTGGCCAGAGGAGAGGCCTGGGGCCCAGCACGAGCAACGGGAAGCTGAGCGCTGCTCTAGGAGGCCTGTGTGGGGCCGGCCTCCGTGGCTCTGCCCGCAGCACGGCTGGGAGAGGGCACCGGCTGGCCCAAGGGGGCACATGACCACAGCCGGCAGAGGCCAACCCAGCCCAGGCCCAGCCTTGACACCAGGCCTGCACTTGGAACTCTGTGACGTTGTCAACTTTCTCTGCCAAATCCTGTGCCCAGCCTGCCAGACGGACTACTGCAGGGCCAGGAGGCAGCAAGGCGGAGCAAGAAGCAGGGCCTGCCGCAGCCAGGAAGGAGGAAGGACAGACACGCAGCTCGGCTTTGCCCCTCACGGGGTGCGACCACCACGGTGGCAAGCCTGGCCTAAGAGCCGCAGGCCAGGCCCCCGAAATCCGCAGAGATGGCGGTGTTTCGGGGCAGCCCCAGCGCTCTCCAATCCGCTCACACCAAGTGACTCCGGGGCAGCTCGGGCTAACAAATGGGGGTCCGGGCTGCCTGTTATTTCCCTGATCTGCTTTGGAGGGACATTTCCGCCAAACACACACATTATGTGGAAAGCAGCCAAGGGAGTGGAGCTGATTTACTTAGGCCAGCCTGGCAAGGGCCTGTGACGAGGGGCCTCGGAGCTTGGGTGGCTGGCGTATGAGCCCAACAGAAAGCACGGCGTTCCTTAAACACGCTCTAATCACGCCCCTCGGCTGTGAGGGCTCTCTGCTGCGAGGGAGCAGAGCAAACTCCTGCATGCTCCTCCTCGCTCCTCGGGCCTGATGGACACAAAACCCCTGCAGATCCCCATCCCCTTCCCGTCCCGCAGCAACAAGAGGCCGCCAGAGTCTGAGGCTGCCAAGCAGGGCCTGAAGCAATTTAACCTTCCTGGGCCTCATTTGCTTCTCCTCTGAAATGAGACCAGAGGGCACCTGGGCGGCTCAGTCAGTCAAGCACCTGCCTTTGGCTCAGGTCATGATCTCAGGGTCCTAGGATCGAGCCCTGCTTCTGCTGGGGCTGGGAATCCCTGCTCAGCAGGGAGGCTCTCCCTCCCTCTCCTTCTGCCCCTCCCCCTCCCCCTGCTCATGCTCGCTCTCTCAAATAAACAAAACCTTTTTAAAAAATAAAATGGGGAGAATGGTAGAATCTGCCACACAGGATTTGAGGAAAGATTAGATGAGATGGAGCACATGAGGTATTGAACCCAGGAAGTGCCTGAGCCATGGCGCCACAGGTCACAGTACCGCCAGCAGCAGCAACGTCAAGTATAAGGACCTCATGAGTTGACGCGAGACTGTCAACACTTTTCTAGAGCATCACCTCAACAACCGGAAAGGACAAAAAGTAGCTCAGCGCCGTAGCCAGTTGAAGTCTGTCCATAACTTCAAACTAGACTGACTGGGAGAGCGTGGGAGCTGCAGAGGGGGCGGCCCGAAAAATCCCGACTGCTCGGGGGGAGTCCCGCCCCCGCCAGCCAACCCTTCCACAGCCCAGGCCCGTCCTTGAGCTGCGCAGACCGGGCCTGGGAACTCAGAATCCATCCCCGCAGGATGGCCATGCGCTCTAGGCCTCATGGGGTTGTTGGGAGGGTCAAGGACAGCCCTGTAGGAAAGTGTCTTATAAACTCCAAAGTGGGGGCCACATGGTGGCTTTGGCCTTGCCAGTACTCACTGCAGCACCAGCGGGGCCAGTCCGTCCTCGCTCACCGGGCAGGCCGCGGGGACCCTGGAATACACAGGAACAACTCAAGCATGAGCTGGCTCTAGGACACTCCCCAGGCCTCCCCAGACACCACAGGAGGCAGCAGCTCTGCCCCCACTCCCAGAAGGCAAAGGTGCAGCGGCCGAGATGCTGCCTTCCCAGCTCGTCTAGGACCCCCCCGACCCCGCATCTCATCCAAGGTGTTTCTGCCCAGACAGAACCACCAAGGCTCCTGCTGACTCTGCCGGGAGCCTTGTCCCCGGCGCGTCTTGCTTTGTGCCACAGACAAACTCCCCAAAATGTGGAGAAACGGAATTTTTTAAAACTGAAGCCTATCTTAGCACAAGGCTACGGCAAGGAAATGTTGGTGAACCTTGAACAAATCATCTATTCGATAAATGTCCCCTTTCGATCTGATCACAGTGAGATCAGATCTACAAAGCGGAGTATCTTCTCTGCACGAAGGGAGCACTTTACACAGCAGAACCATCGGCTGGCTTAGGAGCTGTGTGAAGAGTGTCTGGAGACCCTCCAGGGGGTGACAGTCATACTCACCATTGGGCCTGGAGAGCCATTCTCTCCTGGTGAACCACTCTCTCCCTGGGAAAAAGATGCACAGGGTCAGTGAGCGGGTCCCCACGGGCAGTCCCCAGAAAACTCCCAAGGAGGAGACCGAAAGCTCTGGTCAACTCAGCTAGCGTCCAGACCCCCAGACTTCAGCTCTGCAACGGACATTTCCCGGAGTCTCCCAGCCTGCCATTCTTCCAGCAGGACGCAGGCCTGGCTGGTCCCAACTGCAGCTGACCTGTGCTAACCCCACGGGCTCAATAGCATCTCCCTGACTGGAGAGAAAGGCGCCTCATCGTCTCCCTCTGTCCCCATCCCCCTTGGGGAGCACCCCCAAAGTTGCTCCTCCGTCCTTACCTTCACGCCCGGAGCCCCAGCTTCTCCCTTAGCACCATCTAGACCTGGGTAGCCCTAGAGGACAAGAGAAAACGTTCCATCACACTCTTGGGAAACCCTATTAGGAAGATTCATGCCCCCCAACTGCTTTTCTCTCCCCTGGGCAACACCTTCCTTCCAGCACCCTCGTCCACGATACTTACTCTGTGACCCTTGACACCAGGAAGGCCTGGGGTTCCCGGGAAGCCACGAGCACCCTGTGGTCCAAAGAGGTGATGTTCAAGGCAGAGCAGAGGGCCGAGTCCGGGCTGCCCTGCCCCGCTCGAGAACCTCTGGAGCCAGCTCCCTCAGGCTGGCGGGGCAGCCGGAAGCCCAGCACTTGGACGGCTCCTGCTGTCGATCGCAGAGACCCCACACCGTGCCTCGCCCCATCTTACGCAAAATGGGTATAAACAAGAGCTGCCCAGCAGCCCCCCACCCTGCGGGCCTGCGTGAGAATACTGCACGTCAGCACGAAGGCGTGATGTACGTAGGGACTGTTGGAATTCCGTGTCAGAAGGGAGCGAGCTGAACTGGACATGCTGGCCATGAGGCCACTGCCTTGGCTGCAAAGGAGGGATGACTCAGAAGAAGCTGTGAGGCTGAGAAAGGGGGGGCACTTTACCTGAGGGCCAGGGGGGCCTCTTTCACCAGATTTTCCAGGCTTTCCAGCTTCGCCCTGAAGGGAGACAGATGTGCTTCAGCTTCCCCGCAGGACAAGTTAGCACAGCTGGCACGTTCCAGATCGTGTCTCTCCTCCCCGTCCTTCCTCTGTGCCTTTCGCTCACCTGCTCACTCATCCCCACCTCCCCGGGAGTCCAGGCTTTGAACGCCTTCCCTGGGTCACAGCGTATCCTTCCGGACAGCCGCACGGTGCGTGGGCAAGCCTCTCCATGCTGACCAGCCTGCGGCTTCCCCAGGGGGCTGTCCCCTCTCCCCTCCCAGGCTCTGCAGACCCAGCTAGCGCCGCCTCACCGGGGAGACTTTAACCATCTAATGGGATTCATAGGAATAGCTCGAGAGCCAACTCTTGTCTCTACTTTACTTCGTTTGCCTCCCTTGCAGACATCCTGACTCGGGCTGCACTTTTCCTAGCTCATTTACAATTAAGATAATGTTGGGCTGTTGAGTGTCTTCCTTTTGTTTTCTCTTCTCCATGTCTTTCCCCCGTGTTTTCCCTCTCCCTTCTCCCGTTTCTCAATTTCCCTTTCTGGAGTTAATGATGTTTTAATTATTTCCCTTCCCGATGGCTCCAAAGCAGTCCCCAGGCACACGGAAGCTAAGCTGCCAGGGGAATGTAAACGGTACCGAGGAACTGAGGCTCTGATGGACCAGTTCTGCCCCTAAGGACGCCTCCCCCCCCCCCGCCCCCCCCCGGGCCAGGCTGAGGGCTCTTCCGCGCCACTGCCTCCGCAGACACCCCCTCTCCACACCCTTCCAAAGGAGCCAGCCACTCATTCGACCACTCAGGGGTACTCACATCATCACCAGGTTTTCCAGGGGGGCCAGGAGGACCGCGGGGACCCATGGGACCCTACAAACGAAGCAAGAGAGTTTAAGAGATGGTTGGAGGGGGAAGGATACCTAATCAGTGGACAAAATTTGGGGACTGCGGCCCTTGGAATCTGCGTTCTCCCGGAAGGAAGAAAGATGGAGGTGGGGGCGGGGGCGGCCTACTCGGTGCTGAGAGAAAGCGAGAGGCCAGAGCTGATCCTAGTGGAAGGCAGCACAGGCCAGGGGCCACCCAGAAAGGGGACTGTGGTGACAGAGCTCCTGGGGGTCCTTGCCACCTGGGCTTTTCTGGGGGGAGGTCCCCATGGAACGAAGAAGTGGCACCTCGGGGCCCTCTGCTGGGAAGGCTCTGGACTGTCTGGGGTCTGTGTGGTACATTGCTGGAGGGCCCCCCCAGGGAGGGCAGGGCCTGTCGGGTACTCACAGAGACTCCGGGTTCCCCAGGTTCACCAGGGTTGCCTTGAAATCCTTGAGGTCCCTAAAAGTAACACGAGGGCGCCAGGTTCAGTCCACAAACTAACGGGCGAGAGCTTGGGTGTCTGCATTACCACGGAGCGGAAAGACCCAGTACTTACAGGAGCACCGGCAGGGCCAGGAGGTCCCCGAGGTCCCATGGGGCCCTGCGGTGAACAGAAGAGGACAGAGTTTACTGGCAGTGATTCACCAGCGGCCGCCAGCGAGCCCCAGCCTCCCAGCCAGCAGCCCAGACAAAGGACAAAAAGTTACTCTGTGGGCAGGGGGCCTGCGGTGGCTGCTCCCTCTCATTTCCCACTCCCCGCGCAACAATCTATTTATTTATAGGCACCATTTGGATAGAGAAGCTGGCCTTGCTTTCTCCTGGCCCGCAGCCATGTTTACTAAAGTCTGAGTTTCATTTAGCTTGTGCCAAGTCGGAGCGGCAGGGCTGAGGTTTCCTGCTGGAAGTCCTGTGGGTGCCGGAGGACGGTGGCTGCTGTCTCTGCCTCCTTCGGTTCTCGTTCCAAGAGCAACAGCGGCTGGCCTTCCAGCCTCAGCCTGGATGCGACTCTCCATCCTCATTCTTCTTGGTCACTCCAGCGCGTCATTGGAACTGGCACCCATCACCATTAAAAACCAAATGCTTTGGGCTGACCCCATGGGAGGTTACATAACGGATGGGGAAGAGCTGCTCTAAGCAATTATCTGTAACGTGAGGTTGTCAGATTCTCTGGCTCTGCTAAGGGCCACCTCCTGCCATTTTGGCTGCAAAAAAACAGTATCTTTCTTACCATCGGCCCTTGCATCACTCCCATCTGCGCGCCCCCAGCCTTCTCATCAAATCCTCCAGCCATCTGGGCAGCAAAGTTCTGCAAATAAACCCAACAATATTAGGAGCCTGAGATGCCCCAGGTTGTTCCTTCTTGACTAGGTAAGCTATAAAATGGGATAGGGAAAAGAATCCCAAAACTCTGTTTTAGATAAACTCTAACTGTTGCAGACTAACCTAGCACTGAACAGAATTGCCAGCAATTCCTGAAAAATCATTCTGGAAATGAGTTAGGAGATGCCAGTGGCACAATCGTTTCCCTGGGAGATGAAGTGCTATTTGGAGGAGTCTCGGTTACCTGCATTTCATTGTACAGAATTATCTTTTAAATTCTAAAACAGTAAATACATTGTTCAACCTACATTCAGAAATATAATTAAAATATCACTTTTAGGGCTCCTGGGTGGCTGAGTTGGTTAAGCGACTGCCTTCGGCTCAGGTCATGATCCTCGAGTCCCAGGATCGAGTCCCACATCGGGCTCCCTGCTCAGTGGGGAGTCTGCTTCTCCCTCTGATCCTGCCCCCTCTCGTGCTCTCTCTCTCTCATTCTCTCTTTCAAATAAATAAATAAAGTCTTTAAAAATAAATAATAAAATATCACTTTTAAAGGTTTTCTTTCTTTAATTTCCAGGCATTTAAAGCCCAGCAAGACTAAAATCAACAGCCTTAAAAATCAACAAGTCAGGAAACGACAGATGTTGGCAAGGTTGCGGAGAAAGGGGAACCCTCCTACACTGTTGGTGGGAATGCAAGCTGGTGCAGCCACTCTGGAAAACAGTATGGAGATTCCTCAAAAAGTTGAAAATGGAGCTACCCTATGACCCAGCAATCGCACTACTGGGTATTTATCCTAAAGACACAAAGGTAGTGATCCTCAGGGGCACGTGCACCCGAATGTTTATAGCAGCAATGTCCACAATAGCCAAACTATGGAAAGAACCTAGATGTCCATCAACAGATGAATGGATAAAGAAGATGTGGTATATATATACAATGGAATACTATGCAGCTATCAAAAGAAATGAAATCTTGCCGTTTGCAACGACATGGATGGAACTGGAGGGTATTATGCTGAGCGAAATAAGTCAATCAGAGAAAGACAATTATCATATGATCTCTCTGATATGAGGAACTTATATCAGCAGGGTGGGGGGTCGTGGGGGGTAGGGAGGGAAAAATAATGAAACAAGATGGGATGGGGAAGGAGACAAACCATAAGAGACTTCTAATCTCATAAAACAAANCTGAGGGTTACTGGGGGCTGGGAGGGTAGGGATAGGGTGGGTGGGTTATGGACATTGGGGAGGGTTTGTGCTTTGGTGAATGCTGTGAAAGATGTAAGCCTGATGATTCACAGACCTGTACCCCTTGGGCAAAGAATAAAAATAAAAATAAAATTAAAAAAAAATAAAATAAAATCAACAGCCTTAAAATATTTCAGGCAAGGGAAGGCACAGGCATCTTCAAGCCACTGAAGTTTAAGAACTTAAAACCTACCAAACATCAAAATGGCAAACGTGCCAAAACTGGACAATAATATAATCCGTTGACTGGCTTAATTCCAAAAATGACTTTCGCCACACACCTTCGCTCAGTGGAGCTCTTTCACGAGAACAAATTAGTTGCTTGGAATGTACCTGGCAAGGACCAGGAATACATGTCTTCCAAGGACAGTGGTCACTCTTCTTCCAGGGAACTACAAGCACCCAGTCATCCTCTCCCTGGGCCCCCACACCCGCGCCTAGGAATTGACCGCACAAGACAGACGCCTGGGAACCAGGTAACTAAAGACTTGCTTTGCAGAAATCCGGTGAGTGAAAAAAGTCCTCCCTTAGCACCACAGTCTCAGGCCTAATATGTGATTCCACTAAATCACAGGCCTGGGGAGAAACACGTGGACAGGCTTCGTACACACTGCTGGCAGCCCTGGGAGCCAGCCAGGTAAGTGTGAGTAGCAATTTAGAAGCCCCATTTCTGGAGGGACTGCCGGAGGGGGTCGTAAGGATACTCACTCCACCAAGGCCAGGGGGGCCAGGGGGGCCAGGAGGACCAGGGGGGCCAGGATTTCCAGGGGTCCCAGGCTCTCCATCTCTGCCACGAGGTCCAGGAGCACCCTGGGCAGAAAGAGAAAAGGGTACCCACGTGAAGCAGGGCTTATGCAAGGACCGCCCTGCCACGGGCTACCCCTGAGGTGGTCACGTGGGGGGAGGGGCAGAGAGGCCCAGAGGACCTGGGGAGTCCAAGGGGGATCGGGGAGCATCTCTCAACTCACTTTTTCACCTTTGTCACCACGATCACCTCTGGGTCCTTGTTCACCTGCAGGTCCCTGAAGGGGAAGAAGATGTTGAGATGACGGCAAGGCGGGGACCTGCCGATCAGTTACTTGAGGAAGCGGTGGAGGAACAGATTTCTCCCTTTCTTACCTGAGGCCCAGGAGGTCCTTTAGGTCCTACAATCTGTGTGAGAGAGAGAGAGAGAGACCCACAGGATGGCATGTTAGAGGGAGCCCAAGGAGGTGACCTGGTTAGACCAGATGTAACCGGTATGAGAAGAACCTGTACTTACATCTTTGATGTCTCCGGGTTCTCCTTTCTGTCCCTGAAACAGGACACAGTCTGAGGATGGAGCCACGCAAGCCCACCAAGCCCCAAGCACAAAACCCTGCCCTGCAGGCCAAGCACTGAGATGCCCCATAAACAGCCCTCTGAAACACCACAGCCTGGGTGCACGCGACACTGCTGAAGAAAGCAAAAGGAGGAGGAGGAGGAGAAGCAGAAGCAGCAGCCTTTACCTTTGGTCCTGGTTGCCCTGCAAATGGAGAAAGAGAAGAATGAAAAATTGTGAGATGGAGAAGTACGAGTTCTTGTCACTCAAACACTCTTTAATGGATTAAACAAAGACAAGGACACAACCCCGGAAGGAGGCAGATTCCTGTCCCTCCACTGGGATGTTAGGGTCATTGGGGTCCTGGGGTTGCTGAGGTCCCTTGAGGAAGGGAGCTGACCCAGACTTTGTTACTGAAAAAGCAGTCAGCATGCAAAAGGACGGAGCAGGGCGGAGGAAGAGAAAATAAGACGCTCAAGGTCTAATTAGCACCGAGAAAGGAAGCACCAGAAGCTCGTAGAAGGTCCAAGTGTCTTCTCTCCCCACAGGGTAGGAAGCCCTTCCCGCAGCCCGAGCCCTCCCGGAAGGGGAGTTAGGTGGTCAGAAGGGTCTTAGGTTCAAGCCGGGGTCTCCTCGAAGCAAGCACAGGAACACAGCGGGGCACGGGAGTTAGAGAGGGCATTGCAGCCAGGGCCTTCCCACAGCGGTGACCCCTTCCCCTCTGTGGCAGCAAAGTAGTGAGGCAACCAACACTTCCCCCACATGGGCCTCAGAAATGGCCCGGAAATCTGGACCATAAAAGCAGGTCACCGGTGTTGGCCAAGCGTTAAGGAGGGGCAACTCCTTGCTTCCCTTTCCGCTGTCTTCTCGGTTTAAGTAGGAGGGAGACAGCAAGGGCCACCCGAGGGGCCTAGGCGTGTGCCGCCCCCGCCCTGCAGGGACATGGGGCCTGTGTCCAAGTGCTGGGGAGGGGTCACAGGCACGCCAGCCACCGAGCAGCACCGATTTGGGGCTGGGAGCAAATAAACCCACCGGAGTGCAGCCCCGCAGGGCCCCGGCCCGGCTCCACCTCCCCGGAGCCAGCTCCGCCTTCTCTTGTTAACTTGCTTCTTAATTGGCAGTTAACTCCAAGAGAGGTAAACACAAAAGGAAACTGCCAGCGAAGTCCCGTATTTCAAAGAGGGAGCCGGCCTTCTGTCTCCCCACTAGCCGGCAGAGGTTTCTCCCCACTGAAGACCAGATACTTAGCGGTCTTCTACAGAGAAGACGAGCTGTGGGTCGTAGAGGAATGTATCTGCCGTCTGGCCCACGGAGCACGTGATCGCCATCACGGCTCTAGTGATTTGCAGAGATGATTCCAGAGAGGATACTTCTGTGGAATCGCCTCCGTCCTTCCCTATGTTGGAAGTGTATTTGGGGAGGTTTGGGGTGAGGAAGGACACCCCCTGTGTGTCTCAGGCTCATTCAGTTTCAACCTGTAAGCAAGAAGTGGCCCTTCCTTTCCGCCTCAGCTGCTGGGGTCCCATGGATAGCCGGCCCCTGCGCTCCGCGGAGAGGACCAGCATCCATGGGAAGGTATTTGCTGCACCTGCAAGTAATTTATTTATGTGGAAGAGGAAATAAATAAATTACGACCACCGGCAGTGGTGAGGTCAGTTGAGCAGATGGGGCAGCACTCTCCGAAGGGGGTCTCGGGGCTGAGGCAGTCTTTCATGTCTTCACAGATTATGTCGTCGCAGAGGACAGTCCCAGTGTCACAGACACAGATCCGGCAGGGCTCGGGCTTCCACACATCCTTATCATTATACCTCTGCCCGTCCTGCACACAGCTGCCAGCCTTCTCTGCACCAAGGGCCGGGCAGGGGAAGCAGAGAGAGCCAAGGGAAGGAGGGGGTGGGGAGCCAGAAGAGAAAAAGAGAGAGAGGTTGCGGTCAACTTGACATCATTCAAATGCTGAAGAATGCGGGCTCCCGAACATAGAGCACTTGAAAATTATTTTTCTTAAGCCATCCTGCAATCGTCCACGTATTCAAGGTCCCTTTATTGAGCACCTGGCATTATGCTCTCTATTGGCCACTGAAAATCCGGACCCAGCAGTGAAGGGAAGGGGGCGGGCTGCTGTGGCATATCCTCTTCTGGCATCTAGCCTGGGGCAGAGGTGAAGGGGCAGGGGCAAGCTGGAGGGGGAGGAGGGGGTGAGACCCTGAATGGGAACTCAGGGACTCCAAAGACAGAAGAGAGGAGAAAACAGACACCCCTCTGTCCCAGCACAAGAACAGAGGCCTTTTTTCTGCCTTCCTCTAGGAATTATGGGATTTGCTAAATACAACTGACAGCTAAAATGCAGAAGGCATGTAGAAAATTCTACCCACAAAAATTAGAATCTATGAACAGCCAGAGTCCAAAAGTGGATCTATGGCTGGGGTGGGGGGTGGTGAAAGGAGGAGCTGTTAGAATTAGGATCAGGTCCCATAATTTAAACCCTATTAGAATCAGGACCAATTCCGGGAGGATAGGCGGATTCAGACAATACACCTGGGAAGCCAGCCGGCTAACAGAATGCCTTGGGAGGCAGGAAGGGCCAAGAGACACCGCCCCCCACCCCCCGACCTCCAGCCGTTGCCCTCCCTGGAAGAGACCCTAACTTCATCAGCAGTCAACACCTCAATGTGGGGGGCGGGGAGGGCGCAGGGGGCTTTGAACCCCTGGCCTGGGCTAAGATTAGCCAGTCCAGGCCTGGCTTCGTCCAGGAATGCAGACCAAGCACGGCACGGACCAGTCCTCTCTCTCCACTAGCGCCCCGCCGTCTGGAATCCACCCTGCAAATGAAACCTGTGCTGACAAGAGCGCTCTCGAGAGCGCCAAGGGCCGAAGAGCCCGCACCACGTGCTAGGGAGCGCCGAGCGCTGTTTTTCTCATCAAAATCCCCAAAGCAATGGCAGCTGCAGGGGATGAATAATAGGAAAGAGCCACAAACCGGGTGGGCGGAGAAAGAAATGGGCCTGCCTGCGGCTCTTCAAGGGGACTCTGAAAATCTAAAGATAAACCTTCTTCTTCTTTTTTTTTTTTTTTTTTTCCTTTGCCACCAGTAGGAACCCGCTCAGCCTTTAGACAAGATAATCCCGGCGAGGGTAGGGGGATCCCAGGGTGTACACGCGGCCCCCGTGCGGGGACACGCCCACCGCTAAAGTCGCAGGACCGGCAGAAAGCGGGCGGTGGGGCCGCCGAAGGGGAAGGAGGAGAGAGGTTCGCGGCCTCCCGTCCGGTCTAAGGAAAAGCCCACTCTCACCCGAGAGGGCTCGGGGTGAAAAAAGAAAGCGCTGGGAGGAGGGGATGCGCCCGAAGGCGGCTCGCATTGCCCGGGAAGGGCGGCCCCGGGGCGCGCGGGCAGTGGGAGCCGCGGGGTGACCCTCCCGGCTGCAGCTCTGGCCGCGGCTCGCCCACAGACACTGGGAGGGTGAAAAGTAGGATCGAATGACTGCCCCAGAAAGGAGCCAGCCCCGTAACCGGATCCCCTAGGTGTGGACGGAGGAGCCCAGCGCCACCGTGATTGCTGTTCGAAACGGCTGCCGATAGCATCCCGGCGCGCCCGATCCGGTTCCCCTCGTTACCGCAGAGCGGGATAAAGCGCTCCTTTGTCGCAGGCCAATTAAAAAGTTACCTCTTTCGGGGAACTGTTTTTGCTTCGCCGCCGCTTTGCGCAGGGCTGGAGCCCGGGAGGTGGCGGCGGGCGGGCACAGGGGGGCATTGTGGAGAGGGGCTCGGGGAGTCCGGGGGAACCCACCGGACCTCGCCTCTCATGAATGGGGCTTTTCTCGAGCGCACACAGAGCCCGATTCACAGGTCTCCGCAAGGAACCAGTTTAAATAAATACGGGCAGCATTTCAGCCCCATCTGGAAGCCATCGCTGCCAATCTCCCAACGCAAACAAGCCTCACAAAGGAGGATTGAGGTCTCTCCCCTCAGCCGAGGGGCACTTTCGGAGGCGAGGGCTGTGAAATGCAGATGTGGGTCAAAGACGCCGCCTCCAATGAGTTTCTCAAACTCGTGGACAGCTGGGGAGGAGGGGCGTGCCCCAGCTCTGGGGTTCCGACATCCCTGACGTCCACGCAGGCCGTGCCTTTCTCCACGTCACGTCTTTGGGTCCACTGACCCCGGGGGAGGGGGTGACCGGGCTAGGATGCGCCGGGGACCAAAGGCAACCGCCCCGATGCCCTCCCCCTGGGGAGAAGGGGGAGCAACTGTAAGGTCTGGGCCCACGAAACTGTGGAATTCACTCATTCCCGGCAAAGCTGCGGCGGTGAAAGCGCTCCGCCACTGACCCGAGTGCCTCTAATACCAGACGGAGAATTTGGGAATTATTTTGGAGTGACTTAGCTAATTCCACTGTGCACTAAGCAGAGGCGGGTGTCCATGCGAACTGAAGACAAAAATATAGTCAGTCCGAGCCGGGATCACTTAGAGACACACCGTATTCCAACAAGTGCCCGGGAGCGCGCGGCCAGTTCAGCGCAACAGCGGACGACGCGGCCAGAATCTCCTGCCCCGGGCTCCCTGCGGCTGCGCCGCCGGCCCCTCTCCTGCCCCCGCCTCACAGCCGCGCTAATGAACGGAAAGTCCTCCTGGGCCCAGAGCCTTCCAGACCGTCTCTGGAGACAGCCTGTGGCAGGAGAGACCAAATAGAGCCTGGTCGGCAGAGGGATTTTGATTCCCACCCCCCTCGTCCTCCGCCCCGCAAAAAAAGTTTCCTCTGCGATTGATTTACAGTCTGTGACATACAAAGACAGGGCTGGAATCCCAGCCATCGGAAACGTGCCCAAACACGTGGGGAAAAGAAAAAAAAAAAAAAGGTCCTCTCTACCTAATACACTTTCCAGGCTTCATTTGTCCTGAATATAATCCCAGACAGTGGGACTTCACCAAAGGAGGCGATGGAAAGGTGCGATCCGAACCGCCTTTGGACTAGACTGTAAAACTGCCATCTCTAACTATATTCCGTTGAAATTGTTACCGCAATCGACCAGCTGTGCCCCCCTCCCCTGGTGCACACACAGAGACACAGAACCACAGCCCGCAGCTCCAGAATCTTAGAAAAGTAACTCATTGTAGAACCTCCGGGGTTTGGAGGGGAGAACGGCGGGGAGGGGGCGCTATTTTCTGGGACGTTCGAAAAGCACGATCTGGTTGGAATGTTATCGCCTTTCCGATGGCCTCTCCTACGGGAAGTTTCTGTACCCGTTAGAGGCAGGGCGAAAGCCGAGATGAGAATGAGGGCTGCACCTTGCTCCTGCGCCAGCCGGGAGGGGGAGGAAACTGCGAGAGCGCCTCTCGGAAGCTTCTTTGTGGCCTCGGATTTCACCCCACCAGTTTCAGAGCATCTCCTTTGTCTAACTCCCCTTTGAACCCTCCAGCCACCAACCCCTGGACAAGATCGCGAGGTCAACCCTTTGGCGCTTCCTCACTCCTTCGCTAGTGCCCGTTCCAACTTCTAAGAACGATGGGCCAAGACCTGTTCTTGCTGAACTCCGAGTGCTTCGGGAAGGTGAGTTGTGTGCGTGTGCGCCTGTCTAATTATCAAAGCTGGTGGAAGAGAGCGCGCTGAAATCTGTGCTCAAACATCTCGACCCGACACTCTGTACGTTTCAAATTCCTGAGCAACGGGGAGACCTGCAAATGCCTCCAACTGCGACCCGCCCTGGAGGACGCTCAGACGGAGCCCCTAACTTGCAGAACTCCGCTGGGTGAGCTCCTGCGCGGCTCGCACCCAAGTCTCCGCACTCCGTGACCCCGGGAGCCACTCTGACCCGGACCGCCGGCTCCAGAGAGGGAGACGGCGCGGGGGGAGGGTGCGGAGGGACGGCCCGGAAGGGTGGCAGGCAGGGGCGCCGGGCGACTTACGGACATCCTGGCCGTGACATCGAAGGACAGCGGCGACGAGCAGCGTCAGCAGCACCAGCGTCTGGGGAGCCCCGAAGCGGATCATGGCTCACCGCGGGGCCTGGCGGAGCCGGCCCGAGCGGAGCGCAGCGAGGCGGCAGGAGCACGGCGTGGGTCCGGGTCTCTACCGCGCCCTCATGCAGGAGGCCTTCGGAGCAGGAGGAGGAGGCAGGAGACCCGGCAGCCCAGCAGCGCTCTGCGTCTTCTCCCCTCCGCGGAGCCCGTTATATGCGCCCGGCCCCTCTCGAGGCTGGCGAGCTCGCCCAAACCGCGGGCCGCCCCTGGCCCCCCGCGGGGCTGTAACCTGAGACCCCGCCCCCGGAGCCGGCCTGGGCCCAGCCAGAGCCCGCACCTGCCTGGGCCGGACCCCCCTCTCCGCGAGCCCTCTTCCCGCCCCCCACCCCTAGTGTGCTGAGTGGCCTGAGCGGGCGGGGCGCAGAGACGGCTGCTGTGCTCCCCCCAACCCAGGGCTGCGGCGCTGCCCCCTCCGACCGCAGGCGGGAAGGGGGGGCCTCCGGCCCCTCCCCTCGGAGTTCTGCCCGGATTGGAGGGGCGGGGGGTGTTTGCAGAGGCGCAGGCCGCCAGCCCTAGACCGTGGACGGAAAAGACTTGGGAGGGAGCCGGCGAAGTGGTAGAAAGGAGCAGCGGGGGAGGGTTGGGGGGGGTCCGCGTTGGGACCTTGGGCGGAGGGCAGGAAGGAGGGCACAGGGGGAGCTCGCGATGGTATCTGGAATCCTAAACCTCCGATGTCAGGCAGGGCCAGGTTTGGGAAGTTGCCCCGACCTATCTTCTGGCCCCTTCCCGGAGTACCTGGCCCCGGGGCTCCCACCTGAAGATTCAGAGCCACAGCCCCCAACCCCTCCGCCATGCAGCCTTGCGAAGAAAGAGCCTCCTCTGGAACCTTGGCAGACGTTGGCCTGAGCCAGTCGCCAGGAAAGGGGCGATGTGCTACAGCACAGAGGGCGACCTGTGTGAAGGTGTGGGGGCGGGGGCGGGCCCCGGGAAGGGGGCTCAAGCAGCTGCAGAGGACAGAGGGAGCCGAGACGAGACCGTGCGTGCTGCCCAGGTGGGGGACTGTCTAGTTCCAGGCCCAGACGTGGTGTCTGCTCCTCCTGGCCACAGTCCGGGAGTCCCCGGGGGGAGAGGGCCCCGCCGCCCCGGGTTGAGCAGTTCTGGCCAGGGGTGGTTGGGCCCTGCCGCAGTCCTGTCCAGGGAGAGGGGCGGCTGCTCCAGCTGGACCGAGTTCTGTGAGCCAAGGGAGAAGCCAGAATTTCCTAGTTGGCCCCCTGGCCCTCTGCTGCTTCCCACCTCACCTCACCTTCCCCGGTTAGCGCCCTGGGGCACCTCAGCCTGCCGCTGCCTGCTCCCCCTGCTCAGCTGTGCCCTTCTCCACAGGCTTCTGGTGCCTCCATTGATATTAGAGAGAAAAGGACCCCCAAATAGACCTTCTTCCTCTTGAGGAGATGGTCTTCTCTCCCTAAGGACTGTCAGGACCCTCCAAGAATTTTAAGAAAAACACAAACTTTCATGAAACTTTCTTTGGGGTCTGACTTGACCAGATCTGCCGTCCTGGCAGGGGAGTTTCTGCTGTGCTTTCCTCAGAGAAAGCTGAGGGCGCTAGGAAGAAGCTACTTGTACCCCCTAGGCTTCAGGCTGCCCCGCAGGGAGTTGGAGCCTCCCCTCCCTCTCTCCAATCCCTCGTGCTTTGAAGCTTCTCAGAGTAGAGCCTGGAATTTCAAGTGTGCAGAACTTCTGTGCACGTGTGCTGGCCAGAAAGAGACGTCTCATTGTTTAAAGAGATGCCTCCATGTTTTGTGCAGCCTGGATGGAAGTGGACGAAGGATTGAACCACTGCTTCCCACTGCTCTGCCTGCCACGGGCCTGCCTTCGCTCTTTTCCCAACCTCCTGTTCAAGGCCGGGCATGAAGCTCTGAGCCTTTCCTCAGCCCCAGAGTCTGCCAGGGGAAAGCAGGCCTCAGGCCTGCAGTGTCCTAGGCCCTCCCTGGGGCCATGGGTGCTTTCTGCCACCTGGAAGGGAGGATGACCAAACCCCACATGTTTCTCAAAACCCGCCCCCCTGAGAAGCCTTCTCTGATATCTCTAGAACGATATCCAGTATTTCCAATATTTCCCTGCCTTCCTGAATCCCTTTGGCATTTGTAGTCTGTGTCCACTTAATATTCTATGCTACTTACTTTTCTGTGTGTGGTTTTCCTCTTTTTTTTTTTTTAACCTTTGTATTCATTGGTCTTATCTTAGCAATGAGCTGGGGAGCCCTCCTGGGGACAAGAACATTGCTTAGCATGATGTCAGTCCACAGGAGGACTTAGGTAAATCCCTGTAGACTAGCACATGGCGATGCAAAATATGATTTCTTTTAGGATACAAATGGTCCGTAGGCAGCTACAAAGCTAGGCAGTCATTGGGTTGACCTCAAATACAAGTGGCCATAAAAATTCAACCAAAAAAAAAGTTTTGGTGAAAACACTAAAATATATGAAAAAACTAAAGCCTGTTTCAAGGTGATCTGGTCTGGTGGGCAGCAAAGTGCCACATCCTTTGGAGCTAGGCTGCTCTAGATTTTATCCTCTAACTCCGTGATTCCTCTTTGTCAGGCCACTCTTTCTATGTACAGGAGTTCTGGATTCTCCCCAGTAATCATGGTTCATCTGTGAATACAGTTTCGTTCTCTGCTACCTGCGGGGGAAAACAAAAGTTTTTTCATCGGAGATGAGAATTGACCAAAGCAAAATAAAATTTAAAATTTAAATGGACAAAGCCAAAATAAATTATGGAAATTATATAAATCCTAAAGTCAACTAAACACCAATATTAATATTTTACCCATTCGTGAATCCAAACAACTACCATTTAAAAACCTCTGATTTTAAGAATCAGAGAATCAGTGGTGAATGCACGGGCTTCACTCAGCCTCCAGTGGCTCAGACTAGAATCGAAACTGTATGTAGCTGAAGGGGGAAAAGAAAAAATCTCAGATTTGGAGATTACTTACCCAGCAATCTCACTCAGAACATAGCCAAGAAGCTGAAAAGAAGAGGAAACAAACCAGCGAGTAGGAGAAGCAGCAGCACTCAGAGTTCTGAGGAGCCAGGATTTAGGTCATGTACTTGATCAAGCATAGGCATTTTATACATCCAAGAGTCCCTCTTGCTCAGTGTCTGTTGGTTCATAGTTTAGATACTCTTTTAACTGGTAAAATGTCATCTGACCTCACCAATTAGATGCAGAAACATAGAGGTAAGACAGGAGAGCTGTGGTGGGATGAAAACACAAGAAGAGCACGAAGGGACAAGAAGAGAGGAGACAGAAAAGCAATATGAAGTTGGCACAGTGAATAAAAAACATGGTAGCCTTCGGCCAACAGGGTGGGGGTCAGATGCTCTGGGCTCCTCAGTGGCTCCAGGAGTACCCCTGTTTATAGCATTTGCCACAGTCCTGTGATTCGTAACAACGAACTTACGTGTCCTATAAAATGCTCATTGAAGTTTAATATGGTCTCTTCGAAGAGGCAGGGAAACGTGCATTACATTTTAGAAGGGTCTCTGCTAAACTGAATGAAAATAAGCGTTGGTTCATGTCATGTGAAAAGTCTTCTGTCCAGCAGTGTTAAATTGACAAGGAGGCACCAAGACATGAGGAACTGGACTCGGTGAAGGAAGGTCATCGATGACTGAGGACAGAGCTCCCACACAGCCTCACCAACCACTCACACCCTTGAGAAGAGAGCCCGCCTCGCTGTTGGGACAACACCGAGCGATCAGACAGAATCTGTGCATCTACCCCAGATCCAATCAACTCAGTGAGACAGACAGATTCAACCAGTCATTTTGTGTCGTGAAAGAACTCTTCCGCCGTGTTTTCCCTTTTCTGGGGATGTTAAATTTAGACTTCTGTAGACACAGACCCACTGGGCAAGATATTTGTAGGTAGACGGTAAAGAAAAGAGCTTTCTCTCCCTCTGCATAAATTCCACTTAAAAATAGTGATAAAGTGAGGAAGGATTCACATTCCAGAGAGGTAAAGCCACCCCAAATAGGGCAGGTGGTGAATGCACAGGCTTCACTCAGCCTCCAGCCACACTTCCCCCAGTGGCCCTAGTGGAGGGAGAGAGGCCCCAGCCGCTCCGTGGCACTCGGTGTCTGTTGGTTGGGCTCAGTTCAGACATCCTTTCAAGATGTGTTTATGTTTTCCTTTGGCATTTTTGGGGCAGAGTAACAGAATGAGGACTGTCCAGGATAGGGTTCCCAGATTGATGGTGGACATTCCATCACATGAGAGCATAAATGTGTCACTATGTAGAGTCTCAAGCGCGAACAGCATCAAGAATCTCACTCAGTCTCCTCGCCTGGTCTCAGCACTGCGAGAATCCAGCTTAGCACTCACACCGAACACCTCACTGCCACAGGAAACGGGGAGACAGAGAGGATTAAGGGACTGCCTCTGAGTTCCGAAGGGAAACAAAAATGGACTGAAAAATGCTGTAAGGAAAGTACCCCCCTAAAAAAAGAAAAGCAGCCACACACACACACACACACACACACACACACACACACACACACAGAACAAGAAGAGCATTCTGGAGGCCACAGAGCAAGCTGGGGAAGGCTCCCTGGGCGAAGTGAGCCTCCGGGATGGGTGGGGTTTTGAAATGCAGGGATGGCAAGAGCTCGGGATGGCTCCCATGACAAGGCCAACAGGCCCATGACCCAGGAAACAGGGCAAGGGGCCCAGAACAATGGGGAGTCAGCCATGGGGGCCACTGGGAACAAGACGTGGCCCTACCGACGAGATCAAGGCAAGACACAGAGGCTGTCATGAATGGCCCTGGTTGTCACTGAGTCTGGCTCAGAGCTGCCTTTCTTCTTTTTCCCTCCTTGACTTCTCTCCTGCTGGATAGGCCTTTGGGAGAAAAAGAGAAAGATGTCCGGGTTTTTTAAAAAGACTTTTTGAAGAAATGCAGAAATGAGCTTCCCATTTCACTTTTTTTTTTTTTAAATTACAGAAGCCTTTCATACAAAATCTTGCATTTTCTTAAAGTGCACGGCATTCGGGCTTTAAGGAACATGTGTCTCTCTCATCAGCTCTTGATGGTGCTGGAGTGAAGTGAAAAGCGTGAGGACCTCAGCACAGAGCTGTCCGAACACTCCCAGCAGAGGCCACGTGAGAAGCAGTCGGCTCCACATCAGAAAGTTGTCTGGTTACTGCCCATCTCCAAGAGTCAGAGAGCATTTGCTCTGGGCACACGTCGAGAAGTGGCCCAGTGCGGTGGCTCCAGGGACACCCTTTGAGGGGCCCAAACCCTGCCAGACACGTGGAAGTGGCCGGCTTCTGTCTCCTGTCTCTCTCCCTCCCGTGAACTCTATTCTTACAGCCAGTACCATGGAGCAGCGCCCTTAGTCATTCGTTCATCCGTCCATTCGTCTGTTCTTCACACTGGTAGAGAAGTCCTGTGTGAATCCCTTCTCAGACTTCCTTGAGGGCAGGGCCCATAGCTCAGACACTTTGAGTCTCCGTAGCATGATGCCGTCACAGAGTGTGTGTTCTAAATTCTTGCTGCTGGAAGTGGGGTCCGTGGACGAGCTGTGCCCACCTACCTGGGAACTTGTTAGAAAAGCAGAATCTACTAAATCAGAATTGGCATTTTACCGAGATCTCCAGATCCCTCGTGCCCGTTAAGGGTGGTAAAGTGCAGTGTGTCTATGGGTGGCTGGCTGGCTGGCTGTGGTCCTGGCTAACGGGTGCTGGGACTTGCAGTGACAGACAGCTGGGATCACACGTGACTGCACCTGCAGATGTGGTGGGGGAGGGGTGCTGAGTTAAGGGGCGGCGGAAAGGAGAAACGAGTTGAGGGAAAAGGATGGACAGAAGTTTGGGGCGGGGGCATGACCCTGCCAAGCCTGCTGATGGGGGTGTGAGTGTGTGAACTCGCAAAGGACGTCTCCTGAAGTAGGTGGGAGGCCACTTTGCCTATGTTCCATTTCCCCGAAAGGAAATGGGGTCAGTGCAAGGTAGGGACTGGGTTCCGTGGGGACTGTGTCAGGGCAGAGTGGGGAGCCAAGTGGAGGCTGATGTTCTACCTCCTTCCCACCAGCCCCACAGCCCTGCCTCTCCGGGGCTGCTCATCCAGGAACTCTTCCGGGCTGGGAAGCACCATGGGAAGCAAGGAGCCATACAGGGATGCCTCTGGGCCTGTCAGGGCACGTGCACCTTCAGAGAAAGCCAGGTGCCTGGAAACCAAGTTTATTCTGCCCCAGTGGGTGGGGTGGGCCTGCCCTCCAGGAAGTCCCTGAAAAGCTCAAGGGAACGTGTGGTAAGCTTCTCATGGCCTCCCCTGCCAAAAACAACCTCTGGAGGGAGCAGGACAGTGTGTACTGCCCTTCTCCACACCGCAAACCCAATGAGCGCACCTTGTCTGACCCGCCCGAGGCACCTGTCCAGGGGAGCCAGAGCCCCACTCTATTCTGCAGGCCCGCACCCGGCTCCGGCCTGCCTGCAGGCCAGCTCCTTGGCTGACAGCCACCCACGGCCCTCCACACCCCTCCCTGGCAGAGGCCATCGCTCAGAGCCCTGGAGTCCTTCTGGATGGATCCCCCCCC
>LNAC01000053.1:226022-243118 GCA_002007465.1 Ailurus styani
CGCTCTGTCCTCCTTCCTGTCCCCTCCCCCTCCCCTGTCTCACCAGCATTCCTTCAGCTCTGCTGGGCTAAGCATCCACAATGCACTAGACGCCACTAAGTGGTGTGGGGGACACAGAGAGAGATCTACCGGTATGGATCCTCTCCCCAAGGACATTACCCTCTCGGAGGAGATGCTCCTGGAAAACGTCAGACTAAGAGGTAAATAAGTTCTAAAATATTGTGAAGAGGTGTGATGCAGCCCGAAGCAAGGCCCCATATGGAAGCGCTCTGTTCTGGCCTTTAACTGAGATGAGCTCTTCTAGCCTTGGGCAGGGAGCACAGCTTGGCCACACATGTGCCTCGGTGTTACTAATCTCATTAGGATCTCCAGATATCTGCCATCTTCCGCCCCCACCTGCACCCCCAAGAATAAGTTTCTTCCTCTGGCGGCTTAGTTACGTGACAAGCGAGGCCCCCGCAATGGTGTTTTCTTCTTGACGCGTGGGAGCCCTGCCCTGGAGTCCTCTGCTGGGGGTACAAGGGCATCCTTCTCATGCGAACGAGCGTAAAGAATCCCACCTGTGTTGCCACTGGTGCCAGCCCATCAGGAAGTCGGTCTAGCGTCATCCTCACTGTACCTAGAAACACACATATACTTACTGTTGTCTTGGGGAAACATAAAAAGAAACAAGGGTTGCCCTTCAACTTGCTCGGGTTCAACATGGCAGGTGCACTTCCTAGCTTTGTCCCCTTGGGTGAATTACTCAGCTTCCCTGATCCTCGTCTATAAAATGAGGATAACAGCAATTTGCTCACGGGTTCATGGTCAGGCTAAATGAAGTAACAGATGTGGAGCATCCACAGGTTGCATTAGAGAGGAGGCTCAGAGTCGCATTTCTTATCCTCAGCACTGCTTTCCTTGGTCACCTCCCTAGTTACTGACCCTTGTCCCACCTGCCTGCCACACCAAAAAAAAACAAAACAAAACAAAAAACTCACTTCTCTATTTTTCATTGAGTCCCATGAACATGTTTGTCTTACCCATTATGTTTCCACAACTTTGGATGACAACTGATGGAAACTAGGCTGATCGGTGAATATCCTGGAATTTGAGGTTTTCAGTTGAAGACATTGTAATTATTTTAAAATCGGGAATGCAAACTCTGGGTGCGCAGACTTTCAATATTACCTGAAGAGCATCCTTAGCACTGGGAACACATGGACCTGATCCTTGGGCACAGTTCTTCCCTAAGAAGGAGAACACGAGCTTGTCACGTTGTCATGAAGACAGGGAAGATGAAAATAGCTACGGACCTTCCCAACAGTTTTCAGATTAAACAAAAACACAAGTTTAATGGAACTGTGGAAAAACATTTGGGAGAAACCACCTACATACAAAGCTCTTTGATCCAGTTGGATGAGCAGTTTGAGAGGATCTAACTCAAAGACATGACAGGGAGAAGCTGATTCTTTCCAGGTCAGGATAGCACCAATGTGGTATTTCCCAGACTGGGAGTACAATTCAAAATAAATGAAAAGGATGCCTCAGTGTATCCAGGTGTTTCTGTCTTCAAATCTTGCTTGGAATTGTGTAGTTTTATTTCTAAATCACTTATTGATTCTCTGTGATATTTATACTTAACTGCATTAACAAGGGTTCTATTTTGTCAAGGAAGATAGACTTAAATTTAAAAAAACAAACTGCATGGGCCAGATTATTCAAACTGCCCACAGATAAAACCGAGTGTCCACCTGGTGGCAGAGGGTTGCAATTGCAGGCAAAGCGCCCAGGAACCCAGAGAGCCACTGGGCAAGTGCACCTAACAGTCAATGTCACATCATTCTACTCTTCTGAAAGGGTTGTATATGCCCAGCATTCTCCTTGTGAATTCAGTTACCGTCTTTATCCTTGGTGAGCACCTATGGAATGGTTTTTAAATGACAGCACTTTGCAGACCTTAGATTGCCCTCATAATGCCTGTGAGCATCCAGTCCAGTGTGCTTGTTCTTGGCATTAAACTAAGGGCAAGGATTACTTTTGTCTAGCGCATATTCTCAATGGAGATGACACTGAATGGTGATAACTCTGGGACAGTTGTCTAGCCGGAGAACTGGTAAGTAACATGATCTGGGCCAGGGCAGGGAGAATGCAAGGAGATTTTTGAGAAACGCTGGTGGATAAAAGTTCATGTGTTTATTAAGAGCAGACTTTTTACCACTTTGGTGCCTTGGGCTGCACAGCTTTCAAAGGTGCAGGGTGGTGTATCTGTAGGCTCACAAAGGCCGCTACCCTTCTCTGCTTTGCCAGCTTTAAAACATTCCCTGTGGCTGTGGTGCTCATCCTGTCTCCTTTCTCTACGCATGATGAGTTACTCGTTAAAGACGTTGTTTTAGCGCTGAGATATGCAAGGTGGGGGAGGGAGACTAGTCATCCCAGAAGGAGTGCGTGCAAGGTGAATCCAGCAGTAGGATGTGGTGAGTGGGAGTGAGAAGGCAAGAAAAAAGCAATTTCATTACCATCTTTTCCAGCAGACATTTCAAGAACACCTATATTACGTATTGTACTAGAGACACAGATTTATGTAATATACCATTTTTTCTCTTAAATGACTTACACATTCTTACAAATCTCTTGGGCCTGTAGCAGTTGAAAGAATATTGGCCTTGGAGTGAGGAGCTCTTAATTTTACACTGATCTGTGGGACTCAGACGGTTCATCTGGAAAGTAAGGTGGCTGAGTGTGGTTTTGTATGAGAGGTGCTAGCTCCAGCTTGTTTGCCTCTCCCTCCCTAATCCTGGCAGAATTTAGTTTTACTATCAATGACCCATCAACTGAATCTGAAAATCAACCTGAAGCTAAAATAAGAGATCAACTGGCTGAAAGGTTTCCCACCCAGTGTGGCTAAATCGGAGAGAAGCTATTCTGCCTCCGGGACCCAGCACCCCTCTTCCAGCCCCACTTGTCTCCTGGGTCCGTGTCCGTTGCCCAAGGAGAGGTGGAGGGGTTACCTCGAAATAGGAAGCAGGCTGTCTCCAGGCACTCTCCTTTCCCCACAGGCCTCTGAGAGAGAGGACACGTCCCAATTTATCTCCTCTGAATTGGGCTCAGAAGATGAAGTGTCCCATCGGCTGCACCTGTGCATCTCAGCCCATCTTCTGGGTTACAGTGACTAATGGTGACAGATGCTCAGACAGAGATGACCTGAAGTCTTGCATTTTCTTGCCTGACTCATGGGCCAGTCAGGGGTAGGGAAGCATTTCCCGTGCAACCTGGTCATTAATCTCTGCCATGCCCATTGAGCTGTCCTGGATACAGCTATCCAAGAATGCTACCTGTTGGGGCACCTGGGTGGCTCAGTCAGTTAAGCGTCTGCTTTTAGCTCAGGTCATGATCCCAGGGTCCTGGGATCCTGCCCTGCGTCAGGCTCCCTGCTCGATGGGGAATCTGCTTTTCCCTCTCCTCTCCACTCCTGGTCTCTCCTGCTCTCTCTCTCAAATACATAAAGTCTTAAAAAAAAAAAGAAGAAGAAGAAGAAGAAGAAGGAGAAGGAGAAGGAGAAGGAGAAGGAGAAGGAGAAGAAGAAGAAGAAGAAGAAGAAAGAAGAAAAGAAGAAGAAGAAGAAGAAAGAATGCTAGCTGATGCCCAAATAGGCATCAGTTAATCAGCCTGTGTTTGTATAGTGGTAGTCTGTGGACAAAACCATGCGTGCTCTAACCTGAGCAAGTGTTCAATGAACACCTACTACAGGCCCAGTGCCTGGGCACTCTATGAGGAGAACAAAAGAAATGTGGTCTAGTCCCTGCCATCAAGAAAGCTTTAATCGCGTTTCAGGAGGTAGCTCCTCAAATGGGCTGTCAGGGACAAAGAGATGCTCTAAGACAGAGCTACCTGCTAGAACTTGTTGTGATGATGGAAATATTCTCTATCTGCACTGTGCAACATGGTAGGCACTAGCCACATGTGGTGATTGATCCCTTGAAGTGTGGCTAATGCAATTGAGGAACTGGATTTCTAAATTTATTTAAGTTTAATTTATTTAAGTTTAATCAAATGGCCATAGTTATCATACTGGACCACGCATCATGTCCTTACTACTCAGAGTGTGGTCTGCAGACCAGAACATCACACCACACATCACATCATACCACTGGGGAGCACGTCAGAAATACAGAATTTCAGATGCCACCCCTAATGGATCAGAACCTTCCTTTTTCTTTTCTTTTCTTTTCTTTTTTATGATTTATTTATTTGAGAGAGAGCAGGGAGAGGGGCAGAGGGAGAGAGTACCCAAGCAGACTCCTGCCGAACGCAGAGCCCAACGCAGAACTCCATCTTCCCACCCTGAGACCATGACCTGTGTTGAAACCTAGGGTTGGACACTTAACTGCCTGAGCCACTCAGGCACCCCACAACCCTCCTCTTAGTAAGATCCTGAGGTCATCTGTTTACACATTAAGTTTGAGAAGCAAACTAGTCTAGGGCGGTGCTTCCCAACTTGACTGCGTATTAGAATCACTTGCATATTGGGAAGCTTTGAAAACTCCCAGTGTTGTGACGGCACCCCAGACAGATTAAACCAGTATTTCTGGGGGATGAAACCCAGGCACCAGTGTTTTTTAAGCCCCCTGGGTGACTCCAATGCACACATGTTGAGACCAGCTGCCCTGGGGCCATGCAGCCAGCCTGGGTCACACTCTGATGGCCAAATCCCCGTGAGGCCCAGCGACTCAGCCTTAGCCTCTCAGTTCACTTGTTGGGCCCTGCCGGCTGGAAAGCCAAAGGGAGTTATTCATTCTCAGCAAGTGTAAAAACTGGCTGGGGCTTATGTTTGTTTCCAGCGCCTAAGTGAGATGTTCATTAGCTTTTGACAAAACACGTCCAAATGCCACAGCACCAAAGGGTGTTGAGCCAGCCGGATGACTGAAGACTGGGAAGGGCTGATTCACTTCCTCACTCTGGGGCCTGGATACCCTGGCCTCCCAGGGCAGCTCCATGAAGGGAGCTATTCTTCGCATCCAGGGCGGAGGCAGCTGGTTTTTCCAATGCAACTTGTCTTCAGTTGCCCCTTTCCGCAGCTCCAGCAAGTGCCCAAGGGTCACTGGGATCAAAGAGAAAAGGTGGGTTTTCCTGAAGAGCCAGACTCTCATCCTGTTGATCTGAACGGGACCTGAGAGGCCCTAGCCACTTTCTAGTGATGAGTGACATTTGCAGAGATGAGTCTTCATCTCCCAGCGGGCAAAGGTTTAGGAAAAGCACATCTGAAATCAGGCTCTGAGGACATTGGGCCCCACTCAGGCTGTCTTAAGGGACAGAGCTACAGCCCCTGGACAGGGCATTGATTTCTAGAGTCTCATTGAGAAATATCATTCTTGATTTGGGTCAAATGGAGAGACAAATGATTTGCTTTGGAAATGAGATCCACAACTATATGACTGTTAGCTCATTTGTCTTGACGTGTCCATAGAATTTCTTAAGCTTTGTATCCATAGCTCTTCTTATACATTCCACACTGACCTTAGGAGACTCAGCCAATACAAGGGTGCCCTCAGGCAGGCGATAAGAGAGCCAGTAATGAGTTTTTGCCCCTGTTGGGGCAAGGGAGGAGCAAGGGCCAGCACTGGGGGGTCCCAGGACAGCCAGAGCAGATGGCTCCCTGCTCTCCCGCTACCCCCTCCACCGCCTCCACATCCACCTCCATGTTACCAAGCATCCTGCAGTTATCCAGATATCCTTAGAAAGTTTTCTTAGCCAGCAGGCCCCTAGACCACAAGCAACATCTGAATGAGGCTTTCTCTGTGCTCTGACAGGATATAAGCCCATTTCCTGGGGAAGATCAGAGGCAGGGGGAGGATTTTCTCCTTTCCGTGGCTGCCTAGGTGAGGCTATGCCTAATGGGAAGAGAGAAAGCTGGCCAAAGGTCACCACCTCCAGCACTCGCAATGCTGTTGCTGTCCTGTTGTCTCTCTGAAGTCCCCATGTCATCCACCTGCAGTGTTTTCTGAGCTGTGCAATTAGCACTTTGCAAACTGCTCCCTAATTCTTCAATGGCACTTCACTAGCTTGCTGTAAAGCATCAGGGGCCAGCAGTCTACTTGGAGGTGAAATAGTCCGACCCTCTTGACTTAGAGTTGGGGAAAATGGGGCTTGGCGAGCAGCGCTGCAAGCCATAGTGGAGCCTAAAGCTAAAGGAGAAATCATTTCAGATCTATTGAAGAGTTTGATATTTTGTTCATCATGGATGATTTAAAAGTCTGTTTATCTTAATCACTGAGCTTTTTGGTGCCCCTTAAAGCTTACACCGACGTGAAGGCCTCACTCTAGGCCTGGCCCTGACAGGCAGGGTGGAGAGTTCCTCAAGGCAACACTAGTTTTGACCAGAGGCAAAAGGAGAATGTGGGTCTTCCAAATCTTCAAACTTCCTTCTTTTCTGTTGGCTTCAAGTGCAAAGACCTAGCTCTCCAAATAAGTGGAGAGTTCCGGGGGGCAAGGAGCTGAATTGGTAGAATAATAACACACTTGCAAGGTTACTGCCCAGCCAGGGAAGTAATATTTGAAAATTCAAGATGCTGCAAGACCATTCCCTAAATACAGGATTGCTGTTGATGGTGGTGTCAAAATGTTGTTACTGCAGTGAGATAATAAGAGCTATAGAGACACGCGTCAGGATGTGAACCAGCTCCCCTCCCTGTGGACCAGCCCAAGCCTCTCTCACCTTGTCACTACTACCTCACTACTTTCCAAGTGAGGAAGCTCCCTCCACTCTTTCCGAACCCAGGCTGATGACGTTCTTCAAGAGTTCTGTTACTCACTCCATGCTCCCAGCAGAGAACACAGCCTGAAGTACACAAAGAATGAACAGTAGTCAGCAGGTGAGCCCCGAGGATCATCTCTTCTTTCTGCATAATGGCTGCATGACATGGCACATTCCTCTGTATGGGGTTACCATGATGCAGCATCCACTCATTGATGGACACTCAGTTGCTTCTTTTTGTTCTCTCCTCCCCTCTCCTGCTGTCCCCTTTCCCTCTCCATCTCTCTTTTTCTCTCCCCCTAAAGTTGTGTCTGGGGATAAGCCCCTTTTTTTCCTCCAGGCTTCTGTATTGCAGCGGAATGTAATGCACATAGTTTTCTCAGATAGAGTACATGTTCCCTGCCCAGAATTAGTACTGCTTGTGGTTCATGTCCTCTATCTAGAAGATCAATGGGTCCCCCTCTTGAAGGGAAAGCCTGTAAACCCAAACGTATGGAAATCATGGTTTGGTGGTGAGCTTTTAGAGAGAATTCTTTCCCAAAGTCTCTGTGAGCATGGCCGCTGGAAGAGACCATAAAGGAGAAAGGAGAACCATCTTACCATGAACCAAGTTGGGTCAACTTTGCTTTGGCTACAGCCAAAAGAAAGTACACTTGGTTTTTCTTCTCTCCCTTTATTGTATCATTCCCATCAGCCCTTTTTAAAGAAAGAAATCATAATTTTAACATCATTTCTAATAGGCAATTCATTCCCATGATTCAAAATTTCCAAGGTACAGAGAGTAGTCTCCTCCCAGCCACTTACTTCCCCTCCCAGAGGGAACCAACTTCACCGGTTCTCAGGTACCCATCCAGAGATTCCGAGCATACCCAAACAACTGTCCATGAAACCTCCCACTCCCGTTACAAATGGTAGAAATCATCCCTCCCTCCCCTCTCTTAGCACAAATGGGAACACACTCCATACACTGGTCTTCACGCAGGACTTCATTATTTGTATCTTGGAGATGATTCCCTATCAACCCATTGAAAGCATTCTCATTGTTTTAATGGTGGTTTAGTACTCCATTGCATGGCTTACCACAATGTGTTTAACCAGTTCCCTCTGGATGGACATTTGGGCTCTTTCTAGTCTTTTGCCAAAGTAATGCTGCAGTGATATTTGTATATAGGTCATTTTGCACCTACACACATTTATCTGTAGGATTATGTCCTAGAAGCAGAATTTCTGGGTCAAAATTGATATGCATTCAAAAGTTTGACAGGTATTGCCAAGTGCCCTTGTAAAGAGCTGGGACCATTCACTCCAGGAACATGCGAGCGCCTGTGTGACCACACCTTGCCCAGCTGCTCCTGTCATGGTTTATAAAAGAGAACTCTCACAATAGCCACCTGTACGGTCACTGACTTTTCTTTGCCAATCCAAAAAGTAAAAATAATGGTGTCTCAGTGTGGTTTTGCTTTGCGTTTCTCTTATTAAGACTGGGTTTGGTTTGGTTTGGTTTTCTAGGACTTCTTTGTTCCTATGCTTTGCCTACTTTCCTATTGTATATTTGTATTTGGGTAGCACCTGATTTGAGCGCATCCTTCCCACAGAAGGTCAGACCTTGTCTGTGGTAAGAGTGGCCAAGTCACTATAGACTTTGCCTATAGTGATTTTGCTTGTCTGTTTGCCATGCCAACCTTTTTATTTTTATCATCGACTTTGTCATGATTTTTTGACTTCTGGTTTCACTCATAGATTTCAAAATACTTTCAGAGGTCTTTTAGAGTTTGATTTTTGGCATTTAAACTTTTAAACCACATGCAATTCATCTCCTTTTTAAGGTGTGAGAGATGAATCTGACTTTATTTTCTCCCCCAAGTGTCTACTCAGGATATTTATTGAGAAGTCTGTCGTACCTCATTGGTTGAAATGCCATCTGTATGGGTCGTAAATTCCAGAGTTTGTTTGTGCTTGTCTGGGCTCCTCCTCTGGTGCCTCACTGGCCTAGGCACCTGTGTGCCAGCACCGGGTCCTCTCTTTTCCTTTCGGTGCCACTTGGACTTGACTACAGGTCCCTGGGTTTGCAGACACTGGACTGGGATGGGGTGCGGCAGAGGAATAGAAAAAGGACTGGATAACATCAGAAAACTTCTAGGCTTTCTCCAAAGCCTCCCCACAGCTAAAATGGTTTTTCTCTTGTACTTCCTCTCTAAAGAGAACAAAGATGTTATTATTTTCCTCATTAAAAAATTTGACTATTTGTCCAGCCTGGAGGGTACCCCCTTTTTACTGTGTACTCTGCTGTACTCAGGGGAGGGGGGCTTCCATTCCCTGTCTAGGAGTTTGGGGAGGCCTGGAAGCAGGGCTTTGACCACCACGTGGCTTCTCCCACAGACTCCTGGAGCTTCAAACCCAGCACTTGCTGGTGGAGTGTAAACTGAGCTGGTCTTTATCTTAGAGACATGACTACAGACCCTAGACAAACACATTAACAGCCACTAAAAGACTAAACTAATACTGGCCAATAAACAAATCCCCAGGAGAGGTTATGCAGAAGAATCCTCCCTCCCTCTGCGCGCCCATGGGGCTCCTGCTTCCTCAGCCCTTGGCTCCTCCCCATCGCACTCCCCGCACCAGACCAGTCCATACAAGCCTCACCAGCGGCCGCCCTGCCTTGGGCCCCTTTTCTAGCTAACCATGGTCCCCATGCACTTAGTAAATAACTACTGCCAATAACATTAAGTGAACAAATCTCCTCAGAAGGAACAGCTAATAGTTCCAAGCTATCAAAAGGAAAGGTTCTCCTTTGGAGGTAGAAATCATCCTATATACCAGAGGTTTTTCAATTTAAGGTCTTCAGATGTGCCTCAAGAAGTTCCTTGAACCTCTGCAGTGATTCGCAAAATTTATAGATAAGCCTGGTGGGGAGCACTTTTTCTATGTGGTGAGAGAGGAGGGTCCTTGGTGTTCATAAGAGTCTAATACTTTAAAAAAAATGTCTAGTTATCTATGGAAAAAATGGTATCTGGAATTTGCTTCAAAACATTCCAGTCGGACTGCAGGGAGTGGGTAGGGTAAATGTAGATACAGATGACACAAGATTGACCATGAGCTGATCATTGCTGAAGCTTTTGATGGGTGCTTGGGAGTTTATTTTATTTTTGTCTCATGAAAGAGGGAGGGAAGGAGGAAGGGAAGGGAAGGGAGGGAGGGAGGAAGGGAGGGAGGGAGGGAGGCAGGCAGGCAGGCAGGAAGGCAGGCAGGCAGGCAGGCAGGAAGGAAGGAAGGAAGGAAGGAAGGAAGGAAGACAGGCAGGCAGGCAGGCAGGAAGGAAACCCTTGTTACAGACTAATGGAAAGAACCAGACAGCCCACAGTGTACAGCTGCCCTCTCACAATTCCGGCTTTACGCGAACCACTTCTGCCCTGATGAGTGTTTGGGAGCCTCGAAACTGTGAATGCAGAAGCGTGTCCCCTTCACTCTCACCTCCACCCCGTGTGCTCAGCATGGCCCAGGGAGCGGAACCAGGGTCCCCGAGGCCGTCTTTGTCCCTCTGCGTCCCCTGGCTCTGCGCCGCCCGCCTCAGGCTTCGTGAGGCAGGGAGCCGGTCATCCGAGGCCCTTGGCTCCTCATCCCAGCCCAGTAGACGGAGCCCCGGTTGCCTGAGCGAGGTGGTGCAGAAGGGGGCTGTGGCCACCCCGTTCGGATGTGCTTGGAGTAGGAAATTCACAAATTCCAAGCTCCGCTCCCAAAGCAAACCTCCCCCGGCCCAGGTGTCTGCGCCCCGTCCTCCCTCCGACAGCGACCGCTCCTCGGGCCGCCAAGCTGGAGGCTTTGAAAACCAGCTTGTGTTTGGGTTGTGAAAGCACCAATGTGTGCCCTGTTTGCCCAGCAGAGAAGGAGCATATTTTCTCCCTTCCAAATGCAAACTCAAGAGATGCTCCACGGTTTTTCTTCAGACTTTCCACAGGAAACATAAATAAGGAAGAAAAATGACCGTAGGTGCGGAGCCCCAAAGTGGACCGCCAGCCCCGAAGGTGAAGGCGAAGGCGAAAGCACTGCTGGAACAGGCGCCCTCTGTCCTCCAGTGACGCCCTCCAGAGCCCAGGGCGCGCGCCTCTCCTCCAAGCAGCCTTCCAGGCTGAGGCCAGGGGAGCCACGGGACCCGTTCTCAGGCCCGACTCCCCGCCTACCGGTGGCAGGTGCCGGGGCTGGGGGGCTGGGGCGGTCCCTTAGCTCCTTAGCTTTCCGTCTTCTGTTTTTGCTTATGTTCAAGTAGAACAAACGTGCTGCTCCCAGCCCAGGGGCCCAGCAACGCAGTGAGTCTGATGCTGACTGGGAGCATGAGGTGTGGACACGGCTTCCCAGGAGCCCGAGACCCCCAGTCAGCCAGCCCTCCCTGTGTTGGGCTCCGTCTTGCAAGAAGGACATCCCGTCTCTGGTCTGCGGTCTCCGCCTTCAGGGAGCTTATAGTCTGCATGCAAACACAAAGTAAGAGTGGCCATAAGGCAGTGTTTGAGAGCACGCTGTTAAAATGTAGAGACCAATCTTGAAAATTCCCTGAGCAAATTCACACAAGCAAAGCTGAATGCAACGTATTTTGCAGAACCAACTCAACTTGAATTATTTTTTGCTTGTTTTCTCTAGAAACTCTGGAAAGCCTAGGCAGAGAACTGTTTCCCAAGGTTGATAGGAGGTAAGCCCTGACCAATTCCCTATCCTAAGAAAATTCTAATATCATAAGAAAAAAAGAAAATTCTAATATTGTAACCAATCACCGTGAAGAATAACAGCTTTCTCACGTTATATACACTGCTTTATAACAATATACACCAGAGCCTCATTCCGCAGTTCGGTTCTATAATTTCTGGCTCACTAACTGTCTTTTTGGTGTGTTCACAATGTTTACTAATTACTACTGTGGTGATTCCTTGTTTTTACTTCTGTTATTTCTGAACTTTCGACAACACACACATGCACTGACTGACCCAGGGTTTGAATAATCTTAGCAGACTTTTTTGTGCACAGAGGATCAGAGTAACTCCTTTCCATGGGTTATAAATACCAGCTGATTCTATCGTGTTGGGAGTTTGTGAAAACTGTGTATTTCCAGATGAACTGGGCCCAACAAGAAAAAGAGGAGGAAAGTCAGTTTGGCCACTGTTCCCGGAGCTAATCAACATGTTGATTGATTCATTATAAGCTATGGTGGTTTGAGTGTCTGCTAGGGCCATAGCTGGAATGCTTCAAGGCCGCCATTTCTGTCTCTTGACATCTGAGAAACTTTCTCCATGAAATATTTTCCTCTCCTTTAACTTTCTTTCTTTGGATAGACCCAACAACCCCATTGTGCATCCACATTAAAAAAAAAAGACATAATAATTCCTAGAGCCCTGTGATAAGTCAACTACACAAAGCAAGAACACCACTGGAAGACAATTCTGAGATTATGCTTCAGACTGGAGTTAGGACTTGGCTTTGATGCACCACATTCAGAGAAGGACCACAGAAACCATTTCCTTTTCAGCTGAGGTTTATTTATTCTGTTAATCTGAAGCTAGAGCCAATAAACTAACTAATTTTCAATGGCTAAAAGGCTTTCTCAGATTAGGATAATCAATCCCACCTCAGAAAGGCCAACCGAGCTGCAGCCCAGCGTGAATTCCTGAGTGGAGCCAGTTCTGAGAGGGGTTTCCCTAGCGATGTTTTCCCTGTTTCCAGCTGAGACAGGCTACGAGGAGAGACGCAGAGTAGGAAAGGGAAGGCAGTGTGCTGACGACAGGGGTGAGGATGACTGATGGAGTAGAGGTTGTCAGGGTGCTGGTGGTTCAGAGCATGAGCTCTGGGGTTGCATGGGTCTGGGTCCGAAGGGCTACCTGGGCTCTGCCACCTAACAGCTGTGCAGTGTGATGCGCTGACATGTTTCCTGACCTAAGAAAGTGGCACAATACTAACACCTGCCTTATACAGTGATGGCGAGATGAAAGAAGACAAAGTATGGAAAGAACTGACGGGCAGCTCTCTCTCGGCCAGTAGAAACTATTCCAATCACACAAACAGAAAGAGTGAGGGGACAAGTCGGGGTTGGGGAGAGGGGACATGGTGGGAGGGGTGCCAAGGCCTGACACTGCAGACCGCTGTACCCCCCAACCCCCAGCCCCATCTCCAGCCACCTGGGACAGCACATCTCCCAGACAGAGGGCAACCAACCACAACAGTTACTGGACACTTTACATTTGCAGCCTGGTCTCTGCACGCTGCCTAGCTGCCACGGCTCGCAACAAGGCCTCATTTGCTTCCCCAGGCAGCTCCCTTGGCTGCCCCAGTCCCTCCGTCGCACGCCCCGCTGAGCCTGGTGTGCAGAGGGCCCCCTGGTGCTCGGCCTCCTCCCCTCCCCTGGCTCTACGCGATTTCTGACTTGCTTTTTCCAAATGTGAAATCTTTGAATGAGGTCATTTCAACTGGGGAGGGAGCGAGGGGAGGGTCACCAAGGCAATATTTCCTAAGTGCCAAGGTCCCTGGGTTGACCTTAGGTGGAACCTGGATAAACGTTTTTCATATTAATAGTTACAAATTTACTGTTAAATGTATCTGTTTGAATGTGATTGGATGAAAAGGTAGAATATCAATCCCATGATACAGTTTTCAGTTCAAGTAAACTTGAGCAAAGCAAAAGAAAATGAGAGTCGATTTAAGGAAACTATTAAATGAATAGTAGTCTAGGTGGTCCTCAGACATAACAGATAGTTCGGGGAACACTGCACACGTGCTCCCAGTCCTCACCTATAGTTTCCTGGACGTGCCGGTCTGATGGACTTGGTTTTAATCGCAACAGGATGGTCCTGCCTTGGGCTGGCCAGAGAGGGGCTGCTCCATACCCAAAGAACTCCAGTGACATGCCACCGCTCCCTGGACTGTGTTTCTGTCTGTCCCCTACACAGACACCTGGCCTGCCTTGCTGTCCTCAAACACGACACTCATATTTCAAACTGTTCAAGAGCCCTCCAGAACTCCCCATTTCCTACAGGATGGAGAGCAACTCCTCAGCCTGGCACTCAAAGCCCTTACCCATCTATCTTTCCATTTCTGCCACAGGGCCGTGTACTCACTGCCTGGACATCTACTGTCCTCCCCTTGGTGTCCCCTCTGCACCAGCTGCTCTGCTGATGGGAGTTGTCCACTCACCTCCAACTTGTCCTGTGCTTCCTCAACCTCCTCCCAGGCCCCCTGAATCCCCTCTTCCTACAGACAGGACTGATGGTCTAGCAGGATGCTCAAGGCCATCCTGTGGGTTCTGATTTCTGGCACTACTGCTTACCCAGCTGTGTGTCCTTGAAACAGTTACTTGCCCTCTCTGGTACCCCATTGCCTCACCTGTAATGAGGGGCACTGACAGCAACATCTACCTCCTCCCGGGGCTGTTCCAAAAGCTGACTGAGATGCTACTCCTGGCACACCAGATACACAGTAGCAACAAGTACACGGCAGTGGCTGCACCTTCCTTGAACTTGGGAGTTTAGTTCTGGCCAAGAACAGTGTTTTGGCACTCGTTTCCCAGGGAGGAGGTGTTTGATAGATAGATACTTGTCGACTGATTATGGATGTTCTGGGCTGCATTTTCTACATTCTTCTCTCGATCAAGGGTTCCAGGGGGCCTGAGAGCAATGTTCCCTTTCCTGGGTCTAAGGGTCCCTGCAGCCTTGAAAAGAATCGATTCCTAGGCTATCTTGCCACCTTCTCTTCTCTGGGTGAGTCCTCTTTGGTCTCGAAGGCTCTTTGTGGGGCTGCCTCTTCTTCCTTCAAATTTGGCCTAACAGCTAGAATCTTCTCAGGAGTCGCCAAAGCCAGCAGAGGAGGCACGTGAAGCTTCCCCAGGGCAGACAGGAGGAGACAGAGAGGCCAGGGCCTGGACACACACAAGGCCATCTTCTAGACCAGAGAGAGGCCACCAGCACACACTGACCCAGGGCCCCTTTGTGCCAGCCACTGAGCTAGGGGTGGCCTTCAAGACCCAGGCCCTGCCCCTGGTCCTGGCCCCTTCAGCCCTTGCTCTGGTTGACTACAGAGATGGCTCCAGAACCTGGGGGTAAGCATCAGTTTTCCAGTGACCAGCGGGTGGCCACAGGCTTAGACTAGCAGCGGGCCTTCCCTCCCCCATCCAGGCCTCAGCCTTTTCTGAAAGAAACGTGTGTTCCCTCGGCCCTCCCCCCTCGCCACATCCCCTTCCTCCCACAGAGCCCGGGTCCCCAGGCTGCAGTCCAGCAGTCCCTCTGAGCAGACTCCAGCGAGGCACGGCTTTGTTAGAAAACCTCATTAGCAGAGGGGGGGGGGGGGGGGGGCATTCCAGGTGTCAGTTGAGAGGGGCCGCAGCAGGAAAGGCCATGAAACCACGCTGAGGTCAGCCCCTCGCAGAAGGAAAACAACAGACTGCAACCCAGGAGAGGGCTGGGAAGTACACTGGCGACTAAAAAAGGGGATGCCCCGTGCTGGGCTGGGATGGGAGGGCCCTGCCTGGTCCTGGGAGTCCTGGGGGTTAGGTGAAGCCCCAGAGGATGGCGGCTGGGCCTCAGGAGACTCCGAGCCCCCAGTGCCAGTGCATGCAAACACTCAACAAACATCAGATGAACGAGTGAATATGTAGCCTGTTCCCAGGGCGGAGGGTCAGCACAGCTCTGGTGTCGTGAGCGCTCCCCAGGTGTGAGGCACAGTGCTAAACACGGCCTATGTATAAGCTCTTCATAAGGCAACAACCCAAGTATTAGCAGCTCCATTTCAAAGATAAAGAAGTAGAGCTACCAGAATGTGTTGCCTGGGGCTCCTCTGGCCCTTCAAGAACTCTCTAGAACTCTCCCTACTGATCCCTGGAACTTCTGAACCAGGGACACCTTTTCTTCATTCCACAATTAGTCATAAAGAGGCTGAGGGAGCACTGAGGCTGAGGAAGTACGGGGAAGCTCACTCCTCCTGAAGGGTGATTAGTGTGAATGGCTGGTGTCTGGAATGCCCTGTCCAGAGAGGGAGAGGGGCTGCCCCGGACGGACTCTGCGGAGGTAGGCGAGGACAGCGGCTGCTTGTGTGGAGGCCTGCTTTGCTTCAGGGAGTTCTGTTTGCTTGCGCTGGGCAGGGACGTGCAGGGGCGGGTATTTTTGTCACCTAACTGGGAATGTTCATGATTTATGAAGCCCTTTTAACCTCAGGCTGCCTCATAAAGGAGCTTTGAGGGGACTCCAGGGAACCTAGTTATGAAGGGCCTTCCTTTCTGGGGCTCTGTTAGAGGAGGACTCACTGCCTGCCTGCCTGCCTTCAAGGATTAGGCCTCTTGTGTGCCCTAGCCTGGGTCTGGGATGATGGGGGCGGGGGACCCCAGGAAGACTGGCTCTGGATCTGTGCCTTGTTCCCTTATCCCCTCTCAGGCTTTTTGTCCTTTACAAGGACAACCTCAGGCTTCTTGTCCTTTCAGCCTCTTAGCGGAAACCTCCCCCAAGAGATCTCTGATCCCTGACCGCTGATGCCCTTGACCTCTGAGCCCTAAGCTTCCCCTGGACGAGTCATTCACTCCACTGCGCCTGTTTTCTTACCTGCAAAATGAGTATAACACTACCTGCCTCACGTTCTTGTACTGAGGAACAGAGACCACACCAGTTAGGAAGCTTCCTGAGGACAGCCCCCATGCATCTCATTTGTTCTGGTCTCTCTAGCACCTGAGGTGGGGCACAGAGCAGTCGATACAATACGGCAATTTGTCCAAGGGAATTTTGCTGGATTCCACCAGGAGGAAGCAGTGAAATGTGTTTGAAACCTGCAAGATGGTGCCTGGTGGGCAATTAGAAAAATCTGGTTTAAATCTGAATTTGAAGTTGATTCTCCCCTGCAGGTGTGGAATGGAGACCCTGGCCCAGATTGTGAGATGTGCTCTCCACCCTCCACCCCACCCCCACCCCCGCACCCAGGGCCCAGCCCTCTCCTCCCAGACCCCTTGGGCCAGCTGCAGAGGATCTTTGTCTCTCTCCCTCCCAGGCACCCCTCCCCCAACCGACCTCCCGGCCTCTTCCCAGCTCTGCAGCAGCCCCTGTGGCCCCTCTGGGGCGGTGGGCGTCCCTGTGTCGGCGCAGCCAGGCCAGGCCCCTCTCCAGGGAAGGGGCTGAGGGGTGTGAAGGACTGGTGTGTGTGACTTTGTTTATTTTCTCTGAAGGATCCTGCCTGAGCCCTGCTATAAAAATAACCTGCCTGGAAACCTCATCTCCGAGGGGGAGAAAGAGGCTTTTGTATCCAGAAAAGTGGCTCTAACGGCCTCCCTGTGCCTTCGTCTCAGCCCCACACATCAAGGAAGAGCTGGCTGAGGCGATGAGGAGCCTCAGCCCAAGTGAGGTGTGCAGGG
>LNAC01000053.1:243220-370297 GCA_002007465.1 Ailurus styani
GTGCAGGGTAGCAGCCAGTGGCGGGCACTGGTGGGGGAGGGGCGGGGAGGGGGAGGGGGCTCAACGGCCCCTCTCCCACAGCGCCGCTGAAGCACAGGGCCCTGCCTCAGTTCATGAGGAGGAACTGAGGGAGAGAAAGAAAGGAGACGTCGACAAGAGATACAAACCAACCAAGATGCACTAGATATTAAGAGGGAGACAAATAGGCCAGGAGAGAGAGGAAAATCAAGTCCTACAGGAAGGAGAGACATGGGAAGGAGACTGAAGCCAAAGGAGAAAGAAAACAGAGAGATGTTCACCCAGCAAGATGTGGCTGGAGCTCAAGGGATCAGAAAGAGACTGCAGCCAGGTTTACGACAGAGCTAGGGCTTTGGTCCAATTCCTGGGATCCCCAGTGTGTCCCCCTACTGGGGGTGGAGACCAGGCAGGGTTAGAGCCAGGCTCTAGGGCCCTTCCCTGCTCGTTTGCACTGGCCAGCTCCTGCTCTGGCTCAGGCTGGGGTGGTCATGAAGACAGAGGCCTGACTCAAGTCACTCAAGGTATGCCTTCCCAAGGGCCAGGTCCAAAGACAAGAGGGGGTTCTGTGGCAGTGAAAGAATACCAGCATTGCATTCGGGAGGCCTGCACTCAATTCCCAGTTCTCCCAAATGTTAGCCCAGTGAAATATGTGAAGTCTTCCAGCCTGGCTTTCTTACCTTTAAACTATAAAGAATAGGCCCCTCATCATCTCGCAGCGCCATTGCACACATCCATGGAAGGGTATCCAAATGGAATCTAAGTTGTATGGTGCCAGTGAGATGAGAAGGGATGAGCCATTCAAACACATTTCTCCAGGGGCTGGGGTTGACCGTAGAAGTTGTCAGAGTCTTGGTAGCCAGCGCCACTCATGGTGTAGCAAGAATGTCAAAGAGAAGCTCACAGCATCAACCATCTGGGGAAGAGTAGGTTCCAATGTTAACCATGAAAGTAAAGTTTTTTCCCTGTAAGAAATCTCCTATATTTTTTCATCACCAAGACTTGGGATTGATTCACATAGAATTGGGTTGGTAGAACACATACCCCTGAAGACACTCTTAAACTTTAGTCCAGCAGGAAAAGTTGATCTCTCCTGGGATAATTTATGGAGCCAGCAGAAGATAATGTAGTATTTCCCTTGGGGCTTGGAGCTGGTATTTTGTTGTTGGTGGTGGTTTTTTTGTTTTTTTGTTTTTGTTTGTTTTTTGAGTGACACAGATCAAAAGGAAGAATAGAGCTGGGGTCCAGGATGCTTTATTTATTTATTTATTCATTCATTCATTTATTTTTTTTTTTAGATTTTTTATTTTATTTATTTGTCAGAGAGAGATTACAAGTAGGCATAGAGGCAGGCAGAGAGAGGAGGAAGCAGGCTCCCTGCCGAGCAGGGAGCCCGATGCGGGCCTCGATCCCAGGACCCTAGATCATGACCTGAGCCGAAGGCAGAGGCTTTAACCCACTGAGCCACCCAGGCGCCCGGTCCAGGATGCTTTAAAGCAACTCTTGGAGGGGCACCTGGGTGGCTCAGTCGGTTGAGCATCCAACTCTTGATTTCGGCTGAGGTCATGATCTCGGGGTCATGAGATTGAGCCCTGTGTCAGGCTCCACATTCAGTGCAGAGTCTGCTTGCCCCTCTCCCTCCCCTCTGTTTGCTTTTGTTCATGTGCTCTCTCTCTTTCTAAGAAGGAAGGAAGGAAGGGAGGAAGGAAAAGAAAGAAAGAAAAAGTCTTTTAAAAAAATAAGCACCTCTTAGAGGTACAAATTAACATGTGGAGAGACTACAGAGGAAACTCTACTTTGGGGACAAAGAGCTGGGCAGCACAGCTGTCCACTGAAGCTAGGAGAGGGTTGGGGGCTACAGAAGCCATGATCAAAAGCAGGCTGTGGGCACAGCAGGGCCTAAAGCACCCCTAGTGGCTTGAGACTGAGCAGGGGCCCAAGAGAGGAAGAAACAGGGGTAGGGCTGCAGCAACGTGGCTACTGTGAAGTAGAAAGGAGGTGGCCTGGTGACGCAACTGGAACTGACCCCCAAACTGGCCCTCAAAAGCAATGCATTTGTAAAGCAACTGATGGAATGTGCTTAGGACACTAATAACATTAATAGTTAATACAAATGGTTAGCACTTACTATGTGCTGGGCCCTGCTCTAAATGTTTTGCATGCGTTATTGCATTTAGTCCTCATAAATGTCCTTCCCCAGCATCCACCACACCCCATTCCCACTGTGTAGCAGACTTGCAGGCTGGACAGGGCTGACCCCAGTCCTAGTTCCATGGGTAGGCCCTGGTAGATCTGAGCCAATCAGGGTAATTCCATAACCCATGCCAGAGGAACACCTACAGGTTGATCCAAGTAGAGTGTAGACTAGGATTTGATTTAATAATGAGGGAAGAAAAGAACTCTCTCTCCTTTTTCTGTTAGATTGTGGTATATGCAGGTGTGAGGCCTGGAACTGCTGGCAGCCGTCTTAGGACCATGGGTGAGCCATACTGAGGATGAACCAGTATATCAGGAAGGCAAAGCAAAAAGAACCACAAAGAATAAGCAGGAGCCCTGATCAAACTATTCCTGAAAACTTCTTGACTTTAGGATTGTCATGTGAATTAATGAAGTCCATTACTGATTAAGATAGTTGACCCACCCTTCCTTCCTTCCTTCCTTCCTTCCTTCCTTCCTTCCTTCCTCCCTCTTTCCCTCCTTACCTCCTTCTCTTCCTTCTTTTCCTTCTTTTTATAACTTACAACTCCAAGTATCCAAACTGATGCAGAATATGTCACCTAAGGTGGTTAAGGAACTTGTCCAAAGTCGAGTAAGCTACCTGATTACTGAAGGAGCTGGGATTCAAATGAAGGCAATGTGAATTTAGAGCCTGTGCTCTTCTGACAGCATCAAGGAACCCTGCAGCAGCTGTACTCTGACCACACACCAGCTCCATGCCAAAGCCCTTTCCACAGCATCTCACTGCATTCTCATGACAGCCTCCAGAGATGGCAGCCACCATTACCCCTGCTTGTACAGATGAGGGAACTGAGGCTTGAACAGGTTAAGTAGCATGCTCATCATCACACAGTTCTGAAACAACAGAGCAGAACTGACTCCAGGTCCCTGAGATCAGGGTGCTGGGCCTCCTCTCCTGTCCTGTGAGCAGAGGCTGCCCAACAGTGCTTCTGGACAGTCTATTATACTCCCTTTAGGGGTGAACTGATTTCCAGTTGTTTTATCCAGGTTGGTCATATCTCCATGGCGATTGCACAGATAGGTGAGCATTAAAGGGTGGTAGGAGGCCAATTCTAGCCCAGTATTAGGAAGAACGTTCCTATTGTTCCAGCAATGGGGTGGGCTGCCTGGGAGAGTTTGAGCTCTCTGTGGTGGGAAGACTAGCAGGCCAGGGCTGGTGGAGAGGCCTGTTGCCTGCACGAGCAAGGGTGGAAGGAAAGGCTGGCGTTCCATACTTCTAAAGTCTTCCCCTCCCCAGGGCCTCAGTTTCCCCATCTGTACAGCGATTAGGGCAGGACTGGGTGAGGGCTGAGGTGTCTTCCAGCTCTAACATTCTTGAATTCTGGAATTCCCGGAGGCAGGACTCCAGGCCCCAGGGTCTGGCCAGGAAAACAGAGACAAGGCTGTTTGGCCAGCTGGGTAAAACAGTGGAGCTTATTGAACCCACAGTTCCCTGAAACAGAAACAGCCAAACGGTGCAAGCAGAGAAGATAATTTCATTTGTGGGGCTGGTGAGAGCAACTGAAAAAAAATGTAGGGCTTGAGGGCCATCCAAGGAGAGCCAATTTTCAACTGGTGGGCTGTGACGGTGTGCCCACAGGATAGAAACTGCACACCGGGCCACAGTCTGCCCCGGCCAGAAGGAAGACAGTGAACCTGGATGTGACTGTTCCCATCAACAACACGGGGACCTAGAAGCCCTACCTGGTCAGGGCTCCTTCACATGGGTTCACTTCCCCCAGAGACCGGGGAGAGCTGTTTGTCATTAGCGAAGGGAGACCTTTTGGAAACATGCCTTGGTTAAACTAAAGCCGTTGTTGTTCATGTAAACGAAAGGTGCTTATCCAGCAACACAGAGACCATTCTCACAAAGTTGTGAGGCCAGAAATAGAGAGAGGAGGCCTGGGGTCTCCTTCCCTGTACGGCTTTGGGTGGGCCTTGAGGCCCAGGGGTGGACAAGATGCCACCATAAAGCTTTGGAGTGTCTCTCTGGGATGTTCTCTCCACTCTTTGCTCCAATAATGATTAATGTTGGTGTTGTGACTATTTTCAACGTGCTTTGCCATCTGCAATCCCATGTGAAAACGGAGCTTCAGAGAGGGTAAGCTGAAGGTCACTGAGGTAGCAAATGATGGTCTGGGGTTGAACCTAAGGCCCTGGGCCCAAATCCTATGCCCTCTTCCTGTGGCACCCTGCCACCCTTCCACCCCATTTTTTGGGGCCACAGAGGGCTGACTTTTCTAGGATGCCTTGCCTTTTTCTCTTGCTTAGGGACAATGCAGAGCCCTTGTAACTAGACTAAAACCATTACAAGTGCCTGCTTTGAAAAGATTGGTATTCGAGATAGAAGCAGTTCTAATGGTAAAGTAAATGAAAAAAAGTCCAACAAAGTTTTGACTTTCTTCATGATGATTACTTCTAGGCTTTAAAATAAGTCAAATATTAGAAATTAAATGATTGATTTTTTATTTGGTGTCACCACCCTACTGCTGTCCTAAATAGTTTCTAGCCTGCCTTTGGCCTATCTCAGGTTCCTGGGCCCCAAGCCCACACTGCCCTGGGCTGAGAGGAAATCTCTGGAATTGTCTGTGAAATTGGGCCAGGCTATCAGGCTGGGAAGATGCCTGTGCTGGAGCAGGAAGTGACCCAAGCAGAGACTGGGGCACCTGAAGGAGGTGTTCCATGAGTGGGGAGGAAAGAAGGCTGTCTGGGAACAGCTCATGCTGTCCCTTGCAAGGGGAGGCAAGGACACAAGACCACAGAAATGGAGGCTCTGGCAGAGCTCTAAGTCATATTCTTCCCTGGGCTCTGGAAATGCAACGATGACCACCATCTTCACCCTCAGGAAGGAGGTAGGAGATAGAGTCCAAATCCAGAAGGGCCAAGGCAAAAAGAGTGAGAAGAATGGCAGAGGAGAGTGTTAGGAATGTCCAGCAGGGGAACAAGGAAAGAAGCTGGAGATTCCCCCTGAGTCCCCCTCCCTAGGGGAATCAACCCCATCCTCCAGAGCTCCTTGGGACCAGGGCTCCTTCCTGTGTTCTCTGGTTCCTTCCAAACTCCAGTCTGGGGACAAGGGGACTGGACTTAAGTGCAAGGGTATCCATCAAGAATCCAACTGGAATATTTTCCCACTTTCCCTGTTCTTTTTTCCATAAGTTCTATGTCCCACATGGGGCTTGAACTCATGACCTTGAGATCAGGAGTGGCATACTACACTCACTGAGCCAGTCATGGCAGCCCTTTCTGTGCTCTCTCTCATACTGCAGAGGCTGTGGCGGCAATGGGAAGGATTGTGGGAAGAAGAGTTTGGGGGAATTCTAAGCTCTTTAACAGTAATTGGTAAGAATGTGCAAAACTCTTTTAAGTAACATGAAAATAAACAGCTAGTAACTCTTTGATTCTCTGCTTCAAAAGAAGTAAAATGTGTTTGTTTGGGGAGCAGCCTGCAAGCAGCACCTTGACTCTCATTCTCCTTGACCCAATCCCTCCCACCCCACCCCCCTGCTCCCTAGCCGTCCTGCCCTGCTCCCTGAGCCACCCACCCTTTTAGAGACCCCGTGGCATCATGGGGGGCTATTTTCTGGCTGAGGGTGGGAGGGGCTGGAGACCCTCGTATGCTGGTGGAAAGGCCAAGGTCCCTGAGGACCCTGGGATGGAAAGTTCTTTGTCGAAGTCGGAGCAGTGAACAAAGAGGCCTTTGAACCCTGCAAAAGCCCTGAAGAGCCAATGCCTTGGGCCCAGCCTGCTCACTGCCCTCATACCCCCAAGGACTGGCTCAGGCAGACTTCTGACTCTGGCCCCTTCTCCCCAAAGGGGGTTTCTGATGCAGCTTTGTGCCCCAAATGCTGCAGTGAGGTATTCAACTCACCTGAAATGTCACTGTTCCAGGGCTGGGGACATCCCCTTGAAGCCCTTTCATTCCTTTTAAAAGACTTTGGAGTCAAACAGACTTGCTTTCAGTGTTAGTTTCTACCACTTACTGGTCAAGTGATCTGAACAATTGCCAAGTTCAATTAAACTTATTTTCTCATCTGTAAAATGGGAATAATAATATTATTCACTTAATTGGTTGGTCACACAATGCCTAGCATATGGTAAGCACTCAGTAGACATCAGTATCATGATTATTATTCCTAATATCTATCCCCATTCTCTCTTTCCTCTTCAACCCTGCCGGGCTTGACCCTCAAGTCTAACCCCAGTCTGACCCCATTCCAGCGAATGAACCCATCAGGTGAGAAAGCCTCAGCTGAGCCTCAGCTGGGCTCTTCACGGGTGTGATAGGTCTCCCTAAGCCACGGGGATAGGAGCGGAAGTCATGTGAGAAAACTTTGGGCACTAGGTGCAGGGTGAGGTTGACACCGACCTTAGATGCCTGAGTGGACTTTCAATGGCCATGTTTGTGTCACTTAGAAGCGCTCAACTCATATAGACTCCTGGAATGTTCAAGAAGTTCCCTGGTTCCTCTGGCACTGTTGGTGGGAATGCAAACTGGCGCAGCCACTGTGGAAAACAGTATGGAGGTTCCTCAAAAAGTTAAAAACAGAACTATCCTGCAACTGATCCAGTACTGGATATTTATTCCAGAATACAAAAACGCTCATTCAAAGCACCTCTATGCTTATAGCAGCATTATTTACAATAGCCAAACAGTGGAAGCAGCCCAAGTGTCCATTGATAGATGAATGGATAAGGAAGAGGTGGTGTATATATACAATGGAATATTATTCCACTGTAAAAAAGAATGAAATCTTGTTATTTGCAACAACATGAATGGAGTTGGAGACTATAATTCTAAGTGAAATGAGTCAGAGAAAGACAAATACCATATGATCTTACTCATATGTGGAATTTAAGGGAAAAAACCAAGCAAATAAAGGAAAAAGAAAAGAGGGGGACAGATCAAGAAGCAGACTCTTAATTATACAGAACAAACTTGATGGTTACTGGAGGGGGGTAGGTGAAATAGGGATGGAGATTAAAGAGTACATTTGTCATGATGGAAAAATAATGATAAAAATAAACAAGTTCACTGATTTTTAAGTTTCGAGGGGGTTCAATGGATCTATGAGATGGCTAAACATCAGAAACCTCTTTCCAGCACAATGTAGAATTCTACATGTTTTGCATGAATTTTGGTAGATTTATCTGTGGACCTCAAGTTTACCTCTACTCATCGCACTGTTCAGAGGCTTAAATAATTTGTCTGAGGCCCCACGGCTTGCAGGTGGTATAGCTGTGACTTGAACCCAGACTGTAACAGTCCTTGCTCTCCATCTTGTTCTTTAATTGACCTTGCGTTCACTCCCCCTCTTAGGTACTGGGAGGCTTTGCAAGCCCACGGTGGGCTCCCTGGGGTCCCAGGGAGGCTGTTCAACAGTTAACTCAGGTGGGTCCTAAGCTGGGTAAGAGGGATTGAGCAAGGCCAAGCCAGAGCTCTTACCAAGAGCCCAGAGGCCCTGCCTATTGTAGTGAAGGGTTAACAGAGCTGGAGTGTGGCTTCGTATGTGTGTGCTCGAGAGCAAGCTTGCATGTGCAAAGGCGCACGTCTCTCACTTGTGCGTGTTGGTGCCCCAGGAGCAGGACCGCAGGCCAGCCTGGGAGAGAGGTGCCGCAGTGTCCTGGTATGAATGGGCCTCTGTCTTCACGGCTGTGTGAGCCTCTGTGTGTACAGGTCCCATTAACTCGCCCTCAGCCACGTGTGGAAAGGGGAGGAGAGGCCCAGAGAAGCCCAAACCACTCGGACTCCTTCTGATTTTAGAATCAAGTAGAAGACATAGAAGAAAGAAATTATAAAGACCCAAACTCATATATGAATAGAGTACACACACACACACACATTACACAAGGTAATGGGGGCTGTCATTACCTTCTATTCTCAACCCTGTTGCTAACCTCCTGTTACCTATCTGGGTGCTTTGGGGTGAAGAATCTTCAGTTAATGCCCTAAACCAGATGTTAGGTTTCTGACCCCTTTTACCTCTGTGGCTGTCTCAGTGATATACTCTGTGTATCTGTCTTTGTCTTGATTCTGGGTTTGGCTTCTCTTTCTGGTCTCACCTGCATCTCCCGTGATGCACACTCATACCTCCAACCCAGCCAAGCAGGCCTCCCTTGCACCATTATGCCTGGGATGGACAGGCTTGGCTCAAGTCCGGTCCTGAGTCCCATGTCCCATTCCCCCTTCTAGTCTTCTCTGGGCCCCTGTTGCCCTTGGCTGTGGTTTGTTTAATGGAGCAACTCCTGTCTGGGAGCAACCCAGAGCTCAGGACACAGGGAGACACTTGTCCAAACTGGCTATTTTTCACCAAAGGAGCCAAACCACAGTGATGGGCTCAGTGGCCTGGCCAAGTGCCTTCCTCATCCCTCCAACCACTAGCCTGGCCCCCGTTCCCCTGATGGGGCCTGATTACCGGTGGCCTCTGGTTTAGGACTCCTAGTTACCTATTGGGAGACCTCCTCAGCTGGAGTCTGGCACCCCATGTGAGGCGAGAAGGGAGATCTGGCTTCTGAGGCAGCAGCTGAGACAGAAAGAGATACGCTGGGAACCTAAGAATAGGCCCACAGGGACCAACAACCATACCATATTCATCCGTCTCTTCCCATTGCCTGGCACAGAGTAGGTCCTAAAAGAATAAATGAGTGAATAGTTAAATAGATGGTTGGATAAGCAAATGAGTAGATTGGTGGATGGATAAATAAATAAATGAAGACTCTTGGACCCAAGTAGATATTCTGATAGAAACCTAACTTGGGGGGGTGCCTGACTGGCTCAGTCGGTAAAGCATGTGACTTGGGGTTGTGAGTTCAAGTCCCACATTGGGCATTAGGCCTACTTAAAATAAAAATTAAAAATACGGAAAAAACCTCTGAGCTCAGATTCTTTATAGTGCATCTTTGAGACTCCCCTGGGGGTCTGGGGTTGAGTGAAACTAGCCTCTTCTCCATGCTTGTGTCTATTCCTCAGGCCCCTTCTTGCAGAGCCTTCTGTGCTCAGTAGAAAATGTGCTCTGCAGCTGAGCAAAGTAGCAATGAGTCAGGGAGGAGTGGAGGGTGGGGAGAAATGAGGCTCGGGCTCATGGTGGTAGTGCCAGGAACAGGGCCTGGGGACAAAATGTTTTAGGCCGGGACTAGAGCAAAGTGCTTGGACTGGGAGGTTGAGGACATTTCCAGCACCTAACACAGGGACCTGGCATATAGCAGGCACTTAGTATTTTTGAATTAATTAAACATTTCTACATCCTGTTCTCTCTAATATCCCCGAATCCTTTTCCAAGGAGCATATAGGATTCTCAAGAGCCCTGGGCCACTAAGGACCTTCCTCTGGGGGTAGAATGAATCAGGGCCAGCAGCCCTACTGAGGGAAAAAGGCACAGTGTGTGTATGTCCACCCACAACATCCAGTCCCTCTCCCTCCCCGTCACCCTCCCTCCTACCACCAGTTACCTCGGTGTTGATCCAGAAGCTGGGGACACCAGGAGGGAGCAACACAAAGCCTCCATGCTTACGTGTGTTCATGCGTGTGTGTGTGTGTGTGTGTGTGACTGTGATAGTCTCATTTCAAGCTCTGGCAAAAGGTCTCCTCATCCCCACTGGCACAGAATGGTGTACGGAACTGGGGCTCTTGGGAGTAGGGGGTGGGGGTGGGTCCTCTGGTGGAGAAAGGGCTTGGATGATAAGATGGGAAACTCCACACCACAAAGGCCACAGCTGCAGGGCTTGGAGACCCCGTTCAGGAGTCCTGTCCCTCAGGCCAGGCCCAATAGATAGTCTCTGCTGCTGAGCTCTTCACGGAAGGAAATGCTTAGACCTTCTCCAGCAGCCTTGCTACTGGAACATGCTCCTGAACTTTGATCACTATTTCTTGCGGCAATTTGCCTTGCGAGAGGCCAAGCAGCAGCCTTTCCTTACAGGGTATCCATGGTCAAAGCTGCCCTCTGAATTAGATCTAGAAAGCCTGGGTTTTGAGACCCAAAGAGGCTTGCCTCTAGTCTGAGTTGAGCCTATTTTTTGAGCACACACAGAACTGTTGGCTCAGGGCAGGCAAGGAAAGGCCTAGCCAAGAGAAAACAATTAGGAGTAATTACCATCAAGAGAGGCCCCCAGTGAGGGGTGAGGGTGGGAAAGGCCAGTCTGTTTAAGAGGAAGCTGAAAGTGGCAGACTGATTTTGGAGAAGAAATCAGAGAGAGAGTGGGAGGAAGCGTTGAGAGTGTGTGTTGTCTTTCTTTTCCAGTAAAAGAGCAGGACCCTCCCCCCTTGGCCTCTAGCTTGAACTAAGTTCCACCTCTACAGGGGCTCTGTGTACTGAGGTGGGGGTGGGGAGCAGGAGGGCACAGGGCTATGCATTCCTGAGATTCTCAAACCAGTCGAAATGGCAGAGGAAACTCCATACTGAGGGGACAGACCAGGAGACACAGAAAGAAGTGAAAAGAAAAAAATGGAACACTGTGGAGCACCACAAATGTCTCCAAACGTTCCTACATACACAACCTTTATTCCTGAGCTCCTGTGGGGATGAGCTCTATCTGCTCGTTATCAGTATCTCCCTCCTCACCACCCACCCATCCTTAGCCTTCCCCCTTTCTTGGTTAGAACTAGAGGCCTCAAAGGAAATTTTGCTAATGTAGGCAGCCCAGAGTTGGGGACAAGAGTGGGAGGCAGAAGACAGTTGGAGAAAGGGCTGTTGCGGGAGGAGTGAAGGGAATCCTTGGTACCCCTTTCTGGAGAAGCCAAGAGGAAATGAATCCCAAGGCAAGGGATCTCACCATTCCTCTTGACCCTCCAATTTAAGGTGAAGAGACAAGGATCTGAATCCTGCTCATGAGACAAAAGAGGGAGTGTTAGACTTTGCAGACCTCATGGAAGGTTCTCTTCTTTGGTTTCACACTGATAGAGCCCCCATGATGTCTGGGTCACGTGATCACCCTGTCTTGAGATGAAACCATGCTGGCTGTGTGGAAGCAGTAGCTCATGGGGCTTTTAGGGGCTTTGGAGACATATGTTCTTGGCTTGGAGACCCTGTTCCTATCACTGAGAGTCTGAGACTTTGGGCTTATTCAATCCCTAAGCTTATTTCCTCATCTGAGAAATGGGGATAAGGAATAGTACCTACATCATACACTTGCGAGAACTAAATGAGGTAATGTTTATAAATGTTTGGCACAAAAGGCTGGGACCAGGGCCTCATTAAATGTTTCTTCTTATTGTTAATATTATTATTAGAAGATAGCTCTAACTGCTAAGTGGATGATGCATTTGAAGCCAGGGATCCCGGGTGGAACATAGTGTAAAACAGACACAAGGTAAGGACTTGAATCAAGGGGAGGCTGGCAAAAAGGGAAGCACAGAATGGAACACAGAAAAAGGGACACAAAATGGGGACATTTCATCCCACACTTCTGTCCCACAAAAAGGGACACAGAATGAACAGAATTTTAGTGAGAGACAAAACACATGAGTCAATCAATATGAAGATGTTGGGGTTCAGAGCTGATGGCCAAGGCTTTAGATGTCTTCAGTGCAAAAAGGTGGTTTTATTAAAGCATGGGGACAGGACCCATGGGCATAAGGAGCTGCACTGGGGTTGTGACAGGTGACTGATTATAGACTTTCAAGTTGGGAGGCGGCTAGGGACAGCACAAGCCTCCATGGTATTTTGGAAACAAGGTTTCCGGGATCCTGAGGGACTAACTACTGTTAGGACAATGTCATTTATTACCGTTCAGTAAAAACAGTCATGAGACCCTTCATATGGTTGGAGAAAGATTGCTAACAGATATCTTGGGGGGAGGGTAGAGATAAAGGAAGTTTCCAAAGGAATTTTTATATGTTAAAGTAGACTCACAGGATCCTGAGGAGTCGAGCTGATTGCTTTTTGCCCTTAGCAAAGTGTCAACATCAAGGCAACTGAGCTCCCAGAGGAAGGTCACTCTGCCTGTTTCAAGGATTTGTCAATGGGCTTTTAGTAGTAAGGCAATCTGTTTCTTGTTTCCCACATCATAAATAATAGAGTCAGATATGAAATGCTATGGAGAAGATTCTGAAGGTAACGGAGCTAGGGAGTATGAGAATTGAGGTGTGGGGGTGACACTGAACCAGAGCCCAGAGGTGGTGAGTGTGTGGGTCAGGAGGAGATCTGGGAAAAAGCCCTCCAGACACAGGAAACAAGAGGTAGAACCCCTGTGAGATGGAAGCAAGTTTGGTTTGTTAGACAAACGCCAAGGACACTGGTGTGGCTGAGACCGGTGAGACCGGGCTGAATGGGAAGGCAAGCTGTTGGAGGTGCAGGGCCCCATAGGCCATTGTAGGCAGAGATCACTGGCTGGTGATGGGCTGATGGGGAATGGAGCACAGGTACACAAGGAAGCAAAACAGTTTCCCTGAAGTTCAGAAGAGTATCTGGAACATGAATTCCTTGAGGAACAGGACAAGCCTCCCTCCCTTCCCCCCTACCCCTGGGCCCTTTGTAACTTTCTGCAGTGCAGGACTACACCAGGCCCCCAGGAGCAGTTGAGGACAGAGGCTTACTCTAACTCACAATCCAGTCCAGGTCCCACTTGGAGGGAGTCTTCTCCCTGTTCGGTGATGGACATGCAGATCCAGGCAATCGTCAGCTATCTTTAACCACATTCAGGTATCAGAAAATAAGAATGGCTTTAAGGCTTCCCTCCTTGCTCCAACAATTTTCAAATGGCTGAAAAATCTTAACCATGCCTAGAAAAATATTAGAACTCAAGAATGTCCTGGGGACAACAAGGGACTCTTCTAACTCACACAGATAAAACCATTTCACCAATATACTAGAAGATTTTTCCAGAAGGTGATGGTTTCTTATGATTTTATTTTCTGGAATGTGAGCTTTACAGGGAGAGAGGTTATTAGATTGTGAGGAGGAAGGGGTGCAGGAGAGGGGCAAGGAGACAAGGGATGCTGTTAGCCGAGTGGGCTGGAAGTCCTGACTGGTGTGTTTGGCTCAGGAGGGCCCTCTGGCCAGCTCCACAGACAGGTCTGGTTTTAAAAAGTGCCAGGGAGCCATGGATTTGCATGTTATTTGCGTTCCAGGCTTCAATTCCAGGTATGTGGAATGAAATGAATGAATGAACAGTATTCAGACTCTTGGTTAAGGGGTGGACTCAGGAATCCAGACCACACTGAGGATCCAATCACTGGTCCTACTTGGATCAGGAGACATAGACACAGAGACAGAATAAACAGTCAAAGAGACAGAGAGACAGTCTCAGAGAGACAAACACCACCAAGACCTTTTTTTACCAGGGAGTTTCCAGTCAAAGCAAAAAAAGCAAAATCCAAAGAATTTATTTTAAATAAATCAACTTTTAAGAACTAGAGAGAGAATTACACACAGGTAGATAAACGCAACATCATCCCTGACTTATCTCTGCCTCTGTCCCTCAGTCATCCACATCCAGCTTCCAACTGAAATGCGTGCCTGTGAGTAGGCCTTCTTGACAAGGTCCACTGCTTGGTATCTGCCTAGCCTCCAAATTAGTTAAACTCTAAGGTCCTTGAGGACAGGTGGCTTTTATTTCCTTGGTCAAACCATCTTTTTATTCCACCCTCCAGGGCCAAGTCCAGTGCTTAAACACTTGCTTATTAAACACCCAGTGTAAGGGGTTCCCCAGAGTATCAGATGAGGCAAATGCCCTCCAGGAACTTAGCTCTGGCTAGGAGACAAGACACAGGCAGCATGTAAAATGGTCCATTGAAAGGACAAGGCAGAAAGGGACTCAGTCTCAATCTATAAGGGATGTACAACAGCACTGGAAATTAAAACAATGGAGAAGACTAGAAAGATGTGTGGTTAGAAAAAAAAAATACTATGATTAGCTCCTTGGGACAGAGACTGAGGCCCCGGAAGGGCATGCTAAACTGCCAAGGAAGATGTTTAAGGGCAGAGTGGGGCATTAGGTTTGGGACCACAAAGGAGGTGCAGCCCCACAGCAGGTTGCCATAAGCAGTCCTCCTTCCCCAACCCTCGAAATACTCCCTTCTCAATCAATGTTTAATGCAGTTACCCCTACTCCTCACTGGGCAGCCAGAGCAGCAGCCTGCACTCCGGGCTTGAAGAAAAAGCACCAGATCATTCACCTGCCCACTGTGGTGACAGGTCTCAGTCCATTTCTGATGTAAAAGTCGATTACAAATACGGAGTTACAGCATTTTTCTGATTATAAGGGTAACAGCTGGGGTGCCTGGGTGGCTCAGTTGGTTAAGTGACTGCCTTTGGCTGAGGTCATGATCCCAGGGTCCTGGGATCAAGCCCTGCATCAGGCTCCCTGCTCCTCAGGAAGCCTGCTTCTCCCTCTCCCATTGCCTCTCCCCAGCTTGTGCTCTCTCCCTCTCTCTGTCAAATAAACAGAATCTTGAAAAAAATAGTAACAATAAAGGCTAGAGCTGTCCAGATAAGAGATTTTATAATAATGTGATTAGGGAAGGCTTCACGGAGATGGGATTTGGGTGTGTGCGCTTTGGAGGTACTTGTGAAAGAAACACAGGCATAAACTGAATGAGGTGTGCCCCGCCGACTGAAGAATCTGGGCTCCTTGTACATCTCTTTCCCACACTTTCCCTCCTGGACACTGATGTTCTGCAGAGTGGAAGGACAATCTCCAGGAGTCAGGCAGTTGATGGCTACCTGTCAGCTTAGAATGGTGAAGTCAACAGCTGTGATCTGTCCCATTAAGGTAAGACTCTGAACTGGACCTTAATTGTAAGACCAAGCCATACTAACACTGGCCTTAAACTTGAACTCTGAATCCCCACCTTAACTGAATTCTATTCCAAGCAGGATCATGGCCCTCCACATTTCAGAATCTAGACTCTTGACAAGACCCTAAATATCTGGTCCAACCACTCACAATGAGAATTATTCTTGCCCTATCCCTGACAGCCCAGAGAGGCAGCCTGTACTAATATTATTTTGAGGTTTATCTTCTGGTTCAAAGTCTCGAGTTTCTCTTTTCTATCTCACAGGAGATTCATGTGTAAGTTCTCCCTTGTCTTAGTGGGTGACCAGCATGACCCCACATACCCTTATGTCCCTCCTCATCTCCAAAGCTGGGAATGATAATCATGGATTCTTACTAGAGGTCAGGATTCAGCACAGGTGAAATAAGGCTCCAGGCTCTAAGGAAAGATGCTGGGCTAAACCTTACATTTTAGGATGAATTTGAAGCTATGGGTAGGTTCCTTTTGGGCAGCCAAATATGGTAACTTCCAGGAGCTCAGCAGGTAGCATGTCAGAGTCAACTACAGGGTATGAGTGTCTATATTCCACCTCACCCAAGCTCATGCAGGTGGAGCAAGAGAGAAGTCGTCCAAGTGTCAGCAGTCTATCTCTTTTACTGTGGCAAGACGTATTTGAGAGCTGGAGGGATGGCACAGAAGGAACAAAAGCTGAAACATTAAAAACACTGGGGTTCTTAAGTGAATCATCTCCCTCTCCTTAGGCCTTTTATAAGCCATGTAAAACCAGGTGGTGATGGACAGACTATGGGATGGGGTTGCTGGCAGTACTTTTTCAGGTCATGTGTTTCTGCCCCAGGGCACTAAAACGTGGGGTTAACATTGCTAGGGGCAGTGGGTAGAAGATGCTGGTTCACAATTACACGAGCTAAAGAAGAGAAGAGTTCATACCACAGAGAAGTATGAAGCACCTCATATATAGAGTCATCAATTTCCACAATGTCTCCATGAGGGACAGGAAGGAGGAAAAGTATTCTTACATCCAACCCCAAACGGGACTCCCAGGAGGAATAGTGGGTCCCCAGCAACAAATGGGACAGAACTAACCTCCATGCCTTGGACTATGTATTCTCAAATGTTCTGATTTTCTCCATACAGGGTCCAGGAGTGATTGGTGGGACTGTGGTTCCTGTTGAAGATTCTGTATCTAGATAGAATTCATCATCCCTCAAGTGTTACTTTTTAAGGGGAGGTAGGTGATTATGAGCACTGAACACAGGGAAGAAGGAAAAACAGGAGAAAACGAAGGAAAGAGGCTTTAGTTTAAAGCAGTTTAACTAAGATATTGGTAGCATGCCCTTGGCCATGGAATAGAAAAATCTCCTTTTCCCCTCCCTGGCCTTCAAAGCCCACCCATAAATGGAGGAGAAACTAAGTTCCCAGATGCTAGTCCTGAATTTGTTGGCTAGTTCTCTGGAAAAAAGGCCCACTACAGAAGTCTGTATTTGGTTCCCAATGAGCCACCCTGGGCTACGACCTATGTCTCAGCTTGGTCCACCCATGTAGAGTGGTCTCAGGATCACTAACTTTGCCTTGTACAAAAATGCACCGGTCAGAAACGGGGTCCACGTTCAGACAGGCTCAACAATTCCTTATATATTTTTCAAAGTGCTTTTGTTGCATGTTTCATTTTCTGTTATACATGGCAATAAATATTTGCTGCTTTGGTCTGTACAAAAAGTCTGTGAGGAAGGTAAGACAGATGTTGTTATCTAAATGGACAAACAATAAATACAGACTATCTCGTTCCGAGTCCCCCCAGATAATAGCAAGAGCACCTGAAAAACTCAGGTCTTTTGATTCACAGTCCAAATCTATGCCACACTGCCACCTTTCAAGTTGTCACTGAAATACATTAAGTACCAAAACCCATGTGCAGGAGTCCTACAATGAGCCCACACACTGCAGCTTTCTAAAAGAGAATGTGAAAGGTCTCAGCAACTCATAAATAGAAAGCTATTTATTTCCTATAGAAAAACACAGAAAGAAAGAAAGAAAGAAAGAAAGAAAGAAAGAAAGAAAGAAAGAAAGAAAGAAAGAGAAAGAAAGAAAAAAGAAAAGAAAAAAGAAAAACGAATGGTGGTCTTCCCCAAAAAGGCAGGCAGTTATGAAAAAGGTAGGACATCTGGTTGCTGGAGTGGAAACAGTAACATTCAGTTAACAATGGAATATTTAAAAAAAATAGTTTTCTTTTCAAATTGTAACCTGTGGTAAAACATAGAAAAATGTACTAAACAAGCTTGGTATAAAACAGAGTAAAATTTTCAAATAAGCCCAGAGAGAAAGCACAATGTTGGAAAGGATGGGGTACAAGGGAAGAAGAGAAAATATTTCATACAAAACTACCTATTACAATACAGAAAAAAGTATAAAACGTTCCTATTTTGGAACTTAAGTACAAAATGACACTGGCATTGGATCGTTTCACTATCTAGCCTGAGGAGCGCTCAGGGGGTGGGGGAGATGCTAGAAAGAACAAAAGGAATAGCAGTTTTTTAGTCTCAAGTCGTAAAGTCCAAATTCCACCCGTTTTCCAGTTGAAAATCTTGCCTCCCTCCGTAACCTCTACCCCTAAGCCAAAGTTTGTCCAGGCCTCAAAATATTGTTAGGAAGTCCACAAACACCCTACACATAGGGGCTGGGATCTGTGCGTGCTAGAGTTAAATTTGGAAAATGGAAATAAACCTAGAGGCTAAAGTGGTAAACACATTCAGCCTTTAAAAAAACACATATCCCTGTGAAATATATATATATATATATATATATATATATATATATATATATATTAAATTCTCTGTGGTTAGAAACATATTTAAACTAACTAGCCACAGACCAAACTAGACCTGCATTCATCCAATGCTGGAATTTTATGCTAAAGACTGAGGTCCTTCTTCTTGGTCAGAAGTAGGCGGCAGTAAAAGTGGTGCCTTGGTTGCCCCACTGAACCGCTCCCTGGGTGGGTCTTCTCCGTACCATGTGTTGTGAGCACATGCAAACCCCTGCTTTAAGGAAAAGGACTGCCTGGGACTTTGGGGTCCCCCCAGAGTGTTGTGCCTCAGGATGGGAGGAAGCTACAGATGATAAAACAGCCTTGTACAGAAGCAGACGGATGGATCTCACAAGGAGACATATAAATAGGGAAGTCCTGGAGGAGGGACTTATGCATGTGACCCAAAGTCCAGTTTACAGTCACTTTCCTGACAACACATCTTGAAAATCCTGCGTGTATGTATGTGTGCGTGTATATGCTGGTGGTTTTCATCCCTACCTTTTTGCCCAAGCCCTTTCCTACCTCTTAGTAAGGCCTAACAACAAGAGTTTATATGAAACCAAGAGTCTGTCCAAGCTTCTCTCGGCCCCTGAATTAGGGACTGAGTGAGGCTGGAGCCCTTTGAAAACAAGATGGCAGAACTGAAGAAGTGAAAAGCAGTCTCTCTCTTCAGCTTAGGGATGTCCCTCACCCCTTTCACAGCACCAAAGTTTCTTTGCAAAAATAGTATCTGAGATACAAAAGGAAAGGCAGATGTGCTTGTGAATGCATCTCGCCAGGGCCTGGTCCAGGATCAAGGGCTTTACAAGAACAGAGGGGTGGGAGCAGCTGTTTCCAAGGTCTCTGGCTGTAGACAACAAAGAGCTGGTCCCCCACAAGGTCAATGTCGGCTAACTGAGACAGTCTTCACAAAAGCTTTCGGTGGAGAATCTCCCAGACCATCCGCTTCCGGAAGTATGGCATGTGTTGCTGTAGGGACACAGAGATACCCTTAATTTTTTCATTGCTTTTATCCAGACCCAATACTCCTTTACTTCTCAAGGTTTTCAATTAAAATAGCTTCCACTGCATTTCTGGTCTTGCAAATTGTTCAATTCTTGATTACATGTAATTTTTTTCTATTGTTTTCTATTGCTATCTCTACTGCTGTTTTCTCTTACTGTTGCCTTACAAATTTTATTGGGCACTGTCAGGAGTCCCCAGGCTACACCCAAATGTCTCCAAGAATTTTGAGGATGGTGTCCATCAAGTCCTCTACGTTGAATTTTTCAGATGATAGGAGATCTAAGTCTTAAAAATCAAAAACTTACTTTTTTAGGGCAAGAGTTATGGAACTGCAAGAGTCAGCTCCACACAAGGGCTATGGTGGAAAAGTCTGGTAAAGCCATTAATTTAAAGTGGAGGACGTAAACCATAATCTCCAGTCTCAATCCACTTTGGTCTCTGAAGGACGACATGGACAGAAATAAACAATCACGAACTAAGAGAAGATTGATCAGCTGCGTCAAGGGAGGGGCAGGGAGGGAGCAGCAGGACAAATTACACTAGGAGTACATACAAGGTGTGGCCTGTTCCAGAACCTGACTGCTAACCAAATGAAGAGAAAGTGAGTAAAACTCTGGTCCCAGTTGCTCTGGTCCCAGTTCTCTGTTTCTTATAGGATTTGAGGTAGGTGGGGGGAAAGGGCAGAGAAGAAGACTCTGCTAATGACCAGCATTCCTTGACTACAGCACGTGATATAAGGGAACCCATCATGTAGATACCTATCACTATCCTTTTTCTTGGGATGTGGTCTGCACAGTAACAACCAGTGTTATGAACCATGGGCAGAGTCCGATAGGCAGAGCAGGTGGAGGAAAAAACATCTATCGGGCAGCCTAGAGACAGGGTGGTCACAGGGCTCCTTCCTGAAGGCTCAGCTCACCTGTGTGAAGTTGATCGGTCTGTCTTTGGTAATGCAGTCAGCATATTTGCAAGCAAACATGCCACAGTCGCTTCCATTCATCTGCTGGGGAATTTCCTGAAAGATCAAAAACAATGAAAAGGTGACATCTTTCCAAGCTTCTTTCCTTCATATTAGAGTATAAATAAGAACCAAAGGATATAAATGCTACAGGTTTTCCTGAATTTTGAAGAGGTGACCCTAAGTCCCCCACCCAGAACAGCTCAGGCTCAAAGAAAAAAAAAATACAGCATCTCAGTCATGTCTTTATATTAATATTAATCTTCATATCAACCACAGGGGAGACTACCTTAGAATTCCATGACACTTAAGGATGTACAAACAAGTCCTTCCCACAAGGGCCAATCAGCAACCATTTCCCACAGCAGTGAAAAGCTCAGTAAAATAGCTGGGCATTCAGAAAACCCAGTTCCACATAAGAAACACATGACAGTTTTCCCACAGACAGAGCTTACTCTATCTTCCCTGAGGAATCAAACAACCACGCCGAAGTCAGGCTAGACACTAAGAGAGAAGGTCCCTGAGAGTCAAGCAATAAAATCCTATCCTTCCCAAGTACCCTAATCTCAGGATTTCCACCCAATGAGATGAAATGTACCTGGCTTTTCTTGCTGAAGAGCTGCCAGCCATTGGTGTCAAACTCTTTCCTCTTCTTGTCAATGCTTTCTTGCTTCAGGTATTGCCTAGAGATATTGGGAGAGAAGATGAGCTGTGGAAACAGACACTGGTGACAGATGTAACCCTAAGAATGAGGTTAACAATCCTTAGGAAGGGTTTTCAACTGCATATCTGAGGAAAACAGTATATAATGCTGGGCAGGCAATCTTTGGACTGCAGCTCCCATAACTCACGCCCACCCTGTCAACCCAAGGGAAACAGGACCTCTGCCTCTGACACCCAGGTTCCTTCTACCTATTGTTCTTCCTGAGGAATGAGTTTTAATTCTTTTCCTTGGTTTATATAGTCTTTTAGAATTTGACCTCATGGAAGAAGGTTTCTTTAGCAATATCAAGGCAGTTATTCACTATTTATAGTCTTGACTCTCCTGTGTGAAAATTTAATCCAAATCATAATTTGATGAGTGCATACCTCATACAGAGCACTCTTCTTAAGAGCAAACTGTTCACCATTCTGGAACCTACCTCCTCCTGGCCACCAGAGTGGTACAGTGGTACAGTGAGGGATAGGCATTTTGGAAAGACAAACAGATGGGGTATAAAGAGATCTGCATTCCTGTTCCCAGTTGAGCCACTAACTAGTAGGACCTGAGCATATCAGAGCCACCTTTGTGGGTCTTGATTTCTTCATCTGAAAAATTAGCAGGTTGGATTAGATGATTTCTAAGTAGTTTCTATGTTGACTCTTTGTTACTTTAGTACACTGGGACAACAGCTGTCCCCATGAGGGCATCTTTCTGGCATTATTAATATTATTACTAAACTTTACTTACTCAGACATAAAATATCCATTCTTACTCAATGTGAAGATTTCCTTTTTTAAGAATAATTGCTCCACTAAAGGTTTCAAAGAACTGACTTCAACAGCTGAAAAACACAACGTATGCCCAACACCAAACTTTTCTGTTCTCAACTCCCCACTTACAGGAGGATCCTGCAGGCTTCATTGTTTATCCCACCCATAGAGTCGTAATAGGTAATATTCTTCTTTCTAAAGTCCACAACCTGGGAATAAAAAAATTCTGTGTGTTCATAAAATAAGAAAAATAGTTTCCTCAGCTTTCACTTCCCCGGAACTTTAACCTTTTGCCAGATTTCCTGTGAAATCATGACAAGTCTGACTGATACTCTGCATTATACCATGCTTAAACTGCAGAGGAAAGAACAGGGGATTATTTACATAGCACTATAGTGGCCTCACTAATGGCCCTGAAATCTTTTCATAGTATTTGGGTTCTCCATCTGCAATGTGGGAAATAGTGAAGACACACATACTCTTCAGAGACTGTACAATGAATGAGATCATTTCCAGAGGGTTTCAGAAAGATGGTAAAATAGTCAGTGGTTTGTTTATGTGGAGAATTTCTCTTTGGCTTTAATTTTTCAAATGCAATTCAAAACAGACTGTGAGATAACTTTTATATTTTTATTACTATATTAAACGAATGTATCCATGTTCTCAGAGTCATAAAAAATATTAAACTATCAAGTATGCAAGGCAAGTCATAATTGGGCAGAAAGTAAGTCACAGAATCTGAGTTGACAATATCATTAAGAAGTTACTTTTTCACCCCATGCCTTGTCTTGAGACTGTTTAGCCTTACAACTCCCTTTTAAACATTTCCAGAAAAGGAAATTCCACAACTTTCTTTAAAGTCTAAGTATCTCCCACTCTTGACAGGAAGTTCACTGATCTATCCAATTTTTAGCCAATTAAAAAAATGTAGAATTACTACTCACTACTCTGTACATTCTATAATTCTGTAGATTTCCTTTAAATTTGATTAAAAGTAAGAGGTACTCACAGCAAGACACCAATGCACTCCTAGGTGAATGGGCACCAAAAGAATGTCAACAGAAAATACATCCACTTTCTTTGTCCAACGTTTCACTGCTTGATAACCAGCCGTTTTTAACTTAGTGAAAAAAAAGGTATTAAATGCATGCACACTTGGCAATCCCTTCTCTTTACTTCGCTCCATCAACATATTCATGTAGAAATTGATTATCTGTGGGAAGAAATTAAATGTATTAAAACAGACACGTGGTCCTTTCAAGAGTTGTGTTGTTGTGTTGTGTGAAGGAAAAGCAGCTGCTGTGCTGCACAGCATATGTTACTGTTTTGTTATCAATTAAGACTTCAACACTCCAAAGCCTCATGCCCCTACATCAAATTCCGGAGGGTTGGGCGCCTGGGTGGCTCAGTGGGTTAAAGCCTCTGCTTTCGGCTCAGGTCATGATCTCAGCGTCCTGGGATCGAGGCCCGCATCGGGCTCTCTGCTCAGCAGGGAGCCTGCTTCCTCCTCTCCCTGTCTCTCTGCCTGCCTCTCTGCCTACTTGTAATCTCTCTCTCTGTGTAAAATAAATAAATAAAATCTTTAAAAAAAAAAAAAAAATTCCGGAGGGTTGAGCTATAGCTCTACAGATCTGCAGATATCTTATGGGGTTGAGGATCCATATGGGCACATACGGTCTGATCTATAGAAGACTGAGTATTAGGTCCAAAAATGAGGAGGAGGAGGAAGGGGTGCTAGAAGGTGAGACTCAGAGAAAAGGAAAGGAAGGAGCCAAGCAGTTTGATAAGACGCATTAGAGGTACTTTAATCTACTAGGACTGGGTGAGCAACTTAAATAAATCCTGAGCTCACAATCTAGTGTAATAAAGGGAAAACTAACAGTTCAGTCCTTATATGTGGGTCACCTGCATTTGCACAGACAGAAAACTGTTCCATGATTGAAGACTGACTTTTCAGCCTAATAAGTCAGCTTGCAGAGGTGACCAGCTCTGGTCTCAAGCAGAACTGAGTGATAGGATAAATCATCAACTGTACCAGAAAAAACACCTCTCAACTGACTAGTAGTTTAGCACTGTCACCTTTGCCGAGACAGACATGGATATTGTATAAAAACCTACATTACATGAGACCTGAAAGTCCAGACACAAACAAGAAGAGTCAAGTTTTCCTCTAGAATCTATATGGTTAGCTTTCTCATTTTTGTTGATTCCATACATACCTCCAATATCAAGCATGAGTTCAAGAAATTTAAATACTTGATATGGAAGATACAGGATTCTTTCTGTTAATGAAACAATGTATTCTCTAATAGTGACTATGTCGACTATGGTCACTTTAGGCCCAGGACTCCTTGGTACTGAAGCCTGAAAGTTACTGTGCCGGAAGTTACTGCATACTTACTTTATGTGGCCAGCTGAGGCGAGGCCAGTGTCTGTCAACTGCAAGGAATGAATGGGCTAACTGATCCACATCTTGGAAATATGACTAAGAAAACAGGCACATTTTTCAGAATGCTTTTTGGGGAATGGGAAAACGCCCCTGTCCTTTGACAAATATTTACACACTAGGATGCCAGAGCAGTGAGGTACTGCCCAACAGTAGGCAACTACATACTGGGTAGGCAGCAGGGAACACTGCCAGGAACACACCGAAACATGGTCTAGACTAGAGAAAGGGCCTATAGATGAGGATGCCTCGGCAGTTGCAGGGAAACCACACTCACCATAAAAAAAGCTCTGAAGGTCGGGGTGGAGGGGAAAACTAAGATTGAAGAAAGACGCTGTTCTGCCTGCATCTCTGAAGACCAAGCAATAGGCTCAGCAGGTCCAGAGGACTTAAGGTTGTGGCTGATCCTCTGCCTAGTGTGATGCCCAACTGGAGCATCAGTTATTTTAAATAATAATAATGAACCAAAACATAATTAGGGTCACAGATTTCTCAAACTGAGGTTTTCAATCTAACTCTGACCCCAAGGATAATGATGCCAAAGGACGATTCTAGGCTTGTGAGAGGCAGCCAGGAATGCAGGAAGACCTGCCCCAAAAGCACAGATATCTAGGCTATAAAACTGCATCCTCTAGTGAAAGAAAATCAACAAGAAGGGATTGATTCCTCTGGTATTCTGCTCATCCCACAATATTAGCCATGTTATGAGGCTAAACCCTTTAATCCAAGGGAGAAGTGAATGGGCAGATGACCTATCAGTCACTGTAAGCCAAACTTTCCATGGGGCAGACAAAAGTCATATACTATAAAAGGCAATACAGACTCAAGCAGAATGCAGAAAGAATCAGGCAGAAAGATAAAGACAGCCAAGCACATGAAAGCCATGGAGACATATCTCCTTTAGGTGCTCTTGAGAGGAGTATCACCTTTGAGATTATTACCCTGAAGTATAAAAGGATGACATAAATGAGTATCATGCTACCTATGATTTTCCTATGTTTTAGGAGTAAAGAGTTAAAGAAGCCAACAAAGTTAGACTTACACAGCCTGGGTTGTTTGGTTTCTTATTTTTATGTTTTTGTTTTGAGAGTGTAGACTATAAAGCTAAAGACCAACCCAGCTTAAGAAGAACGGAGACCTAATGATCAGGATACACATTATCTATTTCCTTTGAGAACCCCTCTTCCATTGCTTTAGTTCTGCCTCCAACCATGGTTTCTCCACTGCCAGGGAAATGGCCTCCTCCAAGGTCAGCTTATTAATTAGCTCTAAGGAGTGATCTGGGCTCTTTTTCATTTCCCCTATATCCCAGTAGGAGGGAGCCTGGTGGCCTCAATGTCCTCCCCATTAGCTGAGGATGTATAATCTGACATCTGAGGCAGAACTAAGATCCCATCTCCCTCAGTTTTGCAGCTATTACTCTGTCCAAATGAGGAAATGTGCCATAGTTTGGCCAAGACACAGTCCTACCAAAAAAACAAGCTAGAAGTTAGAGAACAAAAAGAATCCTACATGTCATCTCACAGAGGAGGGCTGAAGAGGAAGGAAAAAGAAATGAGAGAAGGGATCACAGTGCTTAAGATGAAAGAGAAGCAGTGATAGGCATTTGCTTGTATTTTGTGAAGACAAGGGTCCCTCTCCTCCCATGGGGAGAGCCCTTCTGCATACAAGACTGTCTTAGCTCCAAAAGATCTTGAATACTTCAAACAGGGGGCTAAAAGTAGTCAATCAGCACTGTGCTACTTTTTGTCTTGCCAATATACCAGTATCTGGGGACAATTGTCAGTGTTGGTCCACCTTGTCCCTCTTTCTGGGGCCCACACTTGTCTGCTTGCTGCAGCTCCACTGCCTCAGGAGTTGCCCTTCCTGCTGCCTTCACAGCCTTGGCCATGAGCGCCTGCTTGTCTATGCAGGGCTTTTTTTGGTGGGGGTGGGATGGGACTGTTGTTTATAGTGTCTTGTTCCTTTGTGATTTTATTTCAAGAGCTGCCAGGCTGAAGCTGGAAAAGTTTCTTTTTAAAAGAAAAGCCTACAATGTTTTTAAACTAAGGACTCAATCCTCTTCCTGTATGTTACCACAATGACATAAATGACCACTGCTATTTGTATCTTCCTTCTCACCCAGTAAACCAGCCAAACTATTGTTTTCTCATCCTTTTAGAAGTAAAATATCTCACTAATAGTAAAATCTTAACTTTACCCCTTCCCAATTTTACACTCTGAACCTTTTTTTTTTAAGATTTATTTTTATTTTATTTGAGAAAAAGAGAAAGAGGAGAGCATGCACACAAATTGGGGGAGGGGCAGAGGGAGAGAATCTTCAACAGACTCCTTGCTAAGCGTGGAGCCCAATGCTGCTACTGGATCTCAGAGCTCTGAGATCACAGACCTGAGCTGCAACCAAGAATGAGATGCTTAACCGACTGAGCCACCCAGGCACCCCTGAACCTTTTTAATTGGCTCTGAGAAAAAAATGTTCTGCAAGTTGTGGGTATAACAGTGCTCCTAAGTAGAAACCAAGACAAGCTTCACTGGGGAAAAAAGCCATTTTTCCTGTTCTACTTCTCTAAATTTTCACCCTGACCTCCCTGTTCTGATTGTTAAATTAAATCTACCCTTGTTGACCGCAAAGCCCAAAGATCAGTCAAGCAGCAGCACTTAAATAGTATGAGTCAGAAGATCATTTACTCCTAAGGTCTAGACTATACTTTCAGGGATCATTCGTATAGTTTGTTAACCTAATTAATATAGAAGTAGACTTCAGGTAAACTCTGTGTATTACATCTCTCACTGTGAACATGTACCCAGGATTCTTCTCACATGGACATTCAAGTAACGAATTATTAGAATCACTGCTAAAGTTTTAAACAAAGACAGGCAGGCAACACCTATCTTTACGGAGTTGTGACAACTGTAATTACAATTCTCCCTGTGACTCTGCATAAATCCCTGGTTTATCAAAAGGACTAGTTCTATTAAAGAAACATTTTAAAGAGGTAACTATAATGATGTGGAATCTACCAAGTGAGTCACGTTAGAAACACTAAAATTTCCATTTTATTTTATTCTACATGTAAGAGTACATTGCATATGGTAGACACATCACGTTCACTTAAGTAATTTATCTCATTTTGCCTAGGTTTCCCCCCCCTTCTTATGGAATCAGTTTTTATTCCCTAAGGCAAACTTACTACCTGTGCTAGGTTTGTCTAGTTGGGCCTCTGTTCTGCAAGCTGTTCCCTCTCTTCACTGAACAATACTTAAATTTAACAGCTCCTTGGAAATAACCAGAAAGCTATGACCACTACCAATTCCCTATTTCCACTTTTGTTATAAAAGAATGCTAGACAGAGTTATGTGCTCTGATTTCAGAGGCTGATTCCACAATAAAAATCAGATGTCATTGGTATATCCCTTATTAAGTCTTACTTCTTACTTCCCCACTATCAATCAAGTAAGAATACTTTCTCTATACACAAAGCTATTGTGATGCAGAATAGCTGAAAGACACCTCTTCTGAGATAAGACTTACAAAATAGGTAACTGGTCTGCCTTGTTAGCTCAGTCATCAGTGTAGTCAGTCTGCTACACAGATTCCACCTTATTTCCTCCTGCATTTCCTCACTCCCCACATAGTATTAGTCTTTTCCTTATGGCGTTTCCCTAGCTAGGAAAAAGTCAGAAATACAGTATCCCAACAGTGTAATGCTTTTGCATTTTGGAAACGACTGACAATAATTAATAAGGATTTGCAAAATAAAACCAGAAAAGAAAAGACATGTCTGCTTGCTATTTTCCCAATTCATCCAGGTAAATTAGTAGTAAGGGATGACAGGAAGGACAGAGTTCTGGAGGGAAAATGAAGAGACTGAAAGTGCAGTATCATCCTGTTTCTCCACATGGGTTGGGCACATTTAGTGCTGTCTACAGGAGGAAGTGTTTCCTGCCCACAAGCATTGGGGTACATGGGATCCATCTATCTACTCTGGCTTTCTAGACCCTTAATGGCTTTCTATTTCTCCTACTGATTGTTGAGAAAGGTGCTGAAACCTCCAACGATAATTATAGATTTGTCTATTTCTCCTTTCAGTTCTATAAGTTTTGCTTTATATATTTTGAATTTCTCTTACTAGGTATGTTCATATCTAGGTTAGTCCTCTTAAAGAACTTATCCCTTTCAAAATGTCTGTCACTGGTAATATTCTTTGCTCTGAAATCTACTTGGAATGATATTAATATAGTTATTTCATCTTTCTCTTGATCAGTTTTTGCATAGTGTAGTTTTTCTATCCTTTTACTTTTAACCTGTGTCTTCACATTTAAAATGGGCTTCTTGGGGAGCCAAGCTGGCTCAGTCAGAAGAACATGCAACTCTTGATCTCAGGGTCCTGAGTTTGAGACCCATGTTGGTTGTAGAGATTACTAAAAATAAATAAATAAATAAATAAAAGAAAAAACCCCAGGAAATTTCTAAATAAATAAAATAAAATGGGTTTCTCGTAGACAGATTTTTTCTTACCCAATCTGAAAAGCTCTGCCTTTTAACTGGATATTTAATCTATACTATAATATGGTAACCACTAGCTGAATGTGACTACTGAGCACTTGAAACATGACTAATCCTTGGGCGCCTGGGTGGCTCAGTGGGTTAAAGCCTCTGCCTTCGGCTCAGGTCATGATCTCAGGGTCCTGGGATCGAGGCCCGCATCGGGCTCCCTGCTCAGCGGGGAACCTTCTTCCTCCTCTCTCTCTGCCTGCCTCTCTGCCTACTTGTGATCTGATCTCTCTCTCTGTGTCAAATAAATAAATAAAATCTTTAAAAAAAAAAAAAACGAAACATGACTAATCCAAATTGTGCTATAAATGTAAATATGCTATAAGTAGAAAATGTGTACTACACTTTAAAGGAAAGGTAACTCTTTAATAAAATTTTAATATTTATTACAAGCCAAAATGACAATTACATATATATATATATGTATGTGTGTGTATATATATATAGTGTTAAGTAAAATATATTATTAAAATTAATTTTACTGGGGCACCTGGGTGGCTCAGTCGGTTAAGTGTCTGCCTTCAGTTTGGGTCATGATCCCAGAGTCCTGGGATCGAGCCCCATGTCGGGCTCCCTGCTCAGTGGGGAGTCTACTCCTCCCTCTTCCCTTTGCTACCCTCCCCCCCCACCCCCGGCTCATGCCTTCTCTCTCAAAAAAAATAACATTTTTTAAAATATCAATTTTACCTGTTTCTTTTTACTTTTCTCAATGTGACTACTAGAAAATTTAAAATTACCTATGGGGTTTACATTATATTTCTATTGGACTTGCTGGGTTAGACTGTTTACATTTAATGTGATTATTGATATTGATGGATGAGTTTAAATCTACCATCATGCTCTTTTTTTCTATTTGTCCCATCTGTTCTTTTTTCTTCTTTTCCTGCCTTCCTTTGGATTATTTTTTTTCCATTTTATCTTCATTATTTGCCTATCAACTATACCTCTTTTTTATTTTTATTTTTTAGTGGTTGCTCTAGGGTTTATAATATAGGTCTTTACCTTATGATGGTCTCTCTCCATGTAACATTGTATCACTTCATGTACTGTGTAAATATCTTAGGAATAGTATGTACTTCCTCTTCCCCCCTCTTTTGTGTTATGACTGTCATATTTTACATTATAAACCCCACACTGTGTTTCTGCTTTAACTAGTCAATTGTCTTACAGATACTAAAAAATCAGAGCATTTCCACTGCTTTTCATTCCTTTATATAGACTGAAATTTTCACCTCATAGTTTCCTTCTGCCTAAAGAATATCCTTTAATATTTCTTATAATACAGGTCTGGTAGTGGTGCATTCTCTCAGCATTCGTCTGGAAAAAAAAGTATTTTTTTGAAAGATATATTTGCTGCATATAGAATGGAAGTTGACAAGTTTTTTTTCCTTTAGTACCTTAAAAATGTAGCTACACTGTCTTCTGGCCTACATGTATCTCTGTCTTGTAGTCCTCTAGTACATAACATGTCTCTTTTCCTCTGGTTGCTTTTATTATTTTTCTCTTTATCACTGATTTACAGCAACTTGATTATTATACTTTTTAGTGGTGTCTCTTCTACTTGGGGTATGCTGAATTTCTTGGACCTGTCAATCTAAGTTTCCAAATTTGGAAAATCTACCGTTATTTCTTCAAACTTTTCTTCTGATACCACTTACAATTTACTTTTCCTTCTGAGACATGCTCAGAATGTTTGATATTGTCCCACAGCTCATATACACTCATCTTTCTTCAGCCTTTTTTCTCTGTTTCATTTGGATGGTTCCAATTGCTGTATCTTCTCTAGTTCACTAGTTTTTTCTTTTGTAGTCTCCAATATACTGTTAATCCTACCTCATGTATTTTTTATTTCAGAAACTGTTTTTCATCCCTTAGAAGTTCAATTTGGGTCTTCTTTTACACTTTCCATTTTTCTCATCATAATGTCAATTTTCCTCTAAATTCCTGAACATATGGAATGTGTTTATAATATCTGTTTTAATATCCTGCCACTGGATGCTAGTTCTGTCATTTTTGTCATTTCTGGGTATTTCTGTTTTTTCCCTTGTAATAAGTTGCATTTACCTTCCACCTTGCATCCCTGGTAATATTTGAATGGATGCTGGACACTGTGATTTCATGTTATTGGGTTTTGTTGTTACTAAAATATGTTTATATTCCTTTAAATATCGTTGGGCTTTTGTTCTGTGATACACTTAAGTCACCTGAATCAGTTTCAAGCTTTCAAGATTTGTATTTAACTTTGCTACCACAGGTCCAGAGTGGCCTTTATTCTAGGGCCAGTTTGGCCCCACTCCTGAGGTAATGTCTTTTTGAGGCCACTATTCAATGCCACATGATTTTCCCACTCTTAATTGGTTGGAATATGAACTATTCTAAACACTTGTGTTAGCTCTGAGCTTTGTTCTGATTCCTTCTTCCTGGTGGTTCTTTCCCCAGTCTGGTAAACTATCTATGTATAGATTGGTACTCAAAGATTTGGGGGTGGGGGTGGGGGCCTCTACACATCTCTGAAGCTTTCTCTTTGTGCAGCAACCTCCCCTTCAGTATTTTACCTCACAAATCTAAGCCACTTTCACCTCCCTGAACTATGAACCATGTCTCCTCCACTGAGCAAGAGTGTCAGGCACTGCTACGTTCTACCAGCTCTCTACCCTCAACATCCTACCTTAGTGAGGTGGGGAAATCATCAGCTCATCCCTTTCATTTTCCTTTTCTCAGGGATCCCTGTTCTCAGGGATCCACTGTCTGAAAATTGTTGTTTCATGTTTTGTTTAGTTTTATGGTTAAGTTGAAAGGGTAAACCCCATCCATTTTATTCTATCAAGACCAGAAACAGAAGTCAGATCTATTTACTTGTAAGTAATTTCAATATATTGTCAATATATTCAATATATTACCCAAGTAATTTCAATATATTTTTAAATTTATCTGATGCCTTATAAAATAATGCTTAGGCCCTCTAAGAAGTAGAATCATCATGCCATAAAGTGGAATCATCAAGCAACTGGATCACAGAAGTTTTCTAATGTAATCACCAGGAATCAATAAATAATTTTTAGTCTAACATCCATTTAAAAATACTTCCTTTTTGTTTCTTATTATTTTCTATCTACTTTTGCAACTAATTCCTCCTCTCTTTAACCCTGACCTCCTTCCCTTAATTAGATATTTTTATTAATAATTAATCACCAGACCTAGTAAAGAAATTGCCATCTATAACGTCCCTGGTCTTGTCAGCCTTCCAGCCACCTTTCGTATTCTTAACAAAGACAGCGAATTCCCACATTCCATTTCTTTCTTTCTTTCTTTTTAAAGATTTTATTTATTTATTTGTCAGAGAGAGAGAGAGGCAGAGAGAGAAACAGGCTCCCTGCTGAGCAAGGAGCCCGATGCAGAACTCGATCCCAGGACCCTGGGATCATAACCTGAGCCAAAGGCAGCCGCTCAACTGACTGAGACACCCAGGCGTCCCCCCACATTCCATTTCTGAGAAGTTTCGTGTACTTACAGTGAGTTAAAAATGTCAGTTCTATCTATCATTAGTCCTTTAAAGATACACAGAATTTATTCATCTATACATAAACCCATCCATGAAACATGTTTGAAAGCTTATTTTATAAACAAGCAATGTAGCCTACTCTTTTAGAAAAGCGATCGGAGAAAGGGTAGCCTAACAGCTTTCTGCACATATTCCAAATATAGGACTTCTGAATTTTATTTTCCTTATAAGCTAAATCTGATTCCTTTCATTTCCAGGGTCTTATATTTCTTGTCTATAGAATGGTAAGAATAATATGCCAGTCACCTTATTTTGGAGAAAGATTTAAAAGCAGCCTATAAAACTGATAGGAGATACAGAAAGAAAAGAAATGGCTATTAATGAAAATATCTATTTGAGGGAAGAACAGGATTGAAGAGAGCAGAAATTACTTGCAAGAGATGACTCAGAATTCACAACTAAGAAAAAGAATTTTGTATTTTTAAATGAATATGAATACTTGAGGATATCTACTAATTCCTCATCAGAATGTTAGCTTCTCAAGGACAGTAATTTTGAAAGACTGAGAAGTACAGTACTTTGAAAATGGTGCTTTCCAAAATAGTTACCATCATCACGGACATGTGAATTGGTACTTGCTTTCAAGGTTAACATTCTGAATTCAGAAGACAAGCACTCCCTACAAAAGTTATGGGTAGATGTGGTAGAGATAGAGTAGAAAAGGAATCTTTCCTTCTCCTCGACTTTTCTAAATAATGTAATTTCCATGAACTTTGCTTGCTAAAAAATCCAACCTTTGATGGGCCAAGGGAATGGAAAACATGTCCTGATGAATGCTGCCTCTGTAAGGGATCTCACCGAGGTAACTGCCACAGTAAATATCAGGGACTCAGCTCATATCCTACTCATTGCTGCCCTCTAGGAGGCTTTACATAATTTACAACGAATGGGCTACAATTCCTATAGAATAACTGATCCCTTCCCATTTGGCTGTGGCAGGCAGAAACTGGCAAGAAACCACAAATTAATGTCTTCAAATCAAAACCATTTAAATGATGCATACTTTTGACCATGCTTGATTTCCATTTTGCCCTTTGATCTGGTGAACTTTTTTTTTTCCTGTTATATGATTCAACACTCTAATATCACTATTCTGAGCCAAAAGAAGCAAGGGTGCTTTCCTCTAAAGCAAGACAGTATCGAACCATACCTTCCTTAGCATTCTTGGTCAAAGATATTATTGAGGGAGTGATGAACTTCTGAAATCTATATTTTATTTTATTTTTTAAAGATTTTATTTATTTATTGGACAGAGAGTGAGAGAGCACAAGCAGGGGGAGTGGCAGAGGGAGAGGAAGCAGGCTCCCCGCTGAGCAGGAACCCTGATGCAGGGCTAGCTAGATCCCAGAACCCTGTGATCATGATCTGAGCCGAAGATAGCCACTTAACCGACTGAGCCATCCACGCACCCCTGAAATCGATACTTTAGAAACTGATCAGGGACAAAGAGAATAGGGCTAGTCTAGCTGCCCCAGAGAAAATCAACATGCTGGGCATGGCATATGGCTCTCAAATTCTACACATCTAACCCTAAGACAGGATCCAATTTAGGATTCTGAGGCAGTACAATGTAACAGATAAGACCCAACGCTTGGGTCTAAATCCTGGCTCTGCTACTTACTGGTCATGTAACCTTGAAAGTTTCTTAATCTTTCCATGCTTTGTTTCTTCATTTATAAAATAGAAATGGTTGAACTACAGCATATACCTCCAAGGTTTGTGGTGACTATTATATGAATAGAACACATAAAACACAATAGTGCCAAACATGATGTAAATGCTCAATAGATGTTAGCAAATATTATCTGGAAGATCCTAAGCATACAAGACCAGATTATAGATATCTAGAATATCTAGTGCTTATTATACTGAGTATCTAAAAATCTTCCACAGCTATAAAGTTTTAAGTACACCCAAAACATCGGGCAAGGATGCTTCTCTTGGGCCTAAGAAAGGAAGCAAGTACTTAGAGAAAAAAACGCAACCCTGTTCTCTTCCTTTGCTGTGAAAAACATCCTTCTGAAATAAAACGGGCTCCTCCAGGTTTAAGAATGGGATAGAGTAGTTTAAAGAGTAGTGTAATTAATCTACTTAAAATTATTAGCAGGAGCTGAGGGCCATAGCTTTCTTTCAACCCAGTACATCAAATATTTGATAATAAAACTTTTAATGACAGTATATTTAATAACACAGCTTTTTCAATATCATATACAAATGTAGGCTATTTTAGAAAGCTTGTATCTCATAACCTAGGCAACCTAGAACAAATACAGATGAAAAAGGAAGTAGAAATGGAAGCCCTGATGGAAATCCCAAAGTTCTCCTTCATGCTGCAACACAGAGCTATTAAATATTTGCTCAGAAGATGGGAACTGCAGGGTAGGTGCCTTAAAAAGAGTGAGAGTGAATGTCCTCTCCCTCAGTGTCTAAATCTTCCATACATAACAAGGTAAATCAGCAGTTCTCAGACTCAAAGGTATATTAAAAAAAATCAGCTGAGCTACTTATTTAAAATGCATTTCTCTACCATACTGTCTCATACTCACTCAGGAGAATGAACAAACCTAGGAGAGCTGATTGTATGTAGGTCATCTGAGGACCACACTTTGAGAAAAGAGATAATGTATTGATTTAGTTTCCACTTAATGCTCACTTACTATTTGAATATAAAAACAGGTGCGAGATTACCTCATCATTGAGCCAGTTCAGATGGTTTAGAGTTTGAATATCTTTGCGTGTAATGGTTAAGCGGAATGCTTCACTCAGAACTTCATCCTGGTTCCCATTACGAAATACATTCTTTATTTCTTTCTCCATTTCCTGGGGAACCAAGAGGTACCAGAGATGAAGCCTACATGGCTACAGACAGACTAGATTTCTCACCAAACCCCATATAATCCCCAGGCTATATTTATCAATAATCAACTGTTCACATCTAATATTTTGGTTTGGTTTCTATTCCTTCCAGTAATCTCCTGGATTACTTCCTTTCATCCCATCTTGTCCTCCCTTCTCATTTGCAGCACAACATTTCACACCCTTCTTTCTTTCATTCCTAAGAGTCTGAAATAACCTTCTGCTATCAGATTTTCTAAGTCCACAAGAAGACCTAATTATATTTCATATCTTTGGTCCACACAACTTCCTAATAAATACAATCTTCCCCAAAGGGTAGTAAGGTGATAAAGGTAGTGTCTTCAGACACATTTTCCTAGAAAAATTTGCGCTTTTTAAATGTAAATTATGAAATTCGGCACAACTATAATAAATGTATTATATTTAACAGCTATTAGCTGTTCAAATAAAAGAATGGATTAAGTAACAGATTATCTTAAAATGTACAAGACTTTTACATATATTCCAAATTTTTATACTGACTTTTTACTATTTAAAAAAATAGTAAGCCTCAGCTTACTGTTTGATGTCAAACTACTACACACATACATTAAAAGTGAAAATGTACATAAAACACAAATTTATTAAATATTTTTTCACTGAAGTTGTGAAAAGCCACCCACAGTTCTTTCCTCAATTTTCAATAATCCTTTAAAAAGAAAGCCAACATTGGTACTGTAATACAAATGAAAGCAGGGGTATGCAATAAAATTTAAATGCTAGGAGTTCTATTACTTCTATGTTGGAAATTCATTCAAAGAATTTTTTCTAAACACACTTGCTAGCACAAGAATCTGTAGTATGTAATTACCTCTGTGATTTCAGGAAATTCGTCTTCACTATCAATTAATTTATGACCTTTCTTTTCTGTTTCTTGGGTGATCGTGACAGGGATCTCCTTTTCAAGTGGTACACGAAGATGCAATTCTACTGAATCATGTACTGAATGTTCCTGTTCCTGCAATCTCTGAAAAAAAGAACTTTAGAATAAGTAGGATAAGGAAAACCACTACTTGTCTACATACACTGAGTAGGACCAGCTGGAGAGACCAAAGACATACAATAATCATATAATGCTATGCCACCATAACATCTTGCAATTACAATAGTTTTGATCCCAAATCCAGGTAATCTTCAAAATTAGTTTCAACTTGGATGTGCTATTTATTTATAACCTTATTCCCAACTGTTTGTTTACCTGGTTTTGAAGCTGTAATGCCAGTGCTTTCTGCTCTTCAATCTGGCGCAATCTCTCCCGTGCTCGAGAATCATAAACACTAGTTCTAGGAAATGAAAAGGAACAGGACAAGACAAACCATAAGACACTCTTAATCTCAGGAAACAAACTGAGGGTTGCTGGGGGATGGGGAGTGGGAGGGACAGGGTGATGGCTGGGTGATGGACATTGGGGAGGGTATGTGCTATAGTAAGTGCTATGAATTGTGTAAGACTGATGATTCACAGACCTGTACCCCTGAAACAAATAAAAATTTATGTCAATAATAATAATAATAATAAAGTAAAAAAAGACAAGAAAAAGAATGGGACAAAAATTCAGACCACTGACTTAGCATCAGGCACATTGTTAATGCACAATGAACATTAAATATAAAATCCTCATACAGAAAATCTAAAATACATACACTAAACTTATCGCTACACTACACTTGTGTTTTAAGACAGAGTGACACCATGTAGTGTTATTAAAATTATCCTATTTTTATTGAAATGATGAAAATTATTAGTTTTTGCTAAATGTGAACAGGTGACTTTTGTGGATATTTATAAATGCGTAGTCTCTTTTTTTCTTTGAAGCCTGCTTCTAAGATTATGCAAAAAATGAAGCTTCATTCTAGAAACCCAAAAATAAGACTGAATCCCAAAGGAGCAAATAATACAAGATATCACTGAGGTTTCAATTCAAATATTTATGATCCAAAAGAAAAAATATGAGTTTATTTTTTTCTCTAAAAAAATGAACAAGACCAGGAATTTGGATAACTCAAAGTGAGTTAGTGAAACTAGACTAAAAATTCAATAATTCTGCAAACTCCAGAAATGTGAATTACTCAATAAATTAGTTTTATCAATGTGAAAATAACGGCATTTATTTTCTTTCTATGTAATACCTAACGTTGAAAGTTCTCCAATTCAATTTAGTTTCAGCAACCGTTACATATTTAATAAACCTGAGACAGAAATGTCCCAACCCCAATAGATTCTAAAAACCCAAAAACTTAAAAGTTTTTTTTATAAATAAATATTAAGTAGGGAATCTTTACTAATTAAATATAGGTAGGGTGATTAGCTAATTGATTACTCCTAACTGGAAAGGAAGTGAAGAAGAAGGAAAAATGATATCAAAAATAACAACTTACAATTCTTTGATCCACAGCTCTGCCTGGAAAAAAGTAGGACTATGGGTGGGGAAAAAATATGACAAATGATCAGGAGGCTTATAAAAAAATTCAAATATTATCACCAAGAAAACCAATCATTTAAATAATTTATAAGAATGCTTTTTATGTATGTAATAAAAAAGTCCTAAATTACATAAAATAATTGCAACTAGGAACTAAAGGAATGTAAGTATGAGTCATTTGCACACATACTAGTTAAAAAGATGGCCGAAAGTTCAGCAGAGAAATTGACAGTAGCATAGCTCTTTATTTGTATAAGAGACCAAAAAGATGTGAAAGAGCATATCACTTGTCAAGATAATATATTAAGCTAGATCATTACTCCTCCCAAATGGTTCAGATTAACAGATCTATTAATGATTTAGTCAAATCTTGGACTTCTTCTTGTCAGTCCACTTGAATCAAAATATTTTCAACCAAATCATACTGAAACTGAAAATCCCCACCCACATAAGAGTTTGTATCAAATGGCTAGTGAGTTAATGAATCAAAGTGGAAAATTAGCAATACAACTCCACTCCAAAGATGAGCAACCAATTCTAGTCCATGCAGCTCTTGCTGATAGTCCAAATGAATAACACTTAGCAGAAGAGTAACAGGCATGTTCTCTCTCCTAGAGCCTCTTGCTCTTCTCACACGTCTTCATCTCCTTGCCAATCCCTAACTGAAGGATCTCTCACAGAAACAAACAGAAGAGTGAACGCTTTTCCAAAGAAAACTTTTAGATACATAGAACAAGTAAACAGAGCAAAGCATCAAATTGAGAGTTAAGAGACCTGGATCTCCTAGAGCAGTCCCTGATTCACTTTGTGACTCTGACCAAGTCACTTCATTTCCATGGGTCTTAGTTTCAGATTTGTAAAATATGAAAATCAGAGTCCCTTTCAGTTCTTCAATTGCTACAGTCTGTCTTAGTGAGGGCAAAAACAAGGACTCAAGAGGGTATCCCCTGCTCCTTAGCCTACCTTTTGAGAATCAGTATTCCCAATCATCCTTAGGCTAGGGTTTGGCAATGAAAATGCTGTTCTATTGCCTCTCCACTGTCACTGAGGTTAATAAAGGGAAAACAAGTGGCCTATACCCTTGGCACAGTGAATACTGATTTAACAACCAAGATAGAAAGCCAAGAAGATCAGTGGTAGCACTGTGAGGGGCCTAGTGTGGTGACACTAAAAACAAATGAACATGAAAACACATTTACTGCACAATATAAAGAAGTGACAATCATTGCCCAGAACTTCATGGTATTGGATCAGGCTATTAAAATTTGTCTGCTTCCTTATCAGACATAAACTTAATGAGGATAGGAATTTTTTGTTTTGTATTTACTACCATATCCTCTGCACCAAGAATGTGCTTGGCACACAGCAGGTACTCAGTGCTTATTGAATAAATGAATAATTTAAGCAAAAAGTAGTGCTCTTCAATGGATCAAGGTATTTGCTGGCTTAGGAAAGTAAAATGCAGAAGAAAAAGCAAACTCTTTTTGCTTTTCAAAGAGATTATACATTATTTTTCATATGACTGAAGCACACAGTAATAACTAAAACAACTTATAAGCACCTACTCAACGCTCTGTATGAAATTCTGCTTTAGATGTTTTATAGTAGTTAAGCCTCATCATAATTCTCATACTAGTTAAACCTCAATATAATAGGTAATAAGGAGTTATTACTCTCAGTGTACAGAAAAGGAAATTGAGGTTCAGAGGATAATGCTTTGGAAGTCAGGATTAGAAACTGTCTGTCCAATTCCGAAGGCTGTGTTTTCTACTCTTGCAGTGTGCCTTTCAATAAACCAAAGCCTTAAACTAATAGGGAGATGATGAGTACCTGAGCTACTCAAGAGAACATTTAAGGCTTTCTAGGAAATGCATGTTTAACAAAGATTTATTTACTAAGTACCCATCATGTGCCAGGCATTGTGATCAACATTAGGTGATTAGTGCAAATATTAGGTAATCTACAAGATATAGGGATAGAAGTACTGGAAGGAAAGGCTTATGCCATCTGGAGAAGTCAGAGAAATGTCTTGAGAAAAAAATAACACCTGAATCAGATTTTGCAAAGCAAAGTAAGAGTTTAACGAGTGGACAAGGAGAGAAAGGAAATTCCAGGGGTTAGGATCAGCATGTACAATGGCACAAAAACAGAAATGGCATGGCATATTCTGGGAAATAAGGGCAGATCTTCACTGCTAGACCTTAACCAAGAGGCAATGGTAGGAGATTAAAAATAAAGAGCCAATCAACCAAGCCTTGGGAAAGCAGGCTCCAACTGCGATAAACAGCATCAGTTCATCAGCCTTCCCCAACAGACCATTTCTCCTTCCATCTCATTCTTCAGGCATTACTAAGAGAAATCTTCCATAAAGGAAAGGCATACTGAGTAAAGAACCATTCAAGAACTAAAAGTACTCTTTATGTGAGATCAACTTTTTCCCAGGAAAGAATACTTACTTTTGTGTACTATGTGTGAAAACACTTTCATAAGTGCTTTTTCTGTATGTTACAATCTTCACAGCAATTCAATAAATAGTAAGGTATTAATACTGGCATTTTTATTGATAAGGAAACTAAGGTTCAGAAGAGTAATTTGCCCAAAGTTACACGATCCCTGAACAAAATCAAAATCCAGGTCTGGGACTCAAGAAAAAAAATGTATAAAGAATAACTCCAAACTATAATGTCTCCTTGAGAAACTATAAAAGAGAATTTTTCTTTAAAGATCTAAAATTCAGGACATATACAAGAGCTGCAAGGAAGTACAGAAACTGAGATGAGAAAGAACATTTCGTTATTCCTAACTTCCTCAATGGAAAACTGATACTGTCATCATTCCAGCAACTGAACTGCTAAGGCCACAGAAATAGCAATGGCAAAGAAATTGCAATCTAAGTAGTAACCCACTGAATTACAAAGCAAAAAGTTTCACATAGAAGTCAAGTGTCATATAGAATATCACATTTGAATTGAGACTTAAAAGACAAGAAAGAGACTCCTGCTTCTTTAGAGAGACAAGTTGAGGTAGGGGGTACATACCAGGCAGAAGGAACACTGACTGTGAAGGTAAGTAAGTACATATCACAGTATAGTTCAGCATGTAATAAACACACGAAAGAGTCCCATTTTCCCATATGGCTCCTCCTCTCACCTCCATCATGTCTCCCCTCAAATGTCCTTTATCAGACTTGCCATGACCACCCAGATAAACAGTGCCCCCCCATGCCCCCAGTCTGTATGTTACCCTGCTTTATTTTTCTTCACAACATTTATCACTACCAGACATATTTGTCCCCCATCTTTTTCCTTATACCTCTTATAACCAGAATGTAAGTTCCTTTAGTGCAGGGCTTTCATTTTATTCACTACTGTTAGCCCCAATGTCTTTATTAGGACCTGGCACACAGTAAGTGATCAATAAATACTTGTTAAAGGAAAGAACGTGTGATAGGAAGTGAGATGTGTGGAGGAAATGCTTTGTATACCATACTAAGGAGTTTGGACTTGACTCTACGTCTGGTAGCCACTCTTGTTGGAATTTAATGAATAATCAGATATGCATTTTAAAAAGATCCCACTGATTACAGAATGGAAGATAGAAAAGAACAGGCAAAGAATGGATTTAAGAACATGTTGGAAGATGGAATGAAGCACAACAATGAGGCCAGAGGAAGAAAACCAATTAGAAAGTCACTGAAATAATTCAAATAACACAGGCAAGAGGTCTGAATTGAGGCAGTTTGACTTTTATATTATATAACTCTTACTGAAGAAATTGTAATTAAAGAGAAGAAAAAGAAAATATGTCAAGAATGTCATTTTCCAAAGCTTACCTGGGAGTTGGCGTCTGGGAATCTTTCACTTTGAGTAAGATCACAGAGTCTGATCCTAAAAAAGAAACACAAGAGCATATCATTATTAATAAAAACCTACATAGTTATATACTCTAGATGTCTGTAGTCTAAGTTTGCATATTTTGTAATATTCTATTTTCATAAAAATAATGCAACATAAGGACAAAGATAGGATGGAAGAGAGAGAGAGAGAGGCAAGTCCATTTTCACTGAGCCAGAAATAGGGCTTAGTGAAAAGCCTGCCTCTAAAAGAAAGCAGTCGTTCTAAAATACAAGCATATATGCCCTTCACCATCTACTCCCAGGCTGTGCTTAATTCCTGTGCTGCTTCCTTCTGTTCCTGGGGAACAAGAACAAGCCAAGATTTCTCAAAAGTTTTTAGTTCATGAACTACCATGAGACTGAATAAGGTGAAAGAAGGGAAGGAGAAAGGGAAGGTAGAAAGACAGAAATAGCTACAGAAGGAGCAGAGTCTAAAAAGTAAAAATTCTATCATTTCATCATTTATTTTCAGTGTTGATAAAGGCAGAAAATGTGTCCTTCTAGAGGATCATGTCCTAATCTAAATGATTAGAACCTCATTTAGAATATTAAATGGTACAAGAAAAGTAATGAAACCTTCAATGTACTATAGATTTATTTCAGATTAGTTGCATCTAAGCCTTTATCAAACAACTTATGTTTCTGAGGTTAAAGGCTTTATTTTTTTATTTTTTCAGTGATCCAAGATTCATTGTTTATGCACCACACCCAGTGCTCCATGCAATATGTGCCCTCCTTAATACCCACCACCAGGCTCACCCATCCCCCCACTCCCTCCCTCCATCACCCTCACTTTGTTTCTCAGAGTCCACAGTCTCTCATGGTTTGTCTCCCATTCCGATTTACCCCAATTCACATTTCCCTTCCTTCTCCTAGAGTCCTCCATTTTATTCCTTATGTTCCACAAGTAAGTGAAACCATATGATAATTGACTTTCTCTGCTTGATTTATTTCACTCAGCATAATCCTCCAGACCTGTCCATGTTGATACAAAAGTTGGGTATTCATCCTTTCTGATGGCTGAGTAATATTCCATTGTATATATGGACCTCATCTTCTTTATCCATTTGCCTGTTGAAGGGCATCTCGGCTCTTTCCACAGTTTGGCGATTGTGGACATTGCTGCTATGAACATTGGGGTACATATGGCCCTTCTTTTCACTACATCTGCATCTTTGGGGGTAAATACCCAGTAGTGCAATTGCAGGGTCATAGGGTAGCTCTATTTTTAATTTTTTGAGGAATCTCCACATTGTTTTCCAAAGTGGCTGCACCAACTTGCATTCCCACCAATAGTGAAAGAGGGTTCCCCTTTCTCTACATCCTCTCCAACATTTGTTGGTTCCTATCCTGTTGATTTTGGCCATTCTAACTGGTGTAAGGTGGTATCCCAAAGTGGTTTTGATTTGAGTTTCCCTGATGGCTAGTGATGATGAATATTTTTCATGTGTCTGTTGGCCATTTGTATGTCTTCTTTGGAGAAGTGTCTGTTCACGTCCTCTGCCCACTTTTTGACGTGATTATATCTTTTTTGGGGGGCATTGAGCTTGAGAAGTTCTTTATACATCTTGGACAACAGCCTAAAGGCTTTTTTAAAATGGTAGTTCCCAGTAAATCATCTCACAAAATTTTACAAAGGTTTTCATGAATATGTGTAGCTATATAATGATGCCACCAATAATCCCCAAGTGAAATTTTAAGAAAGTGAAGAATATCTTTAAAAAAAAAAAATCAAGCAATCTGAGGAAGGAGGGAAGAGACTTAGAGATTGATCTCTCAAAAGATCCCTAACATCTAACCACTTAACCAAAAACTTGTTTTAAGTTATATACCTAAATACATACTATCATAAATACACACAACACATACCTAAAGAAGGGGAAAACTAAGCAAACAAAATTATCATAGAAAACCTTCATTAACTGCAGTGCAGTTGTTTTGGTTAGCTGAAAATTAAGGTAGAAACCTTTTTTTTAAAAATTTGCTGATGATAATTCTAAAATGCATTAACCTACTATATAGATTTTTTAAGTATTACCTGGTTAAGAACTTTTACTTCAATACTTAATTGATGTTCCAAAACTCTTAGAACTTCAGAATACTTAATGGTCATTGTAAAGTACTAGAAACACAGAAAGTACTGAAGTAATTGGGCGACTGTGCTGACTCTAGATTCTGCTCAGGAAGTTAATCTTTTAAGTAAAATATATGAAATCATTTCATCTCTATGTAAGAAAAAAGTAAGTTACTGGCAGGTTTAGCTTATTTGTGGTATGGCTAAGTGAATTACATGTATTTAAAGTTTCTTATATGTTAATTAAGTTACATTCAGATTATAACCTTGCCTATGATTCACATGGATCCCATAAATAGTTAACTGGCTATTAGGATTGAAAATACAGTTATACGAAACTAATCTTACCTTCTGATTGTGTATTTGAAGCTGGTAAGTTATCTGGCTGATGTAGAAGAGAGTGGTGATGTTGGGATTGATGGAGAGGATCAGAATCTTTGGATCCAAATGCCACAACATCCGGGGCATAAGATGATAAGGAATATACACTATGGGACAGTTGTTCCTGGGTAGTTAAAATGCTGGCAGATCCAGATGATGAAGTATCAGAGCCAATGATATGAGCTACACAAGAGTTTCCATTTTTAAACAGTGGGTCTTTCAAAGTATTCTTACTGGAACTAAGACATCGAGATCTAGCAAAAGAAGAATATAGTTTCAATATCAAATAACAAAATGTAGAATTGAATTCATTTGAAATACATTTCTGTGACTCACAGATGTAAAGGAAAATGTGTGGTGGGTTTGGCTACAGAAAACTGTTTCCCTGTGACCATCTGTAGCAGTTGTCTGTAAATCTCTCTTTCTTCTTCTTGGACTGTCTATATTAAAAAAAAAAAAAGGAAACAAAGAAAGAAATCTTAGACACAACCAGTGAAGAAATTTTTTTTTCAAGTAGCATCTAGAAGTTCTGCCAAAGTTCAGATAGACTCTCTCAAGATAATTAAGAATTATCATTAGGGATATTCTAAAAAATTGTAAGAAGAGTTAAACAAAATAAATATCAGATAGTATATACTGGAAAATTATGGGACACATATGTAAATAACAGTGCAGACAGGCTCTAGGATATGAAGCCAGAAGGCCAGTAGACAATCACTTTTGAGTCAACTGACAGAGTTCCGGAAACGAAATATTTGAGGATCTCTCAGTCGGGATTCCAACAAACCCTAAGATTCCTGACATCTACTAGAAAAACCATAAGGAAGTAACCAAAATCGTCAAAATCAGAGTGGGATACCTTGCTGTTTTCTATTCTATCCAATTTTTAAGAGTGTAAGTATTTTTCCAGAGAGTGTTTCCATTTCCAATATTTACTCTTCTTCCTAAGCCCCAGTACTGAATTCATTTATTGACTCACTAGAGATACTGTACTGAATAAAATAAAATAAAATTCCTGTCCCTGTGGAACTTACATTATAGTTAAAAGGAAGGGCAAACAAGACTAGTCAGATAATATGAAAAAATTAAAGATAAGGGGATAGAAAGTGATGGAGGAGAGAGTGCAAGAACAGGTAAGATCCCTTTAAAAAGGTGGTATTTCAACAGAAACCTGTATCAAGGTAAGAGGTAAGTCATAAAAATTTATAAAAGACTATTCCAGGGAGAAGAATAGCAAATGCAAAGGCCCTGAGACAGGTATGTGCTGGATGTGTTCAAGGAAAAGTGAGGTCAGTGTGAATCAGCCGAGCAGCAAGAAATGAGCTCACCTAGCAGAGAACCAGATTACATATGGACTTGTAACCACAGAAAAACATCTATTCTATACTGATCTCCTGGAGCAGTGGGTTGCATTCACCAAATAATATGCCCTGGTACTTTTTTAAAAAAAATCTTATATACAGTTTAATGCAACCACAAATCTTCACGAAATAATTTTAATACTTTGTACCAGGGCTAGCAGCATCCTGCACTATGACATTTCAATATGTGTGTAAGCATTTTATTCAATTACAAATGTTAAAAGCAGAATGAAATTATGCAACTATCTATGCAGAGGCAAACAGACACTAAGTTTTTTCTTCTTGATCACTGTTTGCTACACAGTAAATTTCAATCACATTGTCACTATAATTTAACTGATCCAACAAGATTCACCTTGAACTGTGAAGCATGACAACTCCTTATGAAAAAGAGCTATCCTTAAATTTGAATAGATGAATAAAAAGGTAGAATTCATTAAGCATTTGGTGGAAAAATAGACCCAAGGGAAAAAACAAATTGCAATTTTCTATATGAAGAAAATAAACTCCTTTATTTTATCCCTTGCACATTAATACTGTATTTAAGATGACAGCAGTCCTCCCTGGAACAAATTAAAAAAAAAAAAAAAGATGACAGCAGTCCTTTTTCCCTTTTTCCTAGTGTTTGTGAAGAGACAGTCTACAGTATTGGGCAGGCACTTTAGTCAGAGCACAAAAGTGATAATGGTTAGCAGGTATATATTATCAATTACCGAATCTGCAGGTTTTGGCTATTGTACTGGGGAGGCCATGAGTATCTGAGAGATAAACTTAAAACCTGTAATTAAAATAAATGCCTTTTTATTAAAACCTAAATTTGCTATTATAAATAGGTTCTTTAAGTAGACAGTCTGAAGAATGAAGCATCATTACAGATTATTAGATTTTAAGAGACTGCCAACCAACTCCATAGTGATCTATATATAGGAGAGAGAGTTATGTTACCTGGCACTTTAATGAGTGAAATTTTTGAACACCCACCGATGTTGACCCCACGTTCCCAATACACCAAATAACCTAATTCATAACCCACAATACAATGGGGTTAACAGTATGCTGTTTTCAGGAGTGGTAAAATGGAGGGAGTGAAGGCAAAACAGAAGAGGAATACCACCTGGGCCATGGAAATTAACTCTTAATTAACCAATCATTTTAGTTCATTTCCACTGCCCTACCAAACTAGATTTTTAAAAAGCTTTGACTGCATTATCACATGATAGGGAGAAAATTAAAGCAGAGAAATTGGCGTAAGAGGTTACTTTCCATACCAAGGGAATGTAAAGAAATATCCCTAACACATACAGACTTCACCAGCACACTGAGAACAGTGACACAGAAAGGATTTTTGCTTGTGGTACCCTATAGACTTCAACTGTAAAAAGTTATAAAAACACTTCTCTCCTCCCTCACATCACATAGCAAAATGGTTTCTTAGAATAAATTTTTATGCTTTTAAATAAAACATGAAGGACCAACGTGCCATTAAGTGACTCAGCTAAAGTAAATTATGACCAATCTAGATTAATTCAATATAAAGAACTGATTTTTTAAAATCAATTAAACACACAGAAGTCACCCACAGATCATTTTCCCCAGCTTTTCAAAGAAAAGCCTCTGTCTAAGCCTGAACAGCCTCACAGTCATTAGACACCATAAAATGAACAGGAAAAGATATTATGTATTCCAAATAATTATCTAAGGTCTCTTGAAGCCCCATACTTTCAGTTTCAACTAATTTATAGTCTAAAAAAGAAATTACAGAAAAAGGTTAAGAATTTTTCACTGTTCTACATGATAATTTAAAGGTCACAAGAATTTATCTTCTATTTCAGGGAAAGAAAGTCCCAGCAACTCTCAAAAGAACATATATAACATCTGGCTTTATCAAAAGAAAATGCAAAAAGGTAAGGCACTTCAAACTTGAAACACAATTCTTTTTTGGAGCATCTGATACTATAAAATAAAAGACAACATCTTTCTCTGTACATTTACTTATTGAACTGTTTCTACTGAGTAAGCAAACTGGAAATTAAGAGGAAAGGAAGTAATAATTAGATAATATGTTAAAGTAAAAGAAATTGGCTAATGTTATGTTTTAAACATAATAAAGGTCCAAGGAAAGTATAAAACAGTATAAAGGTAAATAAAGTGTTGAATTCTATTTTTAAAAAATGTGGCAGTTTCTTGCACTTAGATGCTTCTGTTAAGAGTTTCCATCATAAAATTGAACTATCTGTAAAATTATAAAAATTTAACAAAGAACACAAATCTTAGAAAACTAGTAAAACCTTTTGTTATAAATTACTCAAATAATTTCATAAATCTCCCAACTTTGACTCTGTTTAAAGTAATAGCTTTATACAATATACATAAATTTCAACTATCAAATGCACATAATTCAACAACTTTCTGTTTATTAAGTCCAAAAATTCTTGGGTATAACAAAATTGTAAAGTTTGTCTTGTTTTTAAAGACTAAAACCACCAGTGTCATTAAGGAAGCCCAGTATTTTAAAATGTTGCTGAATATGTTGCAGAGAATCATGCCTGGAAACAACATATAAGTGAAAAGAAACTATTTGAGTTTTTACCATTTTACATTTTTAAAATACCTAGTATTTTCCCTTTCTCAAACAGAAATCCATATCCTCTAAACAGTATTAGTTACACTGGAAATATTCTATATCTGTACTGTCCAACATCGTAGCCACTAGCAGTATGTCTGATATGGTAGCCACTAGCAATATGTGGCTAATGTGGAGTACTTGAACTGTGGCTAGTGTGACTAAGAAACTAAATTTTTATTTTAACTGAATTAATTTAAGTAGCACATATGACTACTGGTTACCCTATTTGATAGTGGAGTTCTTTAACAATGTCCTTGAATCAGCCATCAGCCAAGTGGTGGTCCAGTCACCACTTAAATATTTCCTAATTCTTTAAACTTCTGTTGTAAGACTGAACAGTGCAGTGGTAACAACATCATGTTAATTTCATAGATGGTTTTAGATTCCTGAAGGTGATAAATCCAGCAGTAAAATCAATACTTAATTTTCCTTCTTTAACATAAGCAGCTGCATCTCCCTTGGAGATCCCAGTATTTCCATGGAAAATAACTTTTCCTCCACTTTGTGAGGTCCCACCAGTAAATTCTTTATTCCCAAGGAGAAGAAAAGTATTATGTTTTAATCTAGATTATTCATACTATCTGAGACTAAATATCTAAATAATCTGTTGATACTCTAATAAAGTTTGGTCCAATATTTTGTCTTACTCTAGTATTATATAGGTGATTCTATATTTCTATACTACAAGCGAGTCGCTTTTCATAGCAGAATATAGACCTACAAACAACTGATTGATGCCAAATTTTCTGCATCTCTTGTTGCATGGGATAGGTTCAATCCTTGGCATTTTCTTGGCACTGTAGAAGGAAGGGGAACTCCAGCTTCATGTCCTACACTGGGCCAACCTGTGGCCGGGAGGGTTGCAAACAATCCAGCTGGCCCAAGTCCTCAGGTAGAGGTAGAAGTGAAAAGAGGAGAGACTGAGTGGTCCAAAGCACTGTTTGGCTAGCGGGTGAATGGTGGGCTTACAACAAACACAGATAGTCTTAAGGATCCCAGTGAGCTCAGCGGCAGCCACGTGAGGCAGGGGAAGGTTGGGAGGCCAATATTCAACCACCATGCTGCTGCTGGCTCCTCCACAAGTCTCTCGGTGCCCTGCAGCCTGCCTAGGCTCCAGCAGCACAACCCCAGTAATCTAAAAATATTATTTATGTAATAACTAACACATACATGGCACTAAATTTAGTAGTACAAAAGTGAAAGATAAATCTCATTTTTATAACTGTTGCTCAGCACTCATCACCAAAGGCAACTGCTGCCAGTTTCTTATCTACCCTTTCCCTAGTAAATATGACTTACTAGGTCTGCCACCCTCTGCTTAAATATTTCAGATTCAGTACAAACGTAAAACTTGAGGTGCCTGGGTGGTTCAGTCGTTAAGTGTCTGCCTTTGGCTTGGGTCAGATCCCAGGGTCCTGGGATCGAGCCCCGTGTCGGGCTCCCTGCTCAGCAGGGAGCCTGCTTCTCCCTCTCCAATTCCCCCTGCTTGTGTTCCCTCTCTCGCTCTGTCTCTCTCTGTTAAATAAATAAAATCTTAAAACAAAGCAAAACGTAAAACCAAACAGAATGTATAGGATTTTCACTAACCATGTCACAAATAATCATGTTTTGCGATTTAAAAGACCTTCATTACCAAATTACCTAATTACTTAGCACAAAATGTTGTATTTTTGACTCTCCAATCTGTAAGCCCCAATGGGCTGGAAGCACACCACTGTGTTGTATAACAGGAAGCATACCAGACTAGACTCCAGAAGACCGGGGTTGTAGGATGGCCATTTACTAGCTGTGTGACCTCTGACCTTTACTCTCCTTATATGTATAAAATGTGGATATTACCTCATCTCTGCCTATTTCACAGGATTACGATGATTCAATATAATAATACATGTAGAAAGCATCTGGAAACTCTATAGGTTACATAAATATAAGGTATTATTATTTATTTGTATCCTTATAGCAAGCAGTCCAAAGCTGACTAGATGTGTAAATATTTAACAGGTACAAGCACATTCTCTACCACATAAATTATATGCCATATTATATTTACAGAAGTTTTTTTTGCCTTTAGGTTTACTGAATGAATATAAAAACCAAAGTGTCAACAAAACATCTTTCTTTTGGGGAATATCTATGATCTCAAAGATCTTCTTACTCATAATGAAGGGACGTACATTATTTAGCTGGCTTCTTCATTTTCCTTTTATACTCAGGAAAACTGTCCTAATAAGAAATAAGGGCAAGTATTTTATCAAATCCAGCCAAGGTTAACAGTTTTACCACAAGAAACACAAGTTGAGGAAGGGTCCAAAAAAGAGAGAGAACAGAGATAATTTGATGTATGAGAAGTCATTTAGAAAATACTGAAAATTAAGTCTGCTGCTCAACAAGAACTGAAAACAGTAAGAGAAATGATGAAATCCTGCTAAAATCTCTAATTTCTTTAGCATAGATGACAGCACTCAAAAAATTAAGAAAGAAAAAGCACAGAAAGGATTAAGTAAATGGAACGGTTAATAAACATCTAAATCAGAGGGAACAAATGGCTAGGCACAGGGAAAGATTCTAACCATTAGCAGCCTTTGTTGCAGGTTTTCCTTACCTCTTCTGCTGTACTAACATGTCGTCTCTGAGTTTTCTTGGGGCTCAAAAGGTTTCGACGACATGAACCACTCCAAGATGGACTTGGAACAGGCTTAATAGGAAAAGATTTTTCATACGCAGACACATGGCAGTGATGGTTTGACTTTCCGGTAAAAGTATTTGATAATCCACTAAAAAAAAAAGAAAGAAAGAAACAGAGTTTGTAAAAAAAGAACAGCAAGAAAATCAAACCCAGTGATTTTTACTTTCAAGAAATAACAAAAACAGGGTTCCTGGGTGGCTCAGTGGGTTAAAGCCGCTGCCTTCGGCTCAGGTCATGATCCCAGGGTCCTGGGATTGAGGCCCACATCGGGCTCTCTGCTCAGCAGGGAGCCTGCTTCCTCCTCTCTCCTCTCTCTCTGCCTGACTCTCTGCCTACTTGTAATCTCTCTCTCTGTGTCAAATGAATAAAATCTTTAAAAAAAAAAAAAAGAAAGAAAGAAAGAACAAAAACAACCAGAGTGTCAACAAAACCAACACCAACAGATAGAATGAGGGACGTCCATTTGAGGGTAATATACAAGAAATGAAACATGGGTTGCTGCATCAGGTTCTGCCACTTAAGGACTCCTAGATTGCCATACTATGTAATTATCAAACACCTAAAGTTGTATTTCTTAGTTTTACAGTTCCTTCAGTCAGGAACCAAAGACCTACGCAGTATGACAACAACTATATCAGGTTAGACTTCTTTAGAAAACCTGGGTTTGAGGGCTCTAATATATACTTTCTATTTACTCACTGCAGCCTCCTCACACAAGTCCTTTGGAGGGAATTGTTTTAAGATTAAATATGCAAAGATGGATAAAGCTGAAGCCTTTCAATGAAGCTTTTAAACTGAATTTTAAAATTTCCTAAAAAAACCAACAGATGGCTCCCTTCCTTCATTAAAAACAACCAGAAGGTTTACTCCTAGGCTACATCACTGTCAATTCTTCTGGCCTATTTACCTTCTCTGAAGGAGAATTTTGTTTTTGTTTCTTTAAACTGTTTGTGCTCCCCAACTCCACCTGCCAAATAATGGGAAAAAATGGCAGGAAAAATACTTTTGTGAACTTAAAACCCAGTCTTATCTCTAAGACTAGATTAATAATCTAAAGTTCTTTCTCTGTGGTCCTTTTTCATCTGTTATTGCCCAGCAAGTACGCTCTACTTGCTCTCAGCATACTGAATTTTCTTTCTTCTTTTTTTTTTTTTTTGGCTGAGGATGCAAAACAGAGGTACACAGCCAATTGAGCTGAATTCAATGGAATCAACTCTTTAAATCAGTACATTTGGTCTGGATCCAAATGAAATCAGACTAAGTGTAAAGAAAATCAAAAAGCACTTACATGCTCTCTCAGAGGGGGGGAAAAAGAGAGAGAGACAAATCAAGAAACAGACTCTTAATTATACAGAACAAACTAGTGGTTACCAGAGAGAAGGTGGCGGTGGAAGAGACAGGTGAAAGAGGAGATGGGGATTAAAGAGTGCACTTGTTGTAATGAGCACCAGGGTATATGTATGGAAGTGTAGAATCACTATATTGTACACCTGAAACTAACATAACACTGTATGTTAAATGGAATTAAAAACTTAAAAAAGCCCACTTACATGTTCTCTCTCTAACTCTACAAATTACCATGGTTTCTATGTATGTTACAGTGAAGAAAGAAATAAGGAGTCAGAATTTCAGGAACAGGCTTATTTCCTCAGGACGGGTGGATGCTGCTACAAAAAGAAGGCAAGGGCAGTATAATTTGGTGAAGATATAATGAATTCCCCACAGTGCCTTTTGCATTGCTGCTTCCTAGAGTATGTGTGTATTTAACGCAAAAGACTTTCTTCTAAACAAAAACACTGGGAGGGCATCTCACAATGCCAGAAAGCAAGTATGCTACCTACAATTAAAGAGGTTGGGCCAGACACAGCAGTGAGCTTGAAGGAGCTCCTGGTGGCCAAAGCTGTGAGAATGTGGACATTAAAAGAATAATGATTATAGTGGAATGAAACACACTGAATCTGGAATGCCACTAAAAAATAACAGAAAAATTCATCTGAACCACATGAACTGGCTATTTAAAAAAAACAAAACCTACTTTCAAACCAATTGAAAAATTGGTTATGAAAAAGAAGATCTAATTCTATCTCCTGCCTTCCCAGTAGATGTATTTCAGGGTAACCAAAAAACCCTACCTAATGAGGAAAAAAGCTCCCCTTCATAGGAGAATGACAATAAGTACAGAAGAAATGGTAACACTGGAAAAGTACTATTTCATTAGCTCTAATAAAACTATTATCAGGTCAAAGAAGGTTAAAAGGCACAAACTTCAAGGTATAAAATAAGTAAGTCCTGGGTATGTAATGTACAACATGGTGGCTATAATTAATAATACTGTATTGCATCTTTATTAGTTGTCACAAGAATAGGCCTTAAAAGTTTTCATCACAAGAAAAAGCAATTTTGTAACTATGTATGGTGATAGATGTTAACCAGACTTACTAAGATCATTTTGCAATATATACAAATATTGAATCATTACGTTATATACCTGAATTAATATAATGTATGTCAATTTCACGTCAGTTTAAAAAAATTATCTGGTAAGGCTTATCAATTGATATGAGTAACTATTAGGCTGATATGAAACTGGTCATTGATATAATGCCAAAGTAACATCATTTAGATTACATTCTAGTCATCACAAGTGGAGAAGAAAACCTAACTGTATGGAAGCACCAGACCGTTATCTCCCTAATCCAGAGGTCAATCCAGTATCACTGATGGAGAGAACCAGATTTGTAGGTTTTCTAATGTGATATAACACAGCACCAGCTTTCTATTCAAAACAAAAATCTAGTTCACAAAAAAATACAGAGGATAGATGATAAAATAATATTATGAGGAAGAAACCTATCAAATCCAAAAGGTGAAACATGCAGAAAAAGTCATGTCATAAGAAAAAGGGGCTGTTCTAGATTGTAAGAGACTTAAGAGCAATAACCACCACATTGAAAAACTGCATATAAATGCAGAGAAAAATATCTGAAAAGATATGTACTAGGATATTAGAGGTAATCTCTCACTGGTGAAAATATGATGTTTCTACTTTTTATTTTTTTATCTATCTGTATTTTCTGACTTTTGACAAAGCACATGTATTTGTTTCTGTTATTTAAAAAAATAACAGTATGGCCTTCCTGAGGAAAAAAAGCAACTTGCCAAATGATACATATAGAAAATCTTAAATGAAAACAAAATAGCATTATACTTTTCATAGTCTACATGGCCTGTATCTCCTACTAGATAGGAGGTTAAAAAAAAAAAAAAAAAAAAAAACCAAGTGTAGGGGAAGGTTTAGAAGGAAACACACCAAGGGGAGGGGAATAAGATTGTAATGGTCAAGAATCTTTAGTTTTATTGGCAATGTTTTAGTTTTTACAATATGAATGCATATTAATGAATTCTTGTGTAATTTAAAAATGTATTAAGTGGGGAAGACCAGCCCTGGGAGTACTGACACATGCTTCCAGAGTCCATGTGCTAATAATCGTAAAATAAAAGCCATCTCGTTGGTTTCTATCAACACCAGAAAGCTTAGCCTTGCCAAAGCAGGAAATTAAATGACCCCACATTCCTAAAATCCATCATCAGAGCAAAATTTAAGAAGTCATAAATAATACTTTAAAAAGTATTAGTAAAGAACTAGTAAAGTTCCTGAGGGAAAAGTTTCTAAGCCAAACTTCATCTGTCTTTAATGATCAGTATAAGCTTGGTAAGGGAATAGGGAGCACTTAAGAAATTGGGCTAAAAAGGAAGAAGGTCTCTCTTTTTTTTTAAAGATTTTATTTATTTATTTGACAGAGAGAGAGAGAGAGAGAGAGAGAGAGATTACAAGTAGGTAGAGAGGCAAGCAGAGAGAGAGGAGGAAGCAGGCTCCCTGCTGAGCAGAGAGCCCGATGTGGGGCTGGATCCCAGGACCCTGAGATCATGACCTGAGCCAAAGGCAGAGGCTTTAACCCACTGAGCCACCCAGGCGCCCCAGGAATAAGTTCTTTGTAACTCTATTTTCTAAGAAAAGTAGTTTAGGTCTAGTTGACTAAGACCACTTGTGACTTCTCTCTGTCAAATAATAAAAAAAAAATACTTTTTATTAAAAAATAAAAAGTATTTAAAAAATAAAATAAAATAAAATAAAATAAAATAAAATAAAATAAAATGCCAATGTTGAGTTCCTCCCCACAATCCTGGGGCAGCAGGTATTTCTGCCCATGGGTTCTGTCCCTGTGCTTTAATAAAACCACCTTTTTGCACTCAAAAAATAAATAAAATAAAATGCCAATGTCAACAACTATCTTATGGCCATTTTCTCTTACATCAGAGGAAAGGCTTGTTAACTAGGAGCTCAGAATACCCACCTTGAGGTCTTGCGGGTTTCGAGGTAAAGACTTCGGCTATTTCTTGATTTTTGTAAAGTTGAACCTGATGCTGGAGTAGAATTTCTCCACTGGCCATTTGCACTCTGGCCAAAGGTTCTTAAGTCTCCTGAGCCAAGAAAACTGTCTGAGGAAGGGTTGTCTAGAAGAATAAAAGTTTGAATAATTAGACAAAAATACCTACAGTAGCAGTTTTCCATATGACTGCAACCATGTCCAAAATTGTATTCCAAAGTAATGTTGTAAAGCACCATGTCTCTCATGGAAGAAAGATCCCAGTCTCAACTGCCAGTAAAGTCTGCAGTAAGGGAACTTCTACAAACTATAATTGATTCAGCCATACTAACCTGAAAATTGATGAAGGAGCTGAATCCTGCCACAGCCATGTGCCTTATCTGCATCAATGTGACTCCGTGGTGTCCACCAAAAGTCAACATTTTACCCCAACTATATCTTGCAAGCACTCCCAGGCCTGGGCCTGAAAGAAGGTAGGCCAGACCAGTAAGAAAGCAGGTGGAGGGCCAAGGAGAATTGTAATTCAAATGAACAACAGTTATCGCTTAATAAGCAGCTGGTGTCACTTTCTTGTTTTTAATTACCATGTTCACAACTCGGGGGCTCTCTCTAAGGATAGAGATAACCTCACTGCTGCTTATTCTGGCTGGCTTATGGCAGGAATGACCCATCGTATGCATCTGGTTCTGGTATGGTAACCTTCGGTCACTTAATGTCATAATCATCAGACATATCAATACTCCCTCCGATGCTTATTACTACAATCAGACTAAGTAAGGATTATTTATTATTTGAATCTCCTGACTTGTGACTTACAAACTGGGATAAGAAAAAGTCCCTTGAAATTTCAGCTAGGAATATAAAAATAATTCTTTCTTTCTTTCTTTTTTTAATAAGCTCCATGCCCAGCGAGGAGCCCAATGCAGGGCTTGAACTCATGAGACTGAGATCAAGACCTGAGCCGAGATCAAGAGTCGGATGCTCAACCAACTGAGCCACCCAGGTACCCCAGGAATAGAATAATTTCTAAACCCACCTCTCCCTATCAGCAGGATCAGACAATTTAAAACAGCACCTTCAAAATAACTTCAGATGTCAGGTTATGGAACTCTAAGGAGCACCAGTGGAAAATGAGAATGATAATTCTCTATTTCCTGAACTTTTGCCTAATGCTAACATCACTTTGAAGATCTTCTTTCAAACCATATGACTAGAACTCTGCACAATATTATTTAAAATATTTAATGTAGCTTTTGATATCGTATCCAAAAAATAGGGTAGCTGACAAAAATAAGTTTTGTACTTGGGTTTGTTTTTGTTTGTTTTTTGTGGGTTTTTTGGAGCAGGATCTAGGATAAATAAGACAGGGAAAAAAAGCTGCATTCAGGGATGATATCAGTACCAGCTGATTCACCACTGGATGAACCTAATAATTAAAGTTACTTTCAAAATGAATTAAAACCTTGTACCTCTGCAATCAGTATCTATGCTTAGCATCTATTACTATTACTTTAAGGAGACAAACATAAGGCTAATAAAAAAATGAGTATCATTAAAGGACCAGAACATTTTAATCTTAAACGCAAAGTAATAACAGTAGAAATTCATCTCTTATACTTTTTTGCTAAAATATAATTAGGGAATGATCCAACTAGAGATGTCTACTTGAGGAATGTCTACCAAAAAAAACGCAAAATTACCCTGATTAAGTGTGAAATTTGAGACCAAGGATAAGCCAGAGTAGCCACCTCAATGGCATTTCACAAAGGCTTCAGCTTTTAAATTCAAGGGAAAAGCAGAGAGGATCAGGTGGTCTATTTAACCAGAACAAGGTAGTTCCATCCCCACTCAATGAAAGCAATCAATAGTCTTCTATTACTGATGTAATCAAGCAGAGCTAGAGAGGGACCCATATGGGGCTGCAGACACTATTTTTTTAGTGATGGTTTAACCTGATATTCTGTCATCATTAAGAAATCAGATAGCAAACGCTACAAATAAGATTACTTATTACACGCACATATGCACACACAAAACTATAAGGAAATACACCAAAGGTTTAATTTTGGCAGTGCTCCAATAATAGAATGATAGGTATTTTTCTACCTTTCTCTACAAATTTTCTACAAGAACAGGAGACAGTTTTATGGACATAATGAAATAAACTTTATATTTTAAAAAACGTATGTCAGGCAATTACTTACAATGAAAGTAACTGTCATCAGTTGCTCCTGTTAACTTTCAGGTTTAGTTATTATAAATAGCAGGATGCTTTAAATCATCTACTAAATGGCAACTTAATTTACATATTTTCCAAACATAAGATGTTGATAATGATTCTAAGCATGAGCAAAATCATTTTTCATCTTAATCTACTTTTCTTTGTTTAGTGTTTAAATGTTTAAATTTTCAATTGTGTTAAAAGCTAGAGGTCTTGAAGTCTGACCAGCAGTAAGTTATTAAAGTAAAAGAGTTGCATTTTTTCTGCTTTCTAAAAAAGATTTTTTAAAATAGTCTAATTTTAAGTGGATTAAGAAGTAGATTTTTTAAAAACTTGATAGAGAGAGGCAGATGCGGTAAAGCAGTAAATGGTAAGCTCCAGACCCTAGATTCTAAAGTTCGGGTCTTTCCCATGCTTGTTTTCACCCTGGTGGAAAAGAGAATAGCAAGAGAGGAGACAAACGCCAAGACAGAATGAGAAGACTAAGGCAGGTAAACTGGAGACCCCCACTTCACCCAATTAAGCAATGAAGCTCAAGGTGACTGACCAGAAAAATCAATGTGGGGATAATTGGAAAAGACGACATACAAAGGAGAGAGCAAAGACAAAATTCCACAGGATTTACAATCATTTGGAATAGGTGTGGCAAAGGAATGAAGTTAAGAAAAATACACAGTAAAAAGTAGTTTTAAATTGAAGGCTTTAAGAAAAAAGTGTTTAAACACTTGGCCTTCAAAGATTTAAAATCTGATTGTCAGAGAGCAACCCTGGAGGTCTGTGACACACTGTACATTTGTTTGGTCAGGGACGACATGAAATTTGGTAGAGGCACAAATCTGAATCCTCTGCTTCAGGTTATAATTTAGAGAACGAATCTAATAGCTCAGCATCCCCATTTCAATATGGCTTTGTTATTTATTGTTGTTATTCGCTATTCATCAACATGTATATAGTAATGTTATTAAGAAATTTTTTTCTTTTCCTAAAAAATGGTCTTCAAATGAGAGACAAAATTTCAGTGTTAGATTTTGATATGGGGATCGACTTATGGTATGAGGACAAACATAGGAAAAATGTACCTCTCAAGACTCATGTAATTGAGTAGAAAGCCAAGAATCTGGTCAAATACTACCATAGTCAAGAACATGAAGATATGAGATGATCTCAGGTATCATCTTTATGAATATCAAGGGTGTAATGAAATTTTAAAGAAAAAAGGCAATACATACAAATGTTCTTAAGTCATATTATTTACAATAGCTAAAAATAGTGAGTGTGAAGGGGACCTAAACTATAGAGAAAATAATGAAGCAAATGAAGGCATGGGACCATTATCCTAAATCATAGTCCCCTAGGTCCCACTGCACTTCTGAATTTAAAATTTTTGGAATTTTAGAAAGATAACCTTGTGTATACTATGTAACACTTCAAGGTGTAATCTGAAGCTGCACCTTGTAATCAAACATACTGATACATCTGCAGTGAAATATATAAATACCAAATTTACAGAAATAAATAGAAAACAAAATACAAATAGCTTTATGTCAGTTCATGTGGGTTTTGCCAAGGAATAAATTCAGGTCAGGTCAGTTTGGATGCCAAATGAATTATGAAAAGAATTTCTGGTTTTCAGAGCTTTCTGGATTTTGGAACTGCACATAAAGCACTGTAAATGTGTATATCAATTCCATGGATTATTTAGAAATCAACAGAAAAAGGCAGACACGAAGAATAACATGTAAACAGAAAAGTAAAAATTAAAATATTGGGCTAAAAAAGATGGTATGTATTGAATCATACAATGTGTATCATGTATGTACACATGGGTAAGGCCACAGAGTTGAGCTGTTATGGTAAGAAGATTCTGAGTGTAATTTTCTCTATATAATTATTTATTATTAAGCAATTATTTTAAACTAAAAGCAAATATTCTATCCAATCAATGTATAAAATTATAAACAAACACAGCCTGACTTCAAATGGAAATATTAATGAACTCATTTCATTATCTATTCAACTGTCCTTTCCCTGAGATTAATAATGAACTATCTAACCAGATGTCAGACTCTCTGCTCATCAGAAAGGGCTTTCCAATAATAATGATGGCAGAGTTACCTTCTGAGCCAGTTAACTGATTTTCCTATAGAAACTATGCACATACTTTGTGGAGACCATTTCCCATACCAAGAGAGGAAATTCAGAGCCCAGGGTAGATTACCACCCACCTAAATGACATTTAAATATAATATAAATCTGAAAGATCATCATACTAACGTCTTTTTAGGGGAGGAGATCTCATCTTGCTGACAAAGAATCCTGAGGAAGCCAAATAACAATAATTATTATTTGCATTTCATATTTACCACCTCAATTTATCCTTATAAAAATCCCATTAGGGCAGGTTCAACAGTATTACTAATATTCCCATATTTGTGGGAAGGTGAGAAGACTGAAGCATTAGGAGTGATAAGACATAGTAAGGCACTATAATCTTCCTGGGTCATACTGCCAAGAAGATTAACCAACAAAAACCTCTTAGTTTCCCCAAGACAGAGCCAGAAGATCACTGGAGGTCCTAACCTTAGGAAGGCGGCAGATGGAAAGTCAGGCAGACCAGGGACTAGTAATAGCCTAGAGAATGCTGACTTCTGCCATAGATCACAAGCTGAACAGGCAAGCCCTTGAATATGCAAGCATGGCTGTGGCAGGTGCTAGACAGAAACATGTAGTTAACATTTCCTGCCCTGATGGAGGGACAAGCTTGGGTAGAAATAATTTTTCAGGATTCATAGTTTCAAGTAGAAGAGAAATATGCTAACTCTGTGCTTTGTATCAATCTAAAACAAATATCTTTTATATCATACACACATATCTTAAAAAAAAGAAAAAAAAAAGCCAAAACCAAAGCTGTACTACTTTCTACAATGACATAATGAACAAGTAAAAAAATGGACCCCCAAAAAACTTTTTCATTAAATGTAAGTGGTTGAGACTAGGTCAGTAAAGTATTATAGTGACCTCCTCCCCCCAACGCACACAGTGATGTTTTAGTGAAGAAAATATCATTTTGCTTTTAACAATGTTTTCACTCTGGAGATGGTAAACACACACAATTTGCTAGGAAGAAATCTGAATGGTACAAATGCTGTGACTCCAAGTAATATGTCATACCTGAATAATAATTTGGATTATAAGCTGCACTTCTTGTAGAACATGTATAAGATCGGTCCAAATTTCCTTCCCTGGAAGGTAAAATCTAAACAAAGCAAAAGATTTTTCTTAAATCATATTTTTCAAAATAAAATGGAATAAACATTTATGCTTGTAAAAAATGTATCATTAAACAAGATTATGATGTATTTCAGAATTCGATATAACCATATTTTTATATATTATAGAGAAACTACATACTAATAAGAAAGGAAAATGCATAGACAATCTGATGAAATGAGGCTTCAAGGGGAAAAACAAGCAAAGTATCTGTTATACAACTTAATTCAAAGAATGCTCATTAAAAGGTAAACATGCTCATGGTATATCCTGTTCTGAAAGCCAGCTGTATCATTTATCAAAGAGGGTGACAAATGAACCTGGTTTTGAATCTTTTGATAACTTCATACAGAAGTTCTTAATCAGGGGTGGTGCTGCACCCCAGTACCAATCTGGAAATGTGTGACTATATATTCAGTTACCAAAAATGATTATTGGGGGCAGATGCTACAGGTATTTAGTGCACAAGGGTCAAGAATGCTCAACATTCTGCTTTACTTGGGAGAGATTCACATAGTAAAGAACTGTCTCATCCATATTAGTAATGGCTTTCCTACTGAGAAAGACTGCTTTATTAACAATGCTCCTCAAACCTTAATGTGCAAATAAACCAGCTGGAGGCTTTTTTTTTCTTTTTTTAAAAAATGTTTTAATTTCAGCATAGCTGACATACAATGTTACATTGGTTTTAGGTGTACAACATAGTGATCTAACTTTTCTGTGTCATGCAATCCTCACCACAAATGTAGCTACCGTCCGTCACACTAGGTTCCCTATGCTGTGCCTTTTATTTCTGTGACTTATTCACTCCATAACTGGGAGACTGTATCTCCCACTCACCTTCACCTACTTTGCTCCACTCCCCTCCCCACAACCATCAGTTTTGTTCTCTGTATTGACAGACCAAATTTTGTTATTTGTTTTGTTTTTTTAGATTCCATATATTAGTGAAATCATATATTTGTCTTTCACAGTCTTATTTCACTTAGCATAATACTCTCTAGGTCTATGCATACTGTCACAAATGGCAAGAACGCATCCCTTTTTTATGGCCACATGATATCTGTACATGTATACCACATCTTCCTTATCCATTCATCTATCAATGGATGTTTAGATTGCTTCCAGGTTTTGGGTATTGTAAATAATGCTGCAGTAAACATAGGGGTGCATATATCCTTTTGATTTAGTGTTTTCATTTTCTTTGGGTAAGTACCCATTAGAAAAATTATTGGATCATGTGGTATTTCTATTTATCAGCTGGAAATTGTTAAAACTGTACATTCTGATACAGTAGGTCTGGGGTGAAGCCTGGGATTCTGCATTTCTAACAAGCTCCCAGGGGATGCTACTGATGCTGGTCCTTTGAGAAATTATATTTTACAGCTCAGGGAAATCTCAGAGCTCCTGTATATTGACATATTCTGCCCCCCAATTAATGCTCAGCAATTTTAAGATGCTAGTTTAAAAGAACACTGACCTGTGCTTTGGTAATTATAATATGCAAAGAAATAATAAAAAGTTTTCTAAAAGATACTATTCTCAAAAAACTCATACACAGCCTAGTTCTTGTCTTAACCTTAATGTATCAAAAAGAATTCAAAACACCAGAAATATTGATTCTAAAAAGTTTATATATGTTTGTCCTTTTGAGCGCGCCATGTAAATTACATCAAATGAAAACTTAAGCCAAAGTAATTCATGAACTAAGGGAAGAAAATTATTCCTAACCTGATGGTCAGAAAATGAAAGCTGGTCCTCTGGAAAACCTGTTTGTGCCAGGAGATGCGTTTTGAATATGGAGTTGTGGTTCACTAAAGTTACTTCTCCAGCATCCATCCTCATCCTATCAGCAATATCATCTAGGGAAAGAATCCGAATTAATTCAAGTCACATAATTCTTCAAAAACTACTTTTCTATGAACAAATCATTTCACCTAGTAAAAATGATTCCCAAAGAACATCTCTATAATCAAATAAAACTCTTTCAGAATTAACCATTGGCCAGAAATTTCAAAATGTCACTATCAAAAAGAGGCTCATGTGCAGAAATTGGCTCATTTGGAACTGACTGAGATCATCTATCTACCAAATAATTCAAAACAAGTATAAAAAAAAGCTTAACTCAAGTTTTTTAAAAAAATGAAATCTTCCCTAAAAAAACTTTCAATGTTTTAAGTGTAGGAAAAAAACTTAACTATTAAAAAAAAGGGGGGGAAATTTCACCATTCAGAAACAAACACTGTTAACAATGGTTTATTTCCTTTGTCTAACTCAAAAGGTGCTTTAAAAATTAATCTACCTGAACTTTTTCCTGTAAAAAGTATCATTTATTCATATGGCTCTAAACATGTATCAGCTCCATTACTGTAATGCTATGGCAGAACCTTACTTTATAACCACCTTTGAGACCTTTGTTAGTATAAAAGAGCTAGAATTGTAACAGATGAGAGTGATAAAACTCAGTGACTTACAATGACATTAATAATTAGAGAAAAGTGAAACAAATGACCAGAGGAGAGAGAAGGTAGACTAAGCAAAAGCAAAAAACTGAAGAGAGAAGACTAACGTGACTTTAAAAGGAGCACATGGAATGTTTATCTTAACCGTATAAATTGTTCAACCTATTCCTAATTGGCTACTAGTCCTGACCCTGTATTGATCCCCTTTACAGATATAAAGAACTATAAATAGTGGAAAATGTTGTAATCACAATTAATTTTCAGTGCTACTAGCTAAATGAAATTTAAAATCTACCTTAATCAAATTATTTATCATACAGAAGTTGGTATGACATAGTACAAAAGAACAAGGACTCTGGAAGCAGGCTGCCTGAGTTTAAATTCTGGCTCTACCAGTTATAGTTGTTTCTTAACCTCTGTGTCTCCATTTCCTTGTTGATATTAAGCATTGTGTAAGGCAGTTGTAAAAAATTAAATGAATTAATATATTTTAAGTACTCAGAACAGGGCCTGGCACATAGTAAACGTTTGCTAGCGTATATCTGGCTTTTTCAATACAATGAACGAGAAAATGCTTCCAAAGGGTGCTATAAACAATGTTTCAATCAAAAGAAAATTGTCTGGTATTACATCATTACATAATTAGGTTGAGATCTCCTTTAAGATTATTATTAAGCACAAAGATGCAAATACCAAAGATCTTAAAAACAAAACAAACCTTTCTTTCGATTTGGCTTAACTAATCAGAGTAACTAAAAAGACTGAATTACTATTTCATAGTCAGACTTACCCATGTCAGGTCTTTTCACATCACTGACTTTAGCAAGATACAAAGTCCTATAAAAGACAAAAAACAGAAATGTTACATACTGAAATACCTCCTTCATATAATTATAGAACAGCCACTCACATTTTTGTTCTCACTAGAGAAAAATATAAGGTGGTGAGGAGAGATGACTTGATGGGGAGAGAATGGAAACTAAAACTAGCTGAGGCAATTCCAAACATTTCTGAACCCTGAGCTATATTAAAAAACAATTATGGACTGCCCACAGAATCACAGACTATTACAGCAAGAAGTTGGGAGTCCCAACCCTTTGGAGATTAATTTGCATATGGTCATAAAGTTAGTGAGTGACTGCACTGAAATTACAACCAAGAAATTCTTTGCAATTCATTGCTCTAATACCCCATGCTAAACCATTTTATAAACAAGTGATAGATCTTATGGTGGTCCTATTAGATTTCTCTTCCACATGTTTTAGTCAGCAGCCAAATATAGCTACTGATATTCTAAGAACAATCAAATACTTCCCAGTTGTACTAAGTACTTTCTCTTCCATCATTAGTCAAACAGTTACAAACCAAAGTCCCTTTGCCTAAATGAGATTATTTTCTCCTCTGATGTATCTAATTTTCCCAGAAAAAGGAATTTAAATGCCTGTTTGGAATAGGTTAATAAACATACCCTTGGCACACATGCGTCTTAGAAGACTAGGGACGGTAAGAGTCACACTTAACTATATTCATAATATTATCACCATATTTTTAAAAAAGATTGAGCACTTCATCAACTTTAGTTTATTACCAGCTTTATCAATCCAGTATCAATATCAAGGCTTCAATCTACTAAGAAGACTGAATGATACTATTAGGTACTCCTTATGGTCGCAAAGAAGCGCACACATGAAGGAAGCCTGCTTGAGCTTTTCCTGGCTCAGCTACAGACTAAGCAGAGTAATCGCCTGATTACCCAGTCTTGCTGTGGAGGATTCTCAAATAACTTAAGCCTTATATTTAAGTATGTTTCCAAATGCTCAACTTAACAAAAGGCTTCTACTTGGAAATTTTCCAGGTTATTCTTTCTCCTTCTTCCTTTTTAAATAAAGAATTCCCTGGGTTCCACATTAAGGGAAAAATCCTATCAACCAATAAACTAGCAGTGGCTTTTTCACATTTTACTCTTTTTAGGCTATTTCCTAAGTGTCATCACTAGTCTTTTTTGTTGATTTAAGGAGAATGCCAATTTAAAAGCTTGGTGCCCAGTTGAACAATCCCATGTTACTTCCTTTGCATTGCTAAGGATAGATGTAAAGAGGGAAGCAAGCAAGAAATCAAAGAATTTTGGAGACTATGTCCAGAGAGGTTAAGTGTCTTGCCTGAAATCACACAGACGGAGCAAGGGGAAGATAAAAACCCAGGGTACCCTAACTACCAAGAAAATGTGCTTTTAACAAACATCACAAAACATGGCATCCTTGAACATATCTTCATTCAAGGATTCAAACACTTTGGCAAGATTAAATTCCTCTCTTGGGGATGGTCCTGGGGAGATCCACAGTTTCATAATTTTAATAATTAAAGCCCCACATTTATATTTTAATACAAATACATCCAGCTTCTTCAGTGTGCCTATGTTACTTTCTTTTTGTCATTTGCATTTACATTAGAAGTAGAGATATTTTACTCCAAGATTCAACAGGAAATGCTGGATCTGGAAACTTTGATGCCACCAAATTCTCGCAAGCCTAAGAACTTTTTCCTTTTAAGAAAAGTATTCTAATAACATTTCCTAGTTCACCCTGGTCATCACTTTACTAAAATAATCCAAGCTGTTACAGGTATTCAGGTGAAATCAACTTAACAGCTAAACACAAAAATAACAGGAGATCTGAAAGGAAAAAAAAGATGGCCAAGTCTTGACAGTAACAGAATGTGACAAGTAGAACAAAACATGTTTAAGCTTACATGCAAAGAGGTGGTTATAAAAGAGAATGTTTACAGTTACCATGAAGTTACTAGAAAAAATGTACTGAGGAGAGGCAATTAGCTTTATCCAGGACAAAATGTGGTTAGAATAATTTATGATAGGAGAAGGGTGTGGAAGTGATCATGTGAATCATCCTACTCTGAACTCTGGATATATATATGACACAGTTTGTAGTGTATCATCACGTATTTGTTTTTGTTTCTCATACTTTTACATGTAACCTCTCCCAATTAGACTCTTAACACTCTAACACCTTAAAACACTAAGCATGCGACTTCTTCAGTACACCGATCACATACGAGGGACTAGGGATACAAAGATGAGTAACAACTGGTCCCTGCTGCTGAAACACTGTCTACTGGCAGAAACCAGATCCATCAACAGATATTCATAGCAAGAAAATAAAACTGGTGCATTGGCAGGAGGCGTGGGAGTCAGGTAAAGAAAAGGAAAGACTTTTCAAAGCAGTAGTCAAGAGTTACATCACCTTAGCCTGAAGTGGCAGAACCTGTTTTTTAATCCATCTGCTCCCTCCAGATTTAATTCATCCGACGGGTGACATGAAGACCATGTTTGCAGTCGGGATAATTAATTGGAACCAGACAAAAATGAATGAGACTTCTCAAAATGAAAACGAAACGAGGCTTCCCAAATTAGAAAAACAGGGGATCTCTAAATTGGCAGAAGGCTGTGGGATCATGCTTAAGAGATGCTTAAGGCTTCGCTGCAACTGTAATTTCAAATTCAATGTGATCTATCCTTCAACACGAGTGCTTAACACAAATTATCTCTACAAAGGACAAAGATTTAGGAGATGATGTGATCTACTTTATTCAGAAAATGCAATTCGAACAAAGACCCTAAGTAAAACAGGCCGTAGCCTATATAAGGCTTTATATAAACCTCACAAGCATCACCCCCCCCCAAGTAAGTGTACCGAATGTGAAGTGAAATGACCTTAATAAGGCTGACTGGAAAGTGATAAAGGAGTAAGTTATTGCCAGTAAGATAGTGAAAATACTGCAGAGGCAGCGATAAACAGAAATCACCAAGCTCGAGGGAAGCCGGGCGTATATCCAGAGAGACCACGTTAGGGAACAACCAAGAAAGAGACGGTTCGAGGGAATGCCCAGGAGGCGATGAGCCAGGTAAGCGAACCGTGGCGGTTAAGGGGATTTTCATAACCTGGGCAGGAGGGTCCAGCCGTCTCTCTCTGGTGGTGGCACTAGCGACATCACGCCTCAGGGAAATACCACAGAGTGAATGAGTTGGAGAAATGTTTACGTGAGACGCAGAAGTAGTCGAGAAATACCATTCAGGTCTCAAGCAAGGCGGGACGCGAAGCAGGTGTAACAGAAAGCTGAGCTTCCCGGTGGAAACAGCTTTCCCTTGAGAGGAGACCCTGTCCGGGCGGGAAAGCCCCGAAATCCCAACCGGCCTTTTCCCCACAAGTAGCGCGGGGCGCTGAGACGGGGCCCGGGGTAACGGCAAGGAGACGGCCCCTGGGGAAGGGGGCCTGAAGGAACGGCCGCCGGCCAGAGCGCGGCCGGTGGAGCGCGGGGGGGAGGGGAGGTGGTCCCAGGGGGCGGGGCAGAGGAAAAAGCGCCGTCCCCACCGCCCTCCCCGCTTCCGCCCAGCCCAGCCCAGGCTGCCGGGCCCGGACCGGCACTGCCTCCCGGCCCAGGCTCCCTCCATCCTCACCCCTCCCCCAGCTTCCCGCCGCCACTCACCGAACCGGAACCGGCTGCTATGCGAAGGGGTTTCCGGCCGGGCGCGGAACGCAAAACCCGGGAACCGCCGCGAACCGGAACAGCCTCCACAACACCGGAAGAGCCGCCCGGTGGCTGCGGGGCGGGGGTGGGGGGTCGGGAGGTCAAAGAGCAGAGTTGAGGACCTGGCGAACGCCTGCGCAGTGTGTCCCGGCCTGAGAAGCCCGAGGACCAGCTAAGGCTGAAGTCACAGTTTCCATGTTCCCCTTTCAGTTTGGGGTTTTTCTCGTTCCCGTTCTCGTTCTCGGATTACTGTTAGTGTACCCGTCGTCCTTCGCTTTTTTCTGTTCCCTCGATCCCTTTGCACGCCGTCTTCTGGTTCCGCGCGGCGATTTTTGCTTTCGCTCTGGTTTCCATGGCAGCTGTTCGCTGTGGCCCTCCCTCCACCCGCGGAAACGTGGGGCCACCTTGACAGATGCAGATCTGAGAGCTGAATCGAGCTCTGTATCGTGTTTCGTTGAGAATCACGGGACGTTGGTGCTAGTAGTGATTGTGGGAAAGATTTTAGTCTAACAGTTCCAGGGACGTGAAGTCATTTCCCAAAGTTACAAAGTGCATGGCAGATCTGCGATTAGGAAACAAGTTTCTTAACTTGCAGCCCTGTATTCTTTACATCACATCATGCTTGATTGGCCATTCGGGAGCGGGGGTGGAAGCATTTTCGGATTAGCTTCGGTTAGACTTCGGAAATATGTAGAACCTTCCAGAACTCTGGAGGAGTTTGAAACATGGGCAGAGGTGCGAGGAAATCTATTGGGGGGGGGTCCACCAGAGATCTACGTTTCTGAGTAAAAATAGAAAAGGACCCAGGTGCCGGCCCTCTGTTCCTGTGACTGAATGGATTAACATGAAATCTGTGCCCTACTTTTAAAAAGAAAATAATGGGAAGAAATAGGTTTTTTGATTCAGACTTTTTGCCAAGTCCTTCAACTTGACCCCTGGACCCAGGCCCTGTCCAGAAGTCTTGGAGAAATGCTTCTGAGTAGGCCCTCCAGACCTCAGAAGTCTGAGCTCAGACTTAAAAGGGGAGCCTCTGGATGCCCTAGCCTTTTACCTACTCAGGGGAAAAGGGAGTTGCTTGCTGAACTCGGGAGACCTGGTTCTGTCAAAGACATAAAAGTAGATTCTTTGTATCCCTTCACATACTGATGTTTTATATTGTCATGTCCTAAGGCCTTTAGTAGTGGGCATACCTGACCCATGTCCGTTTTGTCCAACTTAATCATTCCACAGTTCTGTTCATAGGGATTAACTCCATCTCTATTTGTAGGAGACAGCATGCGTAAAGAGGAATTTCATCTGAAATTTTTCATGTGTGTGATTCAGTCTCGTGGGTTAGTCAGGCCTCCTCAGCGCACAGGTACCATTGTCTCCTGATCATACCTCAGTGACAGATGGCTTCTCTTGTAGGGAGTTTCAATACAGGATGTGAAACTTACTAGTCTAAATGTAGGTGGTAGGGGCCAACTGACTTTATTCCATCCCCAATATAGTAAAATATCTGTCTCTGAGTCCTGTCTTCTCCTTGTACAAGTATCAGGTGAGATTTTGGTCTCATATGTGGGAATAGGCCCAGGCAGATAGGAAGGACAGACCTGGGAGTTGAGGAAGAAAAAGATTTATAGCACATGAGCTAGTATTTGATTTCTTGGTGCTTTGTGAATCCCTTTCTGGGCTCATCTTTCAGAATCCTTGTTATGACTATAACTGACAATAAAACCTGTTAGAGAGTCCCAAAGAGAAATGGCTTTCTATTTTACTATAGTCTCAAGGTAGCTAGTTACATGTTCTGCTTTTCTCTCTTTTATGTCAAAGGAATAGAACCTTTTTTAAGGTATGATAGTTGTTGAGAAAAGTTATGACTTCTCTAATTTTTCACTGGATTGTGGGGAAAAAATCCCTGGACAGCTAAGAGTTACAGAGGAAATGAATGAGAATAAGTAGCATTCCCTTCCCTGAATCCCACCTTGAGGGTAACCTAGAGATATTGCTTCTCAGCTGGGGAAGCTTCAACTTCCAGCATGTTCATACAAAAGCCACCACCTGAGACAGACAACTTGAAGTCTCTACATGCTATGGATGATCCAGGCACCATGGAAGGCATACCTGTTTTGAAAAATGGTGAGGCATGTGGTTAAACAAGGCCAGGGTGGGGGGGAGGTGGAAAGAAGTATTGGGAAATGAAGTTTATGCATACATTATAAATTAGGATACAACTACCGAATTTGAATTAAGACACAGGGAGAAAATTGTGTGTGTCTGGTGGGGGAGACATTGAGAGAGAGTATGCAATCATCTGGGAAATTCTAGAAAGAGAAAGAGAGTAGAGCTCTATGAAAAACATCTTGATTTAATCACTGGTGATTCAGGTGGCTTCCTCATGCCTGTCAGGCACTAATCTAGTTTATCCTATTATCAGCAACCTGGATGTGTAAAAATACGAAACTCAAAAAATGGATTACATGCAGGAGTTATTATATTACAAAGTGATTCTAAATATTGTAAAAAATATTTATCTTAGGAAAATATTTAATAACAAAATTCTGTTGTATATTTTGAGTAGTAACTTACAAACAATTTATACAAAATGTCAGAAACATCTCTACATTTCTCTCAACTGAAGTGCATCTTATTGGAGTCAGTTCGGGCGCCTGGGTGGCTCAGTGGGTTAAAGCCGCTGCCTTTGGCTCAGGTCATGATCCCAGGGTCCTGGGATCAAGGCCCACATCGGGCTCTCTGCTCAGCAGGGAGCCTGCTTCCTCCTCTCTCCTCTTTCTCTGCCTGACTCTCTGCCTACTTGTAATCTCTCTCTCTGTGTCAAGTGAATAAATAAAATCTTTAAAAAATAAAATAAAAAATAAAATAAAAAATAAAAAATATTGGAGTCAGTTCACTGCAAACATTGAGTTCCCACTATGTGCCTAATATACTAGAAATAATAGAGGCATTGTAAAAATTATATATAAAGACATAACCTTGTCATTTTTCTAATAGTTTACAGTTTGAAAATGACTTATTGAGTCCAACTCCTTATATTTGAGAAAGAACTTCACATCTAAAATGGTCTTCCTCAAGATGTTAACAAGTTCATTGGAGTAATCAGTCTCAGCTCCTGTGAAATATATAGCAGTATTTATTCAATTTTTTCTTTTTTAAAAAAGATTTTATTTTTATTTATGTGTGTGTGAGACGAGAGAGAGAGAGGGAGAGGCACAAGCACGGGGGAGAGACAAGCGGGGGAAGTAGACTCCCCCCAGTCAGGGAGCCCCAAGTAGGGTCCTGGGATCATGACCGGAGCTGAAGGCAGACGCTTAACCAATGGAGCCACCCAGGCGCCCCTCAATAATTTTTTCAAACAGTTACTATTCAAAGTCATTGTACTAGGCTGAATAGGTAAGAGAATGAGCTAGTCACTTTCCCTTTCCCCCAGGAACTTGATCAAGAAGGGAGATACCATGAGACAGTGTGTAAGTGAAGAGCTTGATAGCTTTGGTTCAAAATGCTGAATTTCCGAAGAGGATGCCATTGAGAGGTAGGGAAGGGCGGGAGCAGTGGACCACTTAGGCAGAGCTTCACTCTCGCAGGGCACCATGCAGGCAGGGCACCACGGCAAAGTCCTAAGCTTTGAAATGCACAAATTATAGCTTAATTTGGCCTCATTTTAGTGAACCTAGAGTTAACCATACTCACAAGAAAGTGATTTATACACAAGAATACTAACTTAAGATGTTGGAGCAATATATATCTGTATATGACAACTGTGTGTGATCTATGTCCCTTTAATCAGACTTGCTTTGCCCATCCCTAAATAGCTGCCAGATACAAGAAGTAAGCCCAGCTGGTGACCCTGTCCTACACTTCCTTGAATTTGTATAGATTATTTTTTATTTAGCCTTATCTTTCCTGCTTTTCCCATTTTCATTTTACTCTATATCTAAAACTCACCTCAGACCCCCTTAGCTGTGATGATCCATTTGGAGCTGCTTCCATGGTTTGAACTCAACATTATCCCACAAACAAAATTCTGATGTTCACTTCCGCCTTTAAACACTGAGGCCTCCAGTGAGAGCTATAGCGAACCCTGCCGGCTTTCTCCCTAGAGATGGAGAATCAAATGTCTTCCCGATTAGCCCCATTGGGACCTCTGTTCCTCCTTTTCTGCCTCTCTCCCTGCCTGCTTCCTTTCTTCTTTCCTTCCTTTTTTCCTTTCTCCTATTCTTCCTTCCTACTTACCTACCTCCTTTTTATTCCTTCCAAGAAAATTGAGCATATACTATGTCAGGCACTGTAGTTAGGACTGGGAATAGAATAGCAAACAAAACAGGTACGTTGCCTACTCTCTTCAAGTCTGTAGTCCTGTGGGAGTAAGACAGCAATCACATTATCACACACAGATCATTAGAGTGATGCTACTACAGTGAGAATAATACCACATAATCAGAGTGTAAAAACAGGGTACCTAATCTGGCCCAAGAATTGGAAAAACCCTTTCTAAGGAAGACCTGAAAGATGCATATGCATTAGCCAGGAAAAGGGGAAAGAAGAGCTTTTTGGAAAAAGGGACAGTAGGATCTGAATTGAGAAGGAGTTTGGCTTATCGGAGGAGCAGAGAAGGCCAGCAGGACTTGGGTTAGAGAAGAGTCGTTGGAGATTGAACTATAAAGAGCCAATCATGCCGTGCCTTCTAGTTCTTACCACTCCCCTGCTATGGGAACTCACTGAAGAGTGACAGGATCTGGCTCTTGGGTTGAGGATGACTTGGAGGGGGCAGGAGTGGTTATGTGCTCTGGCGGGACGGGAAATGCCACCTCCTGGCCCCTCTCCACCTAGGGCGTAAGCGAGGAAGTCATGCCATCAAGCCTGGTTGGCAGAGGTGAGCCCTGAGCTGCTGATGCCACAGCACCCCAAAACCCTCGCCTGATGTCCCCCTGCTGCTGTCAGCCTGAAGAATTCATAGGGACTCCCCGTGAGGCTGTGTGTGGACAAAGCTGAACCCCAATCCTGATGGAAAATGGAACAGGAACACATTTTGTTTCTAATCTCACACTTGGTGGGGGAGCAGTTGCTGTTACTATCCTCTCTGACTCCCTGTGGCTTAGAATAGACCAGCTCTGCCTGTACTGTGATGAGGCAGGCCCCGTGTGTGTGTGTGTGTGTGTGTGTGTATGTGTGTGTGTGTTTCTTGCCTATGGAGGATCAGTTCCCAATAGAAGGAAGCCATTTGGTTGTTCACTGGGACGCAGCAAGGGGGTGAGTCACCTAGGCCCCTAACCTTTGCAAGGAAAGGTGGTTAGAATTCCTGGAGAGCTGAGAGCATGAGACAAGGACCTCCAACACCAAGGCTCAGGGGCAACTGTAGCTTTGTGGGCCAGGCTTCGATCCAGCAGACCCAGAGCCTCTCCTCTGCATACACCTCTCCTGGCCACTGATGGACATCCAGCCTTGGCAAACTGGGACTCCTGAGATGACTCCTTATCAGACTGCAAATGAGGGAGTGTCCCAAGACAGTAGCATTACCTCCTTCTGCCCCCTGTGTTACCACTTATCCCTGGAAGCTAAGACCTTGCTGCCATATTCCTTCCTTCATTTAGATGATCCGTCACCAGCATCGCCCAGTTCCCAGCCCTGTTCTGGTCCTTTGACCTGTACCAGCCAGAGTTAAAGATGACTCTCCAGGGAAGACAATGCTTTTATGCCCATGTCTCGGGTCTGTCCTTATGGAGCTTCCATTCTGGTGGAGGAAAAGAGATTAGAGTCAGATGACGACTAGGTGAGATCCAGGAATTGTGTAGAAGTGAGAGGACCAGATAGATATTTGTTTCAACTCACAGAGAAATTCATACCTAATTGCTGTATGTGTTTCACATCAACCCACCAAGTCATCGAAGCCCAGTTACAACTCTGATTCCAGTCCCAAGGAAATCTTGATGATCCTCGTTTACGACACTCCTACCTTGTTCCTGCCTCAGGACCTTTGAATTTACTATTCTCCAATCCGAAAGCTCTCCCTCTGAAGGGTAGTATGGTTTTCTCTCCTATCTGTTCAAACCTTGTCCTAGAATGTCATTTCAGCAAGGTTTTTCCAGTCTACCCTATTGAAGATAGCACCTTTGTCACTCCTCTTCTTTGCTCTGCTTTATTTGTCTTTGAAGCACTTACCCCTATTTGACTAATTTATTTTTTTTAAAAGATTTTATTTATTTGAGAGAGTGCATGAGAGAGAGCATGAGCAGGAGAGGGACAGAAGCAGGCTCCCCGCTGAGCAGGGAGCCCTATGCAAGACTCAATCCCAGGACCCTGGAATCGGGACCTGAGCCCAAGGCAGACGCTTAACTGACTGAGCCACCCAGGCGCCCCTTGACTAATTTGTTTATCACCTGATTTCCTCACTAGAATGTAAGCTCCATGAGGATAGACAGGTATTTTTTTCCCCAATCCTGGATCCCCTTGAGTCTAGAATAATGCCCAACATGTAATAGGTGCTTTTTATTTGTCAGCTGAATATTGGAAACCTATAGTATGCTATTTCCTATTCTCTTGGGTGAGAGTCACAGCCGGATGACTGCCATGCCTATTTCTCATTCCTAAATGTCCTGGTACACTATTACTAGCATCATTAACATGATCTCTATCATCTTCATAGTCTCATCACAGTGGTCTAAATGTATATCTGTACCCGTTCCATACTCGTGACACTATCCTTGTAGTAGCGAATGGGCTCAAGAGTATGGCATACCTCATCCTCTTTATTGTGCCCCATCTGTGCCAGCCTTAGATAATCATTGTTAAAGAGATTGTCTGTCTTCATGAACTACTCAGCTTCTTGGCTATAATATCTAGCTTTATCCTGGTTCAGAAGGTACTGTTCAAAGCTTTCTGTATCTTTGTTTACCTCTCCACTACTTAAGAAGGCTAATGGCCAGAGCATTATGAACCAGGAACTTTCGAATACCTCAACTGGTTTACCAAAGTGCTCTTCCCATCTAGCTGCGACAGAATTATCTTTAAACATCTTCTGACAATTCTTTCCTCCAGAATACCTTCTTTTATAATAACTATAATTTTTTCACTTAATCTTTGCCTGGACTTCATGCCAACATCTTCATAGCTAACTGATACATGGAGAGCTCTGGGAAATCCAAGAGAACCTTCTAAATACGTTCCTGTACTCTGAGATTAATATAGAGAATATGGGGTGTTTGGGTGGCTCAGTTGGTCAAGCGACTGCCTTCGGCTCAGGTCATGATCCCGGAGTCCTGGGATCAAGTCCCGCATCGGGCTCCCAGCTCCACGGGGAGTGTGTTTTTCCCTCTGACCTTCTCTCTCATGCTCTCTCTCACTCTCTCTCTCTCTCAAATAAATAAATAAAATCTTTTAAAAAAATTTAAAAAATATGTAAAGAGTATGCCTTTCATCATTTGGTACCAGGGCATTACATACAAGGTGAGATATATGGTTTTCCTGACATGCTGAAAACAGGAAGACCACCCCCAGATAGTACACGATAGAAGAAATAGTGGATTTTAACCACATGAACTTCTCAGTCCAGATGAACTTCTTTTGGGTTCAGTGCTTTTTTCCCCTTCACTCTCTGTCTATCCCCTAAATCTTGAATTTCAGCTACCAACCTCAGCAACTGAATAAGGCTGATTATGTTTTGCACAAAATTCTAGATTTCCAGCAGTACCCTAGCTAATTCCCATACCTGAATCATTAGAATGGCCATAAGCCCCCTTGAGAAGCCTATTTGAGAAGAGAAGAGAAACTTGAGAAGGACCCCAAGTTCTTTTCTGGTACAAACTCAGAACATTTCACCTTTCTCCTTTGGAGGAAGGGTCCAGGGTATCCTTTTACAGCCCCATTAAAACTTACCAGCAATGAAAATAATCTTAGAATCAAATTCAGCTGCTGGCTTAGTTTGGTTACCTGGAGAATGTGTTGGCATCATTTCTTGTTTGGCCGTCTAATTTGCTGCTTTGCTCCTGTGATTCCTGGTCCTTAATTCTGCTAAGCTGTGCGATTTACTCCTGACACTTTTCTTAGGCACCCTGCCTTGTCTGGCAAGATTTAGACCCCTTCATCAACCCCACTTCCGTTTCACCATACTGTGTGTACATGTAGGCTTCATGCACCAACAGCCTGCCCTGAGGAATGCTTCTCAGCCTCCCCAGTTAGAGGGAGGAGGGTTGGACATATGTCATATTTCCTAGAACTGCCCAGATCTCAAACATTGCCTCCCATCATCAATTTACCAGCAAATTATGCATCCAAATTTTGATATGTAAGATAATTCAACCATAGCTAGCTAAAATGACCTTCCTAAGTTGTTCAGTTTCCTTAGAAACTGTATTTGAAATTTAAAAATTGGTCGATAAACAGAAAATTGGAAAAAGTGAAATGTATGGTCTTGGAGTTTAAGATTAAAATTAAAGAAAATTCATTTTTTTTTAGATTTTATTTATTTATTTGACACAGAGAGAAAGAGATTACAAGTAGGCAGAGAGGCAGGCAGAGAGAGAGGAGGAAGCAGGCTCCCTGCTGAGCAGAGAGCCTGATGCGGGCCGCGATCCCAGGACCCTGAGATCATGACCTGAGCCGAAAGCAGAGGCTTTAACCCACTGAGCCACCCAGGCGCCCAGAAAATTCATTTTTAAAGTAACTTTTTAAAAAAAGATTTTATTTATTTATTTGACAGAGAGAGAGAGATCACAAGTAGGCAGAGAGGCAGGCAGAGAGAGAGGAGGAAGCAGTCTCCCCACTGAGATCATGACCTGAGCCAAAGGCAGAGGCTTAGCCACCCCAGGTGCCCCAAAGGAAACTTATTTTTAAAGAGCTAATTACTGTTTCATTGTATCATCCATCTCTCTAATACTGAAATATTTGTATCCATTGGTGTCTTACTCTGGTATGGTCCAAATAAACACCACCAAATTCTTAATATCCAGGTTCCATTTTTTTTTTACTCCATTTACCCTCAATATATTCATGTCATAAGAAATTGGTACATTATAATTGTTCATTGGGGTATTGATTTCTTCAATTATATCCCAGGTCCAGTGAAATGTAAACTTCCTGTGAACCTTTGTTAGTCCCTCTAGATTTTAAACTCCATGAGAGTTTATTATAACTCAGCACCTGGTACAGTGGCTGGCCCATAATGAGTCCTCAATAAATATTTATTGAATGTATGAATTAATAATGAATAGGGATTTCTCAAGATTCTTATTAGGAAGATGTTTACTTTTAATATGAAGTGTTTCTTCAGCTATCTCTGTTTTATGTTGGTTTTTACTAGTTTAATTCTCAGAAAATAACATCTTCAAGTTTGGAGATTGCATTAAGATGACCACAACCAAGGCCAAGCACTTCTGAGAAAATTTTTCTTTTCCAGGACTCCTACCCCCAACTGAGCTGAAGGTTCCCTTGGTGCCTTTTGAGATGATATTTGCTTGATTTGTGCTTATAGAATTTTCCAGGAAATCCTGGGGATGATTGATGCCTGGACAGAAAAAGGAATCTAAAGGATCAAGTGTCTTTGGATAAGGCTAGGAGTAACAGTGACTTTTCCTTGCTTTCACCTAAATAATGCAGACCAGTTAATGCAATAATTCATTAAGAACACTTTCAATGAAGACTGAAAAGTTGGTTTGGGGTAGGGGCCCCTGGCTGGCTCAGTTGGTAGAGCATATGACTCTTGATCTGAGATTGTAAGTTTGAGCCCCACATTGGGTATAGAGGTTACTTAAAAATAAAATCTTTAGTATTGGGCAGAAGGGATAAGGAATGGATTGCCTCTCAGATTTCAATCTTCATGTTGGAGTTAGAAACTCTAGAATGTTATGGGAAGCTTTTCTAACTTTTCCTTTTCCACAACTTTTTAACATCTTTATTGAGATATAATTCACATATCATAAAATTCACGCATTTAAAGTGTATAATTTGAACTTTGGCATTCCAAACTGATTCCTCATAAGTAGCTTACAAGTTGCCACTCCATCCTAGTAATAGGCAAAAGTAAAAAGACTGAAAAATTAACAATTCTTCTTGGATCCATAAGAAAAGGGGAGGACACAGGGCAGACTGCTAGCCCCAAAGCTGGAGAGACAGACAGGCAAGTACAATTTGTCATGGCTTACTAGAGCACAGACCCATGAGTAGAAACCTTCTTGGAACCAGTGATGGCCTAGGAAAGGGTGAATTGTAATTAATTTCTGGAGGCTCAGTGTAGACAATTCTGAGAGTTAAAAACTGCAGGGGAACCTAATCAAAGGGAGTCCCCACAATATTGTGAGATTTACTTTCAGGAGCTCAACCAGATTCTCATAGTAAATATCAGAGAAAAACCCCTGAGGCTTCCAACAGGGGGAGGAGAAAAGGAACCATCTGAAATACACCAGAGCATTCTTCTCTGGTTAACAAGCCCTGCCTTCAGAGGAAACTAATTAACCTAACCTACCTGAGGGAGAGAAATACCCAACTCCAGTCCACTCTAGCCATTCTGGCCCTGGGAGAAAAACCTGAGAAATGCTTGTGAAGTTCACAGTCTAGGGGCAGAGGCTGGAATCTAATCATAGGACTATAGAATGCTTCCTCTCCTCACCACATCTTACTACCACATTACTAAAGGCCTATTTACAGCTTTTCCTTTTGCCCATTACGTCATGTCTGGCTATCAAGAAAAAGTTAAAAGATGTATGAAAAAAAAAAAAGGCACCTGGGTGGCTCAGTCGTTAAACTTCTGCCTTCGGTTCAGGTCATGATCCCAGAGTCCTGGGATGGAGCCCCGCATTGGACTCCCTGCTTAGCAGGAAAGCCTGCTTCTCCCTCTCCCACTCCCCCTGCTGGTGTTCCCTCTCTTGCTGTGTCTCTCTCTGTCAAATAAATAAATAAAATCTTAAAAAAAAAAAAAAAAGGAAAAAAACACAAATTGAAGAGGCAGAGCAAACATCAGAACCCAAATTAGCAGGCCATTAGCAGACTAGGGATTTTAAATACCTATTAATAATGTGCTTAGGGCTCTAGTGAATAAAATAGACAGCATGCAACCAAGAAGAGCATGGGGTGAAACATTTGAAATGTTGAGAGAAAAAAAAATCACCGATGTAAAATTCTGTACCCTGCAAAATTATCCTTTAAAAGTGGAGATGTAGACTTTCTCAGACAAACTGAGGGAATTTGTTGCCAGTAGCTCTGCCTTGCAAGAAATGTTAAAGAAGTTCTTTAGAGAGAAAGAACATAACATGGGTCTGAAACTTGGATCTACATAAAGAAAGGAAGAGCATCAAAAAATGAATATGAAGATAAAGCAAAAAGAATTATTTTTCTTATTCCTAGTTGATCTAACAAATAATAACTTGTTCAAAATAATAATAGCAACAATGTATTCAATTATGTAAGCTTACATATATCTATACAGTTTACTGTAGGGCACAGGTGAAAATCTATGTATAACTTTTGATTTCCCCCAAAACTTAACTACTAATAGCCTACTGTTGACTGGAAGCCTTATCAATAACAATTGACATATGTTGTATATTTTATGTATTATATACTGTATTCTCACATTAAAGTAAGCCACAGAAAAGATAATGTTATTAAGAAAACCATAAGAAACAGAAAATACAGAACAGACTTCAAAGTAAGGAAAGTTATCAAAGATAAAGAAAGGCATTGCATAATGATAAAGGGGTCATCTCTAAGAAGATGTAACTGTCCTTAATGTGTATGTGTGTAACAATACAACATGAAACTACCTGAGGCAAAAACCGGTAGAAGTGAAAGGAGAAAGAGATCCACCATCAGAACTGGAGATTTCAACACTCTTCTTTCTGAAAGGGACAGATTCACGAGGAGGAGAAGAAGTAAAGGCATGGCTGAACTCAACACCATCATCAATCAAATGATACAAATGATGTCAACAGTTCATCCAACAACAGCAGAACACACTTTTTTCTCAAGCTCATGTGGAACATTCACCAGGATAGCCCACATTCTGGGCCATAAAACATACCTTAACTAAAAGAACAGAAATCCTACAATGTCTGCTCTCAGACCACAGTGGAATTAAACTAGAAATCAGCAACAGAAAGATAACTGTGAGGACATGTGAGGATTAAATAACACATAAATAACCCATAGGTCAAAGAAGAAATATCAAGAGAAATTTAAAAATATTTTGAACAAAATGAAAATGAAAACACAACTTAAAAAAGCAAAATTTGTTGGATGCAGTGGGAGCGGTGCTTAAAGGGAAGTTTGTAACATTGAATGCATATAAAAGAAAAGAAGAAGGTCTAAAATCTATAATCAAAGTTTCCAATTTGGGAAACTATAAGAGAAGAGCAAATTAAATCCAAAGCAGAAAAAAAGAGAAAATAAGAATTAGACCAGAAATCGGTGTGATTTCAGCCTAGGTCATGATCTCAGGGTCATGAGGTTGAGCCCTGTGTCTGCTTCTCTGCTGGATGTGGAACCTGCATAAGATTCTCTCTCTCCTTCTTCCTCTGACCTTTCCTCCCCCAAGGGAAAAGAAAAAAAAGAATAGAGCAGAAACCAACAAAACTGAAAAGAAAAAAAAAATCAATGAAACCACAAGCTGGTTCTTCAAAAAGATCAATAAAATCTATAAGCCTTTAATGAGGCTAAGCAAAAAAGAGAGAGGACACAAATTATTACTCTCAGAAATAAAAGAGGGGACGTCACTACAGATTCCAGGGAAATTAAAAGGATAATAAAAGAATACAATGAACACATCTGTGCCCACAAATTTAATAACCTAAATGAAGTGGACCAATTCCTTGAAAGACAATGTGTCAAAACTCATACAAGAAGAAATAGGTGGTCTGAATAGGTCTAAATCTATTACAGAAATTGAATTAATACTTAATGACCTTTCAAAAAGAAAGCACCAATCCCAGATATATTCCTGGTGAATTCTGTCAAACATTTAAGGAAGAGGTTTTGTCAGTTTTCTACAATCTCTTTCAGAAGATAGAAGCAGAGAAAAAACTTCTAAGTCATTCTATGTGGCCAGCATCACCATAATACCAAAACCAGACAAAGACATTAAAAGAAAAGAATACTACAGATCAATATCTCTTATGACATAGTGTACATTTATTTTTATATCTCTTAAATGTAAAATGCAAAACTATGCAATTCCTGGAAGATAACATAGGACAAAACCTAGGCGACCTTGGGGTATGGTGATGCCTTTTTAGATACAATACCGAAGATATTATTCATGGAAGAAATACACTGGACCCTTGAACAACACAGGTTTGAACTATGGACTATGGAGGTCCACATATACACAGATTTTCTATGGTACTGTAAACATATTTTCTCTTCCTTATGACTTTCTTAATAACATTTTCTTTTCTCTACCTTACTTTGTTGTAAGAATACAGTATATAGGGCGCCTGGGTGGCTCAGTGGGTTAGGCTTCTGCCTTCGGCTCAGGTCATGATCTCAGGGTCCTGGGATCAAGCCCCGCATCGGGCTCTCCGTTCAGCAGGGAGCCTGCTTCCTCCTCTCTCTCTGCCTGCCTCTCTGCCTACTTGTGATCTCTCTCTCTCTCTCTGTCAAATGAATAAATAAAACCTTTTTTAAAAAAAGAATACAGTATATAATCATGCAACATGCAACATACATGTCAATCAACTGTTTATGTTATTGGTAAAGCTGACAGTCAACAGTAGGCTGTTAGTACAGTTGGCCCTTGGACAACATGGGGCTTCAGGGCACCAACCCCCTGTGCAGTTGAAAATCAGCATATCAACTTTTTTTTAAAAATTTATTTATTTATTTGACAGAGAAAGAGATCACAAGTAGGCAGAGAGAGAGGAGAAAGCAGGCTCTCCGCCGAGCGGAGAGCCCGATGTGGGCCTCGATCCCAGGACCCTGAGATCATGACCTGAGCCGAAGGCAGAGGCTTTAACCCGCTGAGCCACCCAGGCGCCCAGCATATCAACTTTTGATTCCCCCAAAACTTAACTACTACTAGTAAAGTAATACTAGTAACTATTAACTATGCACAAGTGGACCCACACAGTTCAAACCCATGTCGTTTGAATGTGAACTGTAATTAAGTTTTTGGGGAGCCAAAATTTATACACAGATTTTTGACTACACGGGGATCAATGCCTCAACCCCCTTGTTATTCAAGGGCCAACTACAGTCGATAAGCTCAACTTCATTACAGTGAAAGCCTACAATTCAATGGAATATAGTATGTTCATAGGGTCTTGCAGTCATTTTAAGTTTAGTGCATTTCCATCACCCACAGAAGAAATCCTGTCCTCATTAGCAGTCACCCCTTATTTCCCTATAGTCCAAGGCAACTGCTAATCTGTTCTCTGTCTCTATAGATTTGCCTGTTCTGGACATTTCATATAAATGGTATCATATGGTAGTGGTCTTTTGTGAATAGTGTCTTTCACCTAGAGTAATGTTTTTAAGGTTTATCCATGTTGTAGCATGTATCGGTACTTTTCTTTTATTGCTAAGTAATATTCTATTGTATGGACATGCCACATTTTCATCAGTTGGTAGACATTTGGCCCGTTTCCACTTTTTGCCTATTATGAATAAAGCTGCTATGACCATTGGTGTACACATTTCTGTGTGTGTGTGTGTGTGTGTGTGTGTGTACCTATGTTTTCATTTTCTTTGGCTGTATACCTAAGAGTGGAATTGCTAGGTTATATGGTGACTCCGTTTAACACGAGAAACTGCCAAACTGTTTTCCCTAGTGACTATATAACTTTACATTTATACCAGTAATACACAGGGTTCCAGTTTCTCCAGGTCCTCTCCAATAGTTGTTTTTTTTCCCATTTTTGTTTTTGCTTTTCTTTTGGAGTAGTCATCATCCTAGTAGGTGTGAAGTGGAATCTCATTGTGGTTTCGATTTGCATTTTCCTAGTGATTAGTGATGTTGAACATCTCTTCATGTGCTTAGTGGTTATTTGTATATTTTACTTAGAAAAATTTCTATTTAAAGACTTGCCTGTTTTGTTTCTTAATACTACAATTTTATTAGATATTTCATTGAACAGAGTATGCTTTTTAAATGAGTAGACTTTGTTTGTTAAAGAAGTTTTAGGCTTACAGAAAATTGAGCAGATTGTATAATTTTCTCTCCCATGGTCGGTTTCCAGTATTACTATTTGCACCAGTGTGGCACATTTGTTACAATGATGAGCCAATATTGATACATTATTATTAACTAATGTCCATAGTTTATATAGCATTCACTCTTTGTGTTGTAAGTTCTATGAGTTTTGACAAATACACAATGTCATGTATCCAGTATTATAGCATCATGGAGAGTAGTTTTACTGCCCTAAAAATCCCTTGTGCTCCACTTACTTATCACTCCCTCTCTACTCCCAGCCCTTGATAACCATGGATCTTTTTGCCATCTCTATAGTTTTACCTTTTCCAGAATGTCCTTTAGTTGGAATCATACAGTATGTAGCATTTCTAGACTGGCTTCTTTGCCTAAGGAATATATATTTAAGTTTCCTCTCTGTCTTTTCTTAGCTTGATAGGTCATTTCTTTTTACTGCTAAATAATATTCCATTGAATTGATATCCCACAATTTATCCATTCACCTTTTGAGGAATATTTTGATTGCTTCCAGTTTTGGGCAATTATGAGTAAGCTGTTATGAACATATATGTGGGGGTTTTTGTGTAGATCTAGTTTTTGGTCCATTTGGGTAAATACTTAGAGGAATGTGACTGCTGGATCGTGTACTAAGGCTATATTTAGCTTTGTAAGAAACTGCCAAACTGTCTTTTAAAATGACTGTACCACTTTGCATTCCCAACAAAAGATGAGGGTTCCTGTTGCTCTACATTCTTGTCAGCACTTGGTATTGTCAGGTTGTTCTGTTTTTTTAGATGCTAGCCATTCTAATGATATGTAGTGGTATCACTGTTTTAATTTGCAGTTCTCAAATGACATGATGCTGAGCATCATTTATTTGCCATCTGTATATCTTCATTGGTGAGGTATCTGTTCAGACTTTTTGCCCATTTTTGAACTGGGTTATTGTCCTTTTATTATTGAATGGCAAGAGTTATTTATATATTCTGGAAACCAGTCCCTTATCACATATATGACTTGCAAATATTCTCTCCCATTCTCTAGGTTGTCTTTTGATGGTAATTTGCATCACAGAAGTTACTTTTGTGTATTCCAATAGCTTCATCTTTACTCTTATTATTTGCAGCCAGAATAGACAGGGGCAGAAACAAAAGTAAGTAAGAGGAAGAGCAGTAGGAAGAGCCAGGAGAGGAGAGATGCCTTTGGAAAGGCATTGCCACAAAGCCCTGAGCGGCAAGAGGAAGCAATAAAGAGGACAAGGGAAAGAGGCACCTTTAGCTCTGGGAGCACTTAATTTGGCCCAGGTTCCCACCGTGGATGCTGTTTGCTCTGGATTTTCTCTGAGAAAGGTGCCTACATGTAAAAGGAGTTTTTGAGGTCCCTCTAAAGAAAACATCTGTGTTCAACGTTCCGCCAGGGCAGGGACTCTATTTCCTTTATCTTTTCATCCCTCAGCACCTAATGCATAAAGAAAGACTTTCCATAAATGTTTAAAGAGTGAAAGAGGTGAGAGACAATGCATCGGGCCTGAGGGGCAGGGTTACTAGTTGGGGAGGGTGTTTGAATGCAAGGAGTCTTAGTCCCAGCTAGGAAAAAGTTGTCTCTGCGGACAACCTGGGAGGCAACTAAATAATTTCTGATTCCCACGGCGGACAGGAGCGGAGGGCTCCCAAGGCAGAGATGGGGACCCGAGAACCTTCTGTGGAGTGAAGAGACTGAGCTGATGCCCGATCTGAGCTGTCCCCGGGGGAAGCAGCGAGCGGAGGAGAAAGGGGAGAGGGAGGAGGCGGAGCCTCGGGGCCAGCATCAGCCAGTGGAAGTTGGGAAGCCTCTCTTTCCCCTCCCTTGTTGCTCCACCTGGCTCCTCCCCGAGTTCGCCAAGCTCCCCTCCCCCTTCCCCAAGGACAGTCCGCAAGGAAGCCGTGGCGGAGGAGAGCAAAGACTAAAAGGCAAGAGGGACCCTTGGGTAAAGGCCCAGGGGGAAAGCCGAGAGCGAGGTGGGGATGACCGCGCTGGGAGGAGGCGGTGGGGAGAACTGGAAGGAGCGGACGGGAAAAGAAGAGGCTATGGTATGGCACGGAAGCTGGAGGGAAGAGGGGGGATGGGTAGGGCCGTGGTGAGGAATCCTAGCCCTTTGACTCAGCTCCCTCTGCTCGCACGCACAGCCCCCATCCCTGCGAATCGGATGGGTGAGTGGTGCCCAGACCTCATTGCCCTTGGCTACCCAGCTCCTATCCTGGCACTCATCCAGTTCGAATCAGTGCACCTCTGATGTCGTCTCCCTGCGTTTCTCCCTCCCGCGTGCTTATCTGCACACATGTGATTTTATATTTAGATTTTATGCCTGTGTATTTCTATGCCTGTGAATCTCCAAGGATGCTTATAGATGAATCTGCGTACATTTTGGTATACTGTGCCTTTATAACTGGCTTAGAGATGCAGGAGAAGAATCTGAGCTGTTTTTTGCAGGTCAGCACTCCTAACCTTCCCCCTTGTTGTGGTGAATTCTGTCCCTCAGTGAAGCCCCCTGGGGTGAAAGATCCGTGTGTGGGTTTGTAAGTGAGGAGCTCCCAGAGTGAATGAGGGGAAAAAACTCAAGGGAAATGGGATCAGCATACTCATGTTTTGTTCTTCTGTTCCCCAATTTTTGCCTTCCTATTTGCACCAGCTAGTTAGTCTTTCTTTTTTTGAGAACAGCAGAAATTTGGACATGAACACTCTAGTTATTAGGAGAGTGTCTCTATCCATGTCTTATTTTATTTCTTTTGCTGTTTGTCATTATATGCTTTTTAAAGTCCTATTTATATCTGTATGTGTTAGAAATAGAGTATGGAGCTATATTTGTATCCAAGCATATTAAATAAAAGTTTTCATATGCCTGTGTGCATTTTGTATTGTTTGTCAGTTCCCTAGTGCTTTCTACAACGATTTATTGAACTGTTATGTGCACAGACTTCACCAGGCTTTGGTAAGCTGTGGGAGAGTTTTTAAAAAATGAATATGATCCCTCCCTCGAGGATTGTTCAGTCTAGTTAGGGAGAATGGCTTATAGCAATCATCTATCTTGGGGTCTGCAAACACTTTCTGTAAAAGTCCAGATGGTAAATATTTTAGTCTTTGCAGGCTGTCTGGTCTCTGTCACCATGATCTACTCTGTTGTGGTGGCCAGAAGCAGCCATAAGATGACGTGTGAAAGAATGAGAGTGGTATGGACCCTGAAATTTGAATTTCATGTCATGAGATTGTTTTTTCACCCATTTAAGAACATGAAAACCTTTCTTAGTTTGCCACCATACGAAACCATAAAGGGCTGGATTTGGTCCATATGCTATATGGCTTGCTGACCCCTGATCTAGTCCGACCTTCTTTTCAATATATAAGTAGCAATTTAAATACCACATAGGAGAGCCTGGGTGGCTCAGCCGGTTAAACAGCTGACTCTCAATTTCTGTTCCAGTCATGATCTCGGGGTCCTGGGCTAGAGCCCCAAGATGGGCTCTCCCCTCAGCGGGGAGTCTGCTTCAGGATTCTCCCTTATTACTCTGTCCCTCCCCATTGTGCTCTTTCTCTCTCTCAAATAGTTGATAAAATTTTAAAAATGACATAAAGTAGTGATTAAATGCTAAATGTACGATCCAGTACCAGACAATATGTGATTGGAGAGGAGGTCCCAAAAGAAACTCATCTTGACCTGTGGTTGTCAGTGAAGGCTTAATAGGCTTTATATTAATAAGGATTGGTCTTAAATGATGGAGTGGGCTATCAATCTGGGGAAGGGCCAGGGTGGCCTTGTGGATGCGGGACGCAGTGTGCCCAAGTACACACGTTGGGAGGAGTGAAGTAATGTTCAGGTGATGATGGAGCAGGAAACATGGGAGCAAAGGTTGCAGCACTAGGTAAGGGCTAGATCATGGAGGCCTTGACTGCCAACCCAAGAAGTTAGTCAGCACGGATTATGTGTAGTATGTCTGAGGCTCTGTGTCCCTTAATAATCCTATGTGTGTTTGTCTAGGTATGTCTTCATGAGTGTCCCTTTGCATGTATTTTATTGACACATGTGTGGATTTGTGTGTTTATGTGACCTGTGTCTTTGTCAGCGGCTCCCCCGCTTTCCCCACATGCACAGCAGAAACAGGAGCTGTGTTTAAAGGTCATCGGGCCCAGTTCAGGTGAATGCATTCTCTCTCCACCGAGGCCCCAGGGTCCGGGGACCTTCCGTGGAGGTTTGTTTTGTGTCTCTGACAGAGTGGAGAAGGGAAAGGAACAGAGGGAGAGCAGCTGTTGTAGGCAATTCAGGCGCAGAGAGGCAGCAAGGATCGCAAAGAAGAGAAGGGTGAGGGCAGCTAGAAGGGAGAAGAATAGGATTTGCAACCGTTTTAACTCTGAGACTAAGGAGGAGATAAATTTAAAAATTTAGGTTTTAGCCTGGGTAACTGGGAGAGTGATGATTCCCTTGACATTTTAAGGATATAAAAGTGTGTCTTGCGTGTTCCTGTGAGAGAGATAAATAAGCCTTGCAGACAAAAATAGGAAGGTGGTCACATGTCATGTGTCCATATCTATGTAAATGTGGCGATGATTCTGTTACTCTTCCCACCGGTTAGCATGTGTGAGGCGCAAGGCCTAAAGATGAGTCAGGAGATGCCCAGGAGGCAGGGAGCCCGAGAGGGTGGGAGAGCCGTAGGATGTCTTTAACTGTTCCGAGCCTAAACCGTTGATTTGTGCAGGCTCAAATGTGCATGTAAAACCTCAAACTCCAGTTCCAGCTGAGCCTGATTCCATAAACTGAACCCTCATCTTCACCATAACCCAGCCTACCCTCGCTTTTCTGCTTCCATCTTGCTGGTTCTGGTTAGTGCCCCAAACCTCATCGGACTCCTGCCGTCTGCAACAGCCCTTCCCTTCATGAAAGCCCCTCCTTTCTCTTGAGGCTAACTTAACTTTCCTCCCTGCTTTCTCATTTCTGTTCAGTCAAATGCCCATCCCCTTGACCTTAGCTTGTTCTCCAAATAGGCTCCAATTGAGGTGGGAGGGATTAGCTAGGACCTTCGTGGTGCTGGGTTTGATTACTGTGACATTTCAGCCTGTCACTCTGTAGGGGTGTGGCCCTCTTCTGGAAAAAGTCCAAAGAACCCAGACTGTAAAGCCCAGACTTAGTATAGTGACAGAGTCTGACGGAGGTGGCTCTCACCAGTCTAACAGAGCCATTTCCTGAGCACCTCGATCTACCTGCGTCTTAACGGGTCATTCCCTTGAATTCCAGAGTGGATCATGACCCATGAAGAGCACCATGCAGCTAAAACCCTGGGGATCGGCAAAGCCATCGCCGTGTTAACCTCCGGTGGAGATGCCCAAGGTAAGGAGGAAGACCCTGCTCGGGGAAAGAAAAAAAACATGGCTGGTGGACCCCCTGGGTTTCCTGACTCCCTTCACCTGTAGAACAAGACTGTCCTCCTTAATGTCCTCCGGTGCTAGATTCATGCTAGAATCCTGGGCCTTCCCCCAAATCTCTGTCAGGGCTAAGTCCCCAAGTGCTTCTGGATATTGGTAGCTCTAATTTACTCAGATCTTCATAAAACTTCTTTCCAGGTTTCTCTGAAGATTTGGGACCATTTGGGTCCTTTGGTACCTAAAAGACAGGTGTTTCCTCAAGCCACATTAGAAAGAGACTAAAGAGAGAAAATTGTTGAGAAAGCAGTAGGTGGATTCACTTCCAGGACACTGAAGTGGTGGGGAAAGGGAGGGACCAGAATTGGGATTTGGTGGGCCCTAGCTAGAGCCTCAGATGTTGCTTCTGATGTCTGTGGAGTTGCTGCACTGGCCAGGGTCTGGCACCTCACTCCAGTAGCACATTTCTTCCTACTAGGCACAGTTCGACTTCCTTCTCTGTTTTCTCTGGCTTTTCCTCCCCTTCCATTCCTTCAGCCCTCTGACAAACAGGAACAACAGCAGTTAATTGGTGCAGACCCGCAGGGTGGGGGGTGGGGGGGCTGGCAGAGAGCAAAGCCAGAGAGAACCGCTTTCTGGGTTCAGTCCCAGAAACCTGGAAGTCAGGAAAATCAGGTATATGGTAAAATGAAGTGGGAGAGAGAGAATGTGTGATTTTTTTTTTTCTCCTTTGATGGTCTTATATATTCTAGTTTATAATACCTTGAAGAGAGGCAGACTGTCTTTGAGAGGGACACCAGGACATGGACACTGTGCTGGGAAAAAGAAGGAAAGAGATTTCAGCTAGTTTCCCTTCTGCTCCACTGTCTCTAGGCTTCCTAGACTTTGTGTTAAGCACCCACTTTGTTTAGGGCCCTGTCCTCTATGTTTCGAAGAAGTTGATTTCCTTGGGGAACTTACACTTTTAGGAGGAGAGATAATATACATTACTAGAGTTCTTATGTGAGGGTCATAAATAACAATAATCAAGTATGCCTTAAGCAAGTAGAGCCCACTCCTATCATGAAATGCTAGGCCTTGGTAGGACTAACTAGGCAAAAGTTCCCAGACAAGGTAGATTTCAAGAAACCGAACTCTTCCTTGAATGGATTCTTGCTTCAACAGTGCCTGGTACATAGTAAGTGCTAAATAAACTAAAGTGCTAAATTATTTCTAATTAATGCAAAGGGAATTATTGAGCACCTGTGTAACAGGCAGGGTGGTAGGCGCTAAGGATACATCGATGAAAAGGTCACAGGTCGTCTTTGCTCTCATGGTCCTTATCATGACTGTCATTAGTAAATCTAGACTTCAAATATGTTTTTAAACTAATGTTTATCAAGTTACACCTGTGGCATATATTATGAACACGAGAATGCTGGAATGAGGACACTTAGGGAGGAGGGCTGAGAAGTCCGAGTTCAGGAATGGTGGCCGGATTAGGAATGCGGAGCCCTGTTTGAGGTTGACCTGGCTTCTCTTGCTTCTCTGTTCTCTCCTGGAAAGAATCCCATGCTATGTAAACTCTCTGAGTGTTGACCCTAAAACCTTGGTAGGGTGGCTTGTGAAATTGGATGAAGCAAAGCAAGAGCCTGCTAAAAATCCAAGGGAGATATATGAAGTTAGGAAATTATGAGAAAGAAGGGCTCTCTGGAAAAGGGAAAGAGGTTTAAAAAAAGAGAGAGAGAGAGAGAGACATCTAGGATTTAACTTGGGTCTAAGAGCAGCAGAGCCCTCTGGCTTCAGATCCTGTGCAGAGAAACCCTCATTTTAGACGGACTGTCACCTGCTTTAAGGGAAGATCATCCTTCCTGGAGGCAGGAGCTAGCATAAGCTGATTTGTGGAGGGCCAGCTGGACCCAGACCTGTGGGATCCTGTGACAGGCGCAGTGTCCCCAGGGAAATACCCTGCCGTGAGGCCAGATAACAACATCACAGGTGCAGGGAGCAGCCGGTACGGGATGACACTGAGACAGGCAGGAAGCAAAGCAGAAAACTCAAAGCAGAGCCGAGAGGTCCCAGCTGAAGGAGCAGCTCAAATACAGCAGTGGCCCGCCCAGAGATCGGTTTCATGATCTGTAGTTTTCCCAAGGAGAGCAGAGCACAGACATGATTTTCCCCAGAGGCTGTGGGCCACATGGGAGAGGGAGGCCGGGCTCTGGAAAATCCACACAGGCCACAGCTCTGTCATTCCCTGAGTTCAGCAAAGCTCATAACTTCTTAAAGTACAAGAGAGGCCAGAAAGCAGCCTGAGCTCAGAAGCTGAGTCGATACAAATCCTAATTCCCGCTTCAGCCCAGGAATGGCCCCAGCTCTGCTCAGTCATACCACGTTTGGCCTTCTGATGTTGGCTTATTCTGCTGGAAAGGATCTCAGTCGTCTGCTCTAGCCCTCCCTCCTCAGGTGGGCAGTCCATTCCGAACGCCTGTTTATCCTGTTTGTAAAGGTTTTAGAGTTTTTTGGTTTTTTTTTTAAAGATTTTATTTATTTATTTCACAGAGGGAGAGAGATCACAAGGAGGCAGAGAGGCAGGCAGAGAGAGAGAGGGGGAAGCAGGCTCCCCGCCGAGCAGGGAGCCCGATGCGGGCCTCGATCCCAGGACCCTGAGATCATGACCTGAGCCGAAAGCAGAGGCTTTAACCCATGGAGCCACCCAGGCGCCCAAGGTTTTAGAGGTTTATAGGAACAGGGATTCGATGATCTCTCTGGACCGCTGTTCTAGGTCTCATAATTTAAATTACATATTCAGAAGTGTAATTCAGGTCTGACATTTGTTTCTCATGTTGGAATTAAAGGATCTTTTTTTTCCTATTCAGAGTTCAGTTAAGGTAGAAAGAAGATGTTAAAAAGCTTCTTAACCTCTGCTTTCAAAAAGGTAACGACCAAGTCATTTATGCGTTTTTTTCTGTCTCATGTGACAGGGACCCATCACCCAGAGTTCTCCTCAAAGCCTCTTCCCTACAGGCTGTAATCGGAGACACCAAAGCACGTGCCTCATGCTCTCCAGAGCCCCTCTTCGCTGTACCCAGAATACCCCCTGGGTGGTGCCTGTAATCTTATCCTTCATCTTGCTTCTAATAAGTCAGACAGCTGCGAACACAGGGTTATTTAGGGCAACGTGGAACAGCCAAGGAGAGCCTGGCCAGGACTGGTCCGGGGCCAGAATAGGCCAGTAATGTTAAGTAGGAGAGCCCGAAGAATTACTGGGATTCCCTAGTAAAAGTTATGTATACATCCCAGTCTGTGATTTCGAGGGAACTGGGGGTTTGAGATGCAGGTATAGGGGACAAAGGGAGTCCTAAAACTTAGTTTCTAGGAAAATATCTGTCAGAGTTAGAGGCAGGAAGGATGGCCTCTGGAGGTTGATAAGATGGGGTAAGAAGGTAAAGGGAGGAGAGAAGAGAAAGAATCTTCTTTTCTTCTGCCCAATGGGTTTGATATTATTTCCTATCTGACATCCATTGTTTACACTTAAAACCTTTTAAGTCATTTGTTTTTCTTAAATCTTTTCTCCCCTACCCTTACTCAGTTTGGGAGTGGGAAACAGCATTCTAACCATAAATTTCAGAAGAATGTTTTTCCTTAAGATTACAGTTCAGACTCTGGAACTCCAGGTATCCCAGAGAGAATCCCAAAGGCCTTGCCAAAGTCTAGAAAATGAATAAATAATAGTTTCATTTCTGTTCTGATCTTACTGACTTTATTCCTCCTCCCTAAAGCACGGATGGCCTTGCATTGACTCTGACTTTGCTCTTTTCATAAACACAGGCTTTTCCTAAAGCTTCTAGAAGCCTGCTCCCATCACAGATTTTTCCATTTTGATCCCTTCAATTTGAGGGTGTGAACCTAGACTTCTAGACTCTGACAGCGCTGCTCAGCAGGGACCTCTTGTAGGCAAGCCCAATCTTTCAGTTCTTACCTGAGATCAACTATCAGGAGCCTTCCGCACGGTTCCAGGTTCTTGAAACTGTCCCCTTTGGCTTCCAAGACGTCACTAAGATGGTTTTCCATCTGTCTTTCTTGCGGCTCTTCCTTAGCCTCCCTCCTGGATCCCGTTTTCCCCTGCCTCTTCCTTCAGTATTGGTTTTCCTCCGAGTTTCATTCCTTGCCTTTCCCATTGGGATTCTACGTATTCTCCTGAGACAGCCTCTTTCTTCCAAGTCCAGGTGGATGTCCCACAAGAACCTCAAGCTCAACGTCTCCCCACATGAATGTGTCATCCGCACTCCCACCGGCCTGACTCAAACCCGCCTTCACTCGGTTAATCGCACCACCGTTGTACCCTGCGCCTGAGTCATTTCTGGGGCTTTTCCATCCCCCTCTCCAGCACCTTGAAATCTAGCCGCACAGCTGTGCTTCTCCTTCCGAGGTGTCTCCCATCCCGTGTTGCTCTTTTGTCCCCGGTGCCACTCTCTGAGTCTGGGCCCTCACCACTTTTGCCTAGGCTGCCAGAGAGCCATCTTACCCCGTGTCCTCCGCATTGCTGCCACAGTGATCTTCCTGATAGGCACAGGGCGTCATGACTCTCCACTCTCAAAATTCTGCAGATTCCCCATCATTTCTGACTTTTAGTTTCTAGGTCACAGACCCCTTTAAGTATCAAATGAAAGCTGTGGACCTTTTCCCAGAGGAAATTCCCGTGCAGTTTCATGGGGTTCATGAAGTCCCCGAAACCACCACCCATGGATCCCCAGTCAAACCCTGGCCTACAGAATAAGAATCAGAGTTCTTCATGTCACATGCGGGTGCCTGCCCACCTGTGTTTCTTCATCTCTCACTACTTCCTGACTTACAGTTCATTCCTTATAGTACTGAATTACCTAAGGTTTGTTTGTTGTTTCGTTTCGTTTCATTTCTTTTCTCTTTTCTTTACTTTTTTCTTTATTTTTTCTTTTCTTTCTCTTTCTTTCTTTCTTTCTTTCTTTCTTTCTTTCTTTCTTTCTTTCTTTCTTTCTTTCTTTCTTTCTTTCTCCCTTCCTTCCTTTTCTTTCTTTCTTTCTTTCACATTTTATTTATTTAATTTGAGAGAGAGTGAGCAAGAGAGAGCATGACCGGGGGGAAGGGCAGAGGGAGAGGGAGAAGCAGGCTTCCCATCCAGCAGGGAGCCTGTTACAGGGCTTGATCCCAGGACCCTGAGATCATGACCTGAGCCAAAGGCAGACGCTTAACCGACTGAGCCACCCAGGTGCCCACCTAAGGTTGTTTCTTGACTCTCACCTTCATTTGTTCTATTCTCCTGCCTAGAAAACTCTCACCCAAAGTGTCCACCTGACAAAAAAGATTTATAAGGATATTGTCCTTTGGGTCTCAGGTCAAATGCTATCATTTCTGTATAACCTGTCCTGACTCTCCTGGCAGCCGGGCTGCTCCTTCTCCTTGTTCCCACTGTGCTTTGTACATATCTCCTTTGTAGGGATCCATGTTGTAACCATATCATATTCTTTGCAAATCTTGAGGACCATTACCAAGTCCCTTAATTCCATATCCCTAGACTGTATCATTCACTGCTGTTTCCCTAGTGCCTGTGTAGTGCCTGAGCACGTATTCAGTAAATATTTGCTCAATGAGTGAAAGGTCCTTCGATCTGATTTGGCGCTTATAGACATCTAATACCAACTTTTGTCAGCCTGCAACCCTTGCCCCCCCCCCCAAAAAACCCCAGACATTCTGGTCTTTTTGATTCTATTCCATTCTAGGTAGTTTTGGATTTTGCAGTAGTTCTTGATGGATTTTAGACTGCTGCTGCAGATTCTTCTAATTACTGGTTTCCCTAGTGCTCACTCTCATATGGTATTTCTCTAGGCAGGATGAAGGACCATAGGAGTAGTCTTTAGATTGAAACTAAAAAACGAACTGGGGTATCTGAGGGAAAGTGGTTCAGATGGTTCACAAGAAATTGATCTGTCTTGGCTCTGAGATTCCTTGAGCATCACTGTGAGCCCCTCCTCCGTTACAAGCTAGGAGGGGGTTACCGGCATCAAGACCGGGGAATGTCTTCTTTCTCTCACCAGGGAAGCTCTGCTTACTTCGCAGTTACTGGTAGCACTGGTTCTAATGTGGAGGCCTTTATAGCTTCCACTGTGTGTCTTGTGTTGTGCAGCGTAGTTCCCTCATGGCACTCGTGGGAGAGACAGTTCTTGTCACTGAGTAGTAACTGGAAAGGAATGATACTTCAGTGGGAGAAAGGGGAAAGGCTCTCCTCTCTGTTTTATTCCTAATTAGTTTTAGTCCTAGTTGTTTCTCCCAGTGGAGAGACTGGCTCTGTGAACGTGACCTCTTTGAACTTCAGTTTCCAAATCTGTAAAATGGAGGCAACTTCAGGGTTGTGGATAGGAGTCAACGAGATGAGTAGTCAGCAGAGTCTAACACTACGGTAAGCGTTCAAGATGATGATTCCCTGGATTGCCCTGGCGAGGAAAGGTCTTAGGGAAGATGGGATTTGGGGGAAAGGGGAGGTATTTCGAGCTACATAAACACTGAACGTGGTAATTCAGTGTTAGTGGGGAGACTGGAAGACTTGGAGGAGAGGAATATTCTAGATTTGGAGAAAAGCCTAAGAAAAGGACTGGGTCATATCTTGTAGTCCAGGCTGCTTCACTGAGGACTAACCTCTCCCTGTTGTCCTTCCTCCTTCCTTGCAGGCATGAATGCTGCTGTCAGGGCTGTGGTTCGAGTTGGTATCTTTACTGGTGCCCGTGTCTTCTTTGTCCATGAGGTTGGTTCTCTGCTTTGTTCTCCAACGTTCTTTCTCTGTTTTCTGCTCCTCCCTTCCTACTTCCTCTTTCCTCTCCTCCCAGTTACATGCTATGTCTCACCTGTCTTTTTTTTTTTTTTTTTTAAGATTTTATTTATTTATTTGACAGAGAGATCACAAGTAGGCAGAAAGGCAGACAGACAGACAGGAGGAAGCAGGCTCCCTGCTGAGCAGGGAGCCCGATGTGGGGCTCGATCCCAGGACCCTGAGATCATGACCTGAGCCGAAGGCAGAGGCTTTAACCCAGTGAGCCACCCAAGCGCCCTGTCTCACCTGTCTTGACTCCCCATCTCCATGAGTGTCCCCTGCCATTCCAATCTCCAATAATGATGGTGGGATCTAGGGGTCTGCAGACTAGGTCCTCATGGTGCCTGTCCAATTTAAAGAAGGAAGTAACTCATTTCAGAGTATTTCACAGAAAATTTAGTATGTCCAGAGATAGAGCCTTTGGAAGGGTCTCATCAGATTTCTATAGTTTCCCAAACCTTCTGAGGCTCTAACTCCTCTACCCTTCTTTCCATTTCCTTTCATTCTTTGTCCACTCTTCTCTCTGTAGGGTTTATTTGCCTTCTTCCCAGCTTTCTCTTTTCAAGTCCCACTTCTCTCCCTCCTTCCCTCCAACACCCTTTTCTTTTCCCTCACTGTTATCAAAGCCATCTGTTATCTAGTTCCCTGGGAAGCAGATTGGAGGACATGGGATGAGCCAGAAGCAAGAGGAATTAGGATGAAATACCAGGAAGGACATCCTGCCCCTTTGAGATCATGAGAAACTAGAAGAGGGTATTGACATCTTCTTCCTTGGACTGTGTTAAACCTGACCGTGTCATGGACATCCAGGAATCAGTAATGGGAAGAGGTGGTTTGATTCTGAGAACTTCTTCCCAGGATCCTGTCTTAATCGTGGGGGTTCAGGGAGAACTGGCCTAGCAGAGGCTGAACGGGTGTCATGTGCCCCACAGGGTTACCAAGGCCTGGTGGATGGTGGAGATCACATCAGGGAGGCCACCTGGGAGAGTGTTTCGATGATGCTGCAGCTGGTATGTTCCTGAGGACTCCTGTCCCATGTCTGTCCTGTCCTAGTTGCACCCCCCTCTGGTTGGGCGTCACGGTTGCCCAGGCCCCCCCCACGTGGCTCGGCGTGGGGGCTCTGTGACAGGAGAGGTGCCACGATTGCCCTTTACTTTTCGAGTCTGAAAACATGACCCTGTTTTCCTAGGGCGGCATGGGGACAGGAATGCGGTCACAGGACAGTCTGCTCTTTATTGAAAGGTCATAGGCAAGACTTGAGGAGCTGATACGTAAGCAGGACCTGCTCTGGGGTCACGGGGAAGGCCTGGCCATGAAAATAACTTTACCAGAGGACTGGAGCCAGAGCCAGAAGTAGAGCTGAAATCTGCCAGTCCTCATGTGATGGAGATAAGGTCACCTGAAACCAAAGTGTTTAAGGGAGGAGGGAACCAATACAGCATTTCAGAGTTTCCAAAAACACTCTAAGATTATGCTGATTGTATCCACAATGCTTTGTGGTTCTTTCTCTAAGTCATATACTTGTTTTCTGATTTACTGAAAAATCTGCAAATTACATTTGTATCCTCATCCTTTACCTCAATCCTCTAAAAATCCATGGGGAGAAATTTAATTTGCAGTGCTTCATGAAGGTTCTTTATAGGCAATAGTGCCTGCAGTAAACTGGTCTGAGAATGAGCCAGAACTCTCCATCAATACTCCCAAAGGCATGGAGGCCAGTAGTTTGTATGATTTGTGAAAACCTTAAGTATACTTAGCTCTCTCGGGGTATCTATAAATCCCTGGGAATACTCAGAGCTATTTTTCCTGTGAGTACCTGGGTATTGTGTGTCCTTTCACTAGCACCACAGCCTGAGGAGCAGAGGGGAAATCGGCAGTGCCTGGTTACAATTAGAAATCAGCGTGTTCAGGAGGGGAAAAGTATTACCAAGCACATTGGGATGAAGGCCTAAGAATAGTTTGGATGCAATCTGATGAAGTCAGGTCATTAGGGAAAATTTCCAGGACTGATGCCAGTGCTATTTCTTGCACGTCTAAGAACATGTGAAAGACGGAGATGATTCCAAAAGCCAACAGCATGTGTGTATTCCTCTGCTTTCCTTGAGGATAATCACTTTGATGACAAAGCCTTCAACAAAACGGGTTGATCTTAGGCTTTAAAGAGGTGTAGCAGAATAGAAGGAGTAACCCTATGATAGCTCAGCCAGTATCATTTCTCCCTCCTCTAGAAAGGACAAATTACTCTTAAGGATGTCAGGACACTTCCTAGAAAGGCACGTGCTTAGGACAGCCCATCACAGTGTTGGGAGTGGAGGAGATCTTGGCATGGGGAGCCCAAATATGGCTGTGTCCTCTGGGGAGCTGACTTCTGCCTCTTCCCCACAGGGAGGCACAGTCATTGGAAGTGCCCGGTGCAAAGACTTCCGGGACCGAGAGGGGCGACTGCGAGCTGCCCACAACCTAGTGAAGCGAGGGATTACCAATCTGTGTGTCATTGGGGGTGATGGCAGCCTCACTGGAGCTGACACCTTCCGTTCTGAGTGGAGTGACTTACTGAGTGACCTCCAGAAAGCGGGTGAGACGTTGTTGTCCTAAGTATGGTTTGTGCGCCCGCACACCCCCCCGTCCTCCCACCGGAGGAACTCGTTACCCGGACACAAACAGGCAGTCTCTGCCCTCCTCGTTCTGCCATTGCCAACGGTTCCCATTGGCTGCAGGTCCTTCTCTCCCCAGTCACCTGTGCTTTCGGCACGCCGGCCACCTCACCCGGTGACTCCTGGTTTGCTTCTCTTTGTCAGGTAAGATCACAGCGGAGGAGGCTACAAAGTCCAGCTACCTGAACATCGTGGGCCTGGTGGGCTCGATTGACAATGACTTCTGCGGCACTGACATGACCATTGGCACCGATTCCGCCCTGCACCGGATCATAGAGATCGTGGACGCCATCACCACTACTGCACAGAGGTAAGGGGGCAGCGAAGGAGGGTGGCGGCTGAGACTGGCTGAAGGGCTGGGGTCTAGGGAAGATGAACCCATTGGAGCTGTAGACTCTAACGACTGGTTCTCTGGGGCTGGAACGCTGTTTTTAATCAAGAGTTATCCCTAGAGCCCTGAAACCGCACTGCCGTCTAGATGCTGTTGGTTCGCCTCTTGTCTGTCTAGTCCACTGTCCGCACTGTAGCTCTGAGGCCTTTAATACCCGTGGGGTCTCCCAAATGATTAATAGCCAACCTGAGATGAATCCAGGGAGCCGCAAAGCTCAGCCACCCTTTCAGCCATGTCATAGTGACTGTGTAGGCCGCCGCCACTGCTCAGAGAGTGCGAGAATGGGAGGACAGAAGGTCACAGTTTCCCAGGGTAATCCTCGGAGATTCTGGGCCAGTCGAGTCCTCACTTCTTCCCTTCCCTTCCCAGGCCCCCTCGCTCCCTGGAACAGAGCCAGGACTGACACCTTGTACTGCTGTATTTTAGCCACCCTGTGGCTGATGCATTTCCCCTGGGTCTCCCTGGTGTCTCAGGAAGCCTGTTGGGAGCATAAATGCAACTCCCAGGGAGCTTTCATGGCCTGGATGTGGGTGGAGGCTTGATCCTGGCCACAGGGACTTGAGGACTGTGTAAGCCTTTTGTCTCTGTCTTGCAGCCACCAGAGGACATTTGTGTTAGAAGTGATGGGCCGGCACTGTGGGTAAGATCCCCATCTGGACTCATTGATTCTGCGGCGCCAGCAATGGCCTTCTCTGCCCCGGAGAGTCCAAAGAGGTCTCCCAGGGATAGCAGATCTGGAGGTGTACGTGCTCCTCCGGGCGTGGCCCCTTTCCCTGCTTCCAGCCCCACCCCCCCACCTACCGACCCGTGCAGGGGTGTACCTGTGTGTATGGGCCTAGGCACACTCCAGTGTGAAGGACACACAGTGCTCTGAGATTAGAAGCCACTGTGGTAGGTGAGTGTGACTAGAAGGTGCTTCTCAGGGACAGAAGCCCACTGAGAAGCTGTCTCAACGGTGCTCTTACCCTCACCCTAAGAAGGAAACCACGGACCCTCAGACCTTCCATCGACTATGGGGACAGGCAGACCCACTGGGTACGGGTGAGGCTGTTCATGGAGTGTGGCTCCTAGCGCGATGCTTCTGCCTCTCATCTCAGATACCTGGCCCTTGTCACCTCCCTCTCCTGCGGGGCCGACTGGGTTTTTATTCCTGAATGTCCGCCAGATGATGACTGGGAGGAACATCTTTGTCGCCGGCTCAGCGAGGTACTGGCACTTTATTTTGCCCTTAAAAAAACCCTTGCCATCCATCCATTTCCCTCCGTGGAGCCCTCTTCTCTTTGCTCTTGACCAGACAAGGACCCGTGGTTCTCGTCTCAACATCATCATTGTGGCCGAGGGTGCGATCGACAGGACTGGGAAACCAATCACCTCCGAGGACATCAAAAATGTTAGTAGGAACAAAGCCAGAGAGGGCTTGGATGCCATCCCCTGCCCCCTTCCCTAGTGATTTCTGAGTCTCCCCTTAGTCCTTCTGTACATCTCTTCCCAAGTTTCCTGCCCCCTGGTGTCCAAGGAGTCATGACAAGATAAGAGACTAAGCCATTTGGGTTTATCTTAGTCTCTACTTGCTTTCAGTCTTTGATTCTTTATCCCTGTCTCTGTCTCCCTTTTGGTCTCTTCAGCTGGTGGTAAAGCGTCTGGGATATGACACTCGGGTCACTGTCTTGGGGCATGTACAGCGGGGTGGGACCCCATCAGCCTTTGACCGAATCCTGGTGAGTCATGGGGTCCTGGGGCCCTCACGTCTTAGAACCCACGGCCTACAAAACTGCAGTTCACCATGACAGGGGCACATTCCGCTGACCATGCCCTCCCCCGCCCCGCCCCCACCCCCCACCCCCGCAGCCTCTGATGGCCCCGGCCCTTGACCCATTCCTGTACACATACCATTTCTCTTCTCTTGCAAAAACTGGTGGGAAACTCTATGCTCCCCAAATGATGAGCTCTCAGATCTCCGCTTTGAGCATTAATAATATTAAGATCTAACTTCAGACTCTCAGATTGAACCCTCTTATCCTACATTCATTGGAAGAGAGAGGCCATACTCTCCTTATTTTATCAATAAGAAGGGAATATTATTAAGCCTTAGCATCCTCCTTGATTACCACAGTGCACACATTTCTCTGGAACCAAATAGAGTTCTCATGGCAAGAGAATGAGGAATTATCAAGCTTAGCTGCAATCTGAGTAGGGAGATAAAGCCCAGTAAGTTCTAGTACTCAGCTCTGCGGCCCAGCCCTGACTCTGGAAGGGCCTGGAGTGCCCTGGCTCTCCAGGCTGTGTCCAGATGGGGAGGCCTGAACCAGACTGTCTTTGCTTCCTGGGCTCCTGCAGGGCAGCAGGATGGGTGTGGAAGCCGTGATGGCACTTTTGGAGGGGACCCCGGACACCCCAGCCTGTGTGGTGAGCCTCTCTGGTAACCAGGCCGTGCGCCTGCCCCTCATGGAGTGTGTCCAGGTGGTAAGTACTGACCTCAGCTCCGCTTCCTAACAGCCCCTGAGCCTGTCTTTGAGCTGAGAGGGAAAGAGACCCATTTCCAAGGCCAGTGGAACAAAGAGCAGATGGAGAGACAGCAGGGTGTAGTCAGTCTGAGTGAGGTGGGGAAAGAGCACGGTAGGCTTTGCACGGGAGCTGTCTCTCTGAGCCTCAGCGTCCCCCTCTGTAAGTGTTTGTAAAGAACGTGACAGTTATGCTACATCCTACCAAGCAGGGAGACCCAACGTCGCATAATACCCAACCTCAACTGCTTTCGCCACGTCTTTGTTGGATGAGAAAGGCAGTATCTCTCCAAACATTATGAAAAGCAGGGATAGCAGTGAGGTCTGGCTGGCTGGCTTATATGTTTCTATAGTATCGTGTTCCTCTGAACCAACACGAAGTTTCTGATGCCCACCCTGAGGGCTAGCAGGAGGGGCGGGATGCTTTGGAAAGGGTCTGATGCAGTACCTGGAAAACGCTGAGTGCTCAGGGAGCGCTGCTTTTACATGAAGGAATCGCTCCTCTGCTCTCCCGGAGCAGACATGGCGGCTGGGAGCTCGGGGGTCCGGCCGATCCTCAGGGCTGGTCTGCATGCGCACGGCTGGCTCCGTCTCCTGGCCTGCTTCTCTCGGAGACTCGGGGAGTCCCAGCCACCTGCCGCACAGATGCGCTCCGGCCTTGCTTGGAACTGTGTCTCCAGAAGCCCGAGAGCGAAAGCTCTGGCTCATGGAGAAGAAATCAGTAGCTGGGAAACCCACGGCAGGGCCTGGCCTTTCTCCCTCACTGCGCTCTCTGGGCGATGGTCTTCATTTACTCAGTCTAGAGGCTGCTTGGAGGTTGCGGCTGTGGCCGTGGCATGGAGGGAGATGCTATTCTGGGTGAGCACTCCTCCACTCTGCCTGTGTTCTAGTGTTGAACTGGCTCCTTCCTTTTGCTGCTCATTGCTCCCCAAATTAAGGAGAAACAGAGATACTTCTTTCTGTGAAAGTTTGGGGGACGTGGAGCAGGTGGGGTGCCTGGTGGGTAGGATCCAGTCGTAAGCGCAGAGATGGGCAGGGTGTTCCCATGGGATAGAAATCCTGCCGCGTAGAGGTTGCGGAGAAAGGGGAACCCTCCTACACTGTTGGTGGGAATGCAAACTGGTGCAGCCACTCTGGAAAACAGTATGGAGATTCCTCAAAAAGTTGAAAATGGAGCTACCCTACGACCCAGCAATCGCACTACTGGGTATTTATCCTAAAGACACAAAGGTAGTGATCCTCAGGGGCACGTGCACCCGAATGTTTATAGCAGCAATGTCCACAATAGCCAAACTATGGAAAGAACCTAGATGTCCATCAACAGATGAATGGATAAAGAAGATGTGGTATATATATACAATGGAATATTATGCAGCTATCAAAAGAAACGAAATCTTGCCATTCGCAACGACATGGATGGAACTGGAGGGTATTATGCTGAGCGAAATAAGTCAATCAGAGAAAGACAATTATCATATGATCTCTCTGATATGAGGAACTTGAGGAGCAGGGTGGGGGGTTGTGGGGGGTAGGGAGGGAAAAATAATGAAACAAGATGGGATGGGGAAGGAGACAAACCATAAGAGACTCCTAATCTCATAAAACAAACTGAGGGTTACTGGGGGGTGGGAGGGTAGGGATAGGGTGGATGGGTTGTGGACATTGGGGAGGGTTTGTGCTTTGGTGAATGCTGTGAAAGATGTAAGCCTGATGATTCACAGACCTGTACCCCTTGGGCAAAAAATAAAAATAAAATTAAAAAAATAAATAAATAAAAATAAAAAAAAAGAAATCCTGCCGCGTAGAGCCTGCCCCGTAGTTGTGACTCTCGCTGTGCTCCTCCCTCAGACCAAGGATGTGACCAAGGCCATGAACGACAGGAAATTCGATGAAGCCATGAAGCTGAGAGGCCGGTGAGGGAATGACCAGACGCTCACTAGCTACACAAATCAGATACTGGAATGAAGAAAAGAAAAAAAAAAAAGACATAGCTTCAGACCCAAAACAGGGACTTTTACCTCTTCCTCTTTTTATTGTCTCTGCAAGTTTCTTCCCCAGGAGAGTGGGTTGCGAGGTGACCAGGAGGCACGGTACACCCCAGGGATGCTGTCCCTGGGATTGGCCTTCTGTAATCTGGTGTTTCCATGTGTGGATTCCAGCTAGGTTTTCCAGTTCTCTAGGGAAAGGGCAGCATCTCATGCTGCATGCAGGGTCTGGGAGAAGAGCGCTCAGGGAGGGTTGCAGTAATCAGTGTCCCCCTTTTCAGCCCTGGTCCAGTCCCGGCTACCCGGTTATATCCTTCGAGGTTCGCCCTGTAGAACTTCACACCTCGAGAAAAACTCCAGACCCCCTTGGGTGCTGGCATGGGGAGTGGCCTGGAGACTCCCTGCTCGCTCTCTCCTTTTATAGGAGCTTCATGAACAACTGGGAGGTGTACAAGCTTCTGGCTCACGTCAGACCGCCAGTCACAAAGGCACCGGTGAGTTCTCTGCCCTGACCCTCGCCTTCTCCCAGTCTCCCTCTACGAAGTGCTACCTCCACTCCACACAGCCTGCGGCCTGGCCGGCTTCCTTGCCCCCCATCATCTTCGCTCCTGAGTCTCTGACCCTATTAAGAAATCTCTCAGCCATCCCAGATACGAGCCCCATGTTCTTAGTGTGCCCCGGGCATCTGGAACCCAAGACCCACACCCAGTTCAGGGCTGACAAGGTAGCTTGCAGGGAATGGGAAGGAGGTTTATGTATCTTTTTCCCCTGGGCAAATCAGGGAATAACCACGTCTGGTGAACTTTAGCCACTTCTTCCGTTGCGGTAGTGGTTCTCAGTATTTGGTGTATATCAGAATTACGTGGGCTGCTTATTAAACATGCAGATTGCCGGATCCTTGCCTCAGGATTTAGATCGGGGCAGGGGCCAGGAATATTCAGGTTTAATGGCGTAAAGATCAGGTGGTCCAAGGACCATGCTTTGGAAGTGCTGTTCTGGAAGGTCTCATTCATTACGTAATGAATGACGTGGGGACAGAGCTTTGCTTCCCTAGCGCAAGGGAGCAGGCCGTGCCGGTGTTGCCAGGGAAAGGGGGGTGTTGTCCAGAGCCATGTGTCCTGATCCTGGGAGCACCAGGGACTCGGAGTCGACCTTCCCTTACGGACCTGCCCCCTTCCCTCTATTGGGGTTTCAGTCCCCGTCTCTGCCCTGCTCCCTCTCTGCTTCCTTCTCCCCAGGGTAGCACGCACACAGTGGCCGTGATGAACGTGGGGGCCCCAGCCGCTGGCATGAACGCTGCCGTGCGCTCCACTGTGAGAATCGGCCTCATCCAAGGCAACCGGGTGCTGGTTGTGCACGATGGCTTCGAGGGCCTGGCCAAGGGTCAGGTACGGGGACTAAAAGGACAGAGGGCACATACCCGGGGGCCAAGGAGCAGTCATGGGGAGGATAAGTGTAGCAGGGGTGACCTGTCCATTCTCCTTCTTTCTGTTGCCCCCCCCACCCCCCCGCCCCTTTCCATTCTCTACCTTGCTTTCCTCACAGGGTTTGAACAGAAGTAAATACTTAATTTTAGGGCAGTATGAACAGGCAGGAGACACTACAACGAACCCTTTGCAGACCACATACCTTATTTAAGTCTCTATCGCAAAGCTGAGTGTGGTATCTGGCATAAGTAGGCATTTAATATTTGTGGATGAGCAGTAAGGGTGGAGGAAGTTCACTGGAGTGGGGAAAAGCCGATGCCTGGCATTCCTTGTCCCACCAGGGGCTGTTGGGGTGGGCTCAGAACTCGGGAATTGGTGTCAGTCCACGATGCACACCTATGTGACCTTTCCTGCAGATTGAGGAAGCTGGCTGGAGCTATGTGGGGGGCTGGACTGGCCAAGGCGGCTCCAAACTTGGGACAAAAAGGTAAGGGGCATCATAGGAGCACCTCCTCCTAGTCACCCCTAAAGATGTCCCTCGAATATGGGTGTCAGATCATTAGCTCAGTGTCTACACTGCTACAGTCTGGGACTTTGGTCCCCAAGCTCACAGTGGCCTCAGTGGGGGCACGCATGCCCATGCAGACATCTTTTAGCAGCTCTGGGAATACAAAGCCCCATGGCGGACGCATGGACAGTGGTGAGAGGTGGCATAGGGAAGGGGGCACAAGTCAAGAAATTATACATGAAGCACTCTTGTAATTCTGGCTTTTCTCTCCCTCAATTTTGCTGTCCCTTCTCCAAATCCCCTCACCCCATTGCCCACCCCTGCCCCACCCCATTCAACTAGGACTCTCCCCAAGAAGAGCTTCGAGCAGATCAGTGCCAACATCACGAAGTTTAACATTCAGGGCCTTGTCATCATCGGGGGCTTTGAGGTGAGTCCTCCCGTTTCCTCCCCTCCACCCCTCCCCTCTCCCTCTCCCCTCACCGCTGGCCTTGCCGCTCTTCTCCTCAGGCTTACACGGGGGGCCTGGAGCTGATGGAGGGCAGGAAGCTGTTCGATGAGCTGTGCATCCCGTTTGTGGTCATCCCCGCTACGGTCTCCAACAACGTCCCGGGCTCGGACTTCAGCGTAGGGGCTGACACGGCCCTCAACACCATCTGCACGGTGAGAGCCCGCCACCACCTCCCAGGCCTCTGGCCGGGACTGCGGCCCTGGACTGCGTGTGCTCCTAGAAAGTGAGCCATCTCTTTGGTGCCAACCAAGCGAGTGCTTGAAGAGTGCTTCTTGAAGCGCAGGCCTTCACGCAGGCTTTAGTCGAGCACACGTGTGGGGCTTGTTCTCACCGGGGAGTCTCCAACCTAGAAAGGCGCCGGTACGCTGCACGCCAGGTGGTTTCTCCTTCCTAAGGGCCTAGGGCCCAGTGTCCCCACCCTGAGCGACAGGACGAGTACAGCTTCTCTCCGAGGAGGGGGGCTTCACGGCCTGGTCGGCCCCTGTGCCTGCCACCCTGAAGGCGAGCGGCCCTGCCGGCCTGGGGAGCAGAGTGTTCCAGAGCTGGGTCGTGGCAAGGGCCAGAGAAATGACGAGAGCAGAGCCCCGGCGCAGCCTCTCTAACTGTAGCCCACTACCTCGGCAGACCTGTGACCGCATCAAGCAGTCGGCGGCGGGCACCAAGCGGCGCGTGTTCATCATCGAGACGATGGGCGGCTACTGCGGCTACCTGGCCACCATGGCAGGCCTGGCAGCTGGGGCTGACGCCGCCTACATCTTCGAGGAGCCCTTCACCATTCGGGACCTGCAGGTAGACGGCCACCCCGAGCCTGCACCATAGCTCTCCTCTGTCCCCGTCTGTCCTCCCTGTGCCCACAGCAACCTGAGCTGTGCGAGCTCAAGACGAGGACAGCCGCCTGGCGCGTGGGGCCCTGCGAGGAGGCGGGAGAGGGCCGCGCGCAGGTGTCTTCCGGCGTGAGCTCACACGTGCCCTCGGCTCCTGTTGTCGGGAGCATCGCTTTTGAAGGATGGCATGTTGCTCAGCCCTTCCCATGCGTTTTTGCATTTTGTCTTCAGAACAGACATGCAAGAGAGATATTATCTCCACGGTACAGACGAGAAAGATTCAGAGAGCTTAAAAGCCTTTTCTAAGGTTATGAGTGAGTAGGGGATTTAACCAATAGAGAAATTCAGCCTTTCTGCTGCATCATGCCACCTCTACGGACTTCCCTTGCTTCCAGACTCATCCATTCCGTGTCAATTCTAGGGCTGGGGTGTGGGGAACTTAGACTCCTGTTCACAGAGGAACCGTATGATCCTAATTTTCCAAGATCTCCGTCCACTGGAGGAAAGAAAGGCCTCGAGGTGGAGGGGCAGCCAGCTGAGGGGACTCCCTAATCCAAGAGCCCAGTCGACCCCTGCCAGGAATGGAGGTGGGAGTCTCCCTCCTTTACCCCCATCTCAGAGCCCTGATGAAGGAACTCGTTCCTCCCAGGCAAATCACTGCTGCACCCACAAGCAAACCATTTAAAGACCGATGCTGAGAGCAAGAGTCAGCTCTCTGAGGGAAGGGAACCAGAAACCCCTGGGAAGGCAGTGGGAGCGGGGGAAAGGCGAACTGGCCGTTGCCGCAGTGTCTCTGACATGGCCTCTTCCAGTCCTGCCTGTCTCCTTTGCCGTCTGTGTTTAAATTTTAGTCTGCGCTGAACTTCTTATAGGGGTTAGACACAGGATTGTAAACAAGTCTCTTGCATGTCCGTCTCCCCTTCTGGAGAGGCCTGGTGGGGAACGAGAGTGCTGTGCTGCCCAGGTGTATCCACTCCCAGCTAGGCTTAGGATTTACTTTCTTGTTTTCAGGCAAACGTTGAACATCTGGTGCAAAAGATGAAAACAACTGTGAAGAGGGGCTTGGTGTTAAGGTACCTCCTCCACGGCTTGTTCCTAAGTGAAGAGAACGGTTAGTTAGGCTCTGGCTCTAGCCCACAGAATGAACCCATGTGGGACACCCTGAGGAATTTGGATACAAAGGGAGAGAACCCGAGCCATGGGAGGAGACAGAAAAGGGAAGAACAAAGCTTACAAAAGCAGAAAAGGGTTGGGAGGGTAGGGGAGACAACCAAAGTCACAGGCTTTTGGTCTCTACTTGGCAGGAATGAGAAGTGCAACGAGAACTATACCACTGACTTCATTTTCAACCTGTACTCTGAGGAGGGGAAGGGCATCTTTGACAGCAGGAAGAATGTGCTTGGCCACATGCAGCAGGTAGGGAGGACGCCCCGTCATGCCCTTCACCAGATGGCCTTACCCCAGTAGCCACTGGGTCTCCCGCTGGCCTCCGATCTGCTAGGGACCATCAGTGCCACCATGGAGCACAAGCCTGCAGTCTTGTACTGGCATAGAATCTAAACATCTTTAGTCTGGAAGTGGCCTTAGAGATTACGGGTCTGTCCTCTTCAATGGGGCAGGGTTTCTCAGCCTTGGCACCATTGCTCCTTGGGGCTGGAGAAGTCTTTGTTGAGGGTGGCCGTTAGGTGCACTGTGGGATGCTTTAGCAACATCCCCGGACGCTACCCACTAGAGGCCAGTGGCACCTCCCTCTTGAGTTGTAACAACTAAAAACAAAGTGTCTTCAGACATAGCCAGACGTCCCTGGGGAGGCAGAATCATCTCCAGTTGAGGACCACTGGTTCAGATGAAGAAAACGAGGCCCAGAAAGGAGAAACAATTTTTTCAGGGTCACTCATCAAGCCTGGGCGCGAGCCAGTGCTCTTCCTACCACATCATGCTGCCTTTCGTAAGGAACCTGATGAAGGAGTCCAGGCACCTTGCTGGTATTGGGCTCCATCCCCAAGGACTGGGGTTTCCGGGGGAAACGAATTCCTTTCTACCATCCACATTCAGTCCCCTCCTCCGGTGGGCCTCGCTCACAGATGATACTGGTGGTCTTAGGCTTCCCCATCCCCAGTGTCTCCCCCTGATTCTGCTTATGTATGGACCTTTGACCTTTGTCTGCCCACATATGAATTCCTCATATCTCAAGTTTGAATGAGCTTGCTATTAGCCCCTGCAGGAATGGGGTACAAGTGGATAAAGTATGAGGATCTATTTGCCACTTCCCACCTACTCCCACCTAGTTCAGAGAAAATGTACATGAGGTTTTATATTATTCTAAGGTGCTACCAAGGCCATCCATATTGGTTCACAAGGATCACTTCTGTGTCCCTGACGATGGCGACTGACAAAAGCTGCTAGGCTGAAGAGGGGCAGAGAAGTAACTAAGTGGCCAATCAGACTAGAAGTAAACAATAGGATCTGGCAGCTGTGGAGCAAAAAAAGGCAGTTGTGAGACCAATTACCCCCTTATTTAATTAGTTAACTCTTAACACCCGATAAATGGCCAAATCTGCTGCACCAGCTCACCCTGGTTCTCAGCACTGTCTCAGGATTTCCTTTCAGAGTTAGTTTCCGGATTCCTGTTTCTGGCTGTAAACCTGGGGCCTTTTCTTCCCTTTTTCTCTGTATGTTCAGGTATCTCTGCCACTTCATTAGAGTCTTCCCCTAAATTTAAGACTCTTTTTACAGGGTGGGAGCCCAACTCCGTTTGACAGGAATTTTGCCACTAAGATGGGCGCCAAGGCTATGAACTGGATGTCTGGGAAGATCAAAGAGAGTTACCGTAATGGTAGGTGGGGTAAGAGGGTAAGCCCCCTCCGTAGAGGTTGGTTCCCCATAACTGATGCTTACTGACTATCCTTTATTGCAGGGAGGATCTTTGCCAACACGCCAGACTCAGGCTGTGTTCTGGGGATGCGAAAGAGGGCTCTGGTCTTTCAACCAGTGACTGAGCTGAAGGACCAGACAGATTTTGAGTGAGTACATCTACTTCCCTGGTAGTTTCAGAATCTCCTCTTCCCAACCTGTTCTCTGTCTTCCATCCTTTATCTTAGGACAACGCCTGTAGTCGTACCTATTTCAGATCTTCGCCCTTGCCCTTAAGTCCAGCCTCTTCTACTCAGCTTCTTCCCATCAGTGTTTGATAGAAGTCATTTGGAGTGCTAAAAGGTGAATTCATCATCATCTCATTTTTCTATAGGCACCGCATCCCCAAGGAACAGTGGTGGCTGAAGCTGAGGCCCATCCTCAAAATCCTAGCCAAGTATGAGATTGACTTGGACACCTCAGAGCACGCCCACCTGGAGCACATCAGTCGGAAGCGATCTGGAGAAACTTCTATCTAACACTCTTTGGAGTGAGGGTCATGGATTGTCTGCTCATGGTCAGCTCACCCCGATAGATACAAGTCTCTGTATTCCCAAGTGTTTTAGTGCATTTTTCTTTAGGTTTTCTTTTATTCTGCAACTGTAGCCATGACCAGCTCTGGCCAGGGAGCTGGGGCAGTAGGCAGTGAGTAGAAACTCCTTTTAGGTAGAATTTATCATGACTTCTACCCCAGCTTCATCTGTCACACGAGTTTGAGCTCCTCTAGTGCTACTGCTAGATTTCAGCTACTCGGTTAGAATTTTCCTAAAATAAGCTTTATTTATTTCTTTGTGATAACAAAGTCTTGGTTCCTCTACTACTTCTACTGCAGTGACAGACAACAGCTACACTAATAAATGGCAACTGGTCACTGTGCTTTTGGTTCTCCTGTTGTCACTTGCACAAATAGATGCCATTCTGTCAACCCTAAAGACCAGACTCTGCTCAGACACCTGGGAAAATGCAGCCCATACGATCACCCAGTGTACTTCTCTCCACCTCCTGGCTTGTTTCCTCAGCATCTCTTGGCTCTGTACAAAAGGTCCTAGAACACCCTACACCGGTCCTTACCCTCGTTCCGCACCAGTCCCTCCCACATCCTCTGTGGCTGTAGGGTGCGCCAGTCTCTCTTAAGCATGACACTGTGTTTACCTTTTGATCCTGTACCTGTTACCCATGGGTGCTTTTTTCTAGCCATCCCACAATCTCTACTCCTCTTCTGACAACTCAGGGTTCTTCCTTCTCAAGTCTTCCCCTGTACTCCTTCCTAGATGAAAGGCAGACTCCCATCTGTGAGGAGACATGCACATTTTGAAAGCCTGGGAAAGAGACACCTGGACCGGGGCCTGGTTTGGTGGGTTGGCTGAAATACGGCTTTGGAAAGTTGTCAGTTCTTATTCAGCTCAATTTGTATTCTGTGCCATAACAACAGCTTCTTCCTCCTCGTTAGCCAAGTGACCACGTCATGCAGTTGGGTCTTCAGGAGCCTCCAAATTGACAGGATGATGCCCTCGGCACAAGCATACATATTCCTCCCAACCCAATTTCCTCACTTGCTTGATGAAGCAGGAAGAGGTTCAAGGTTTTACCAGTGTGGAGGATGGATTAGCTCTACTCCGTCGCTTTTGCTGGCTGTCCAAAGTATTCCCTCTATACCCTGAAAACAGTTCTAAACATTAACTAAGAAGGCTTGTTGGAGTCCAGAATTAAAGTAGCCAGATGCTCCCGGTGCAGTTCTTTACGGGGAAGAGAAATTAACAATAAAGATTGAGCACTATTACCACTGTATCCTCAAACCAGCTTATGAGGAGGGTAGTGACAGCCTTATTTCAGAGTTACAGCCAACAGGACTCCTAGCGATCAAATAATGTGGAGAAAAGTAGGAATAGTAGAAATTGCCAAACTTGCTTTTAGAAGTGTTTATTTCTTTTTTTTTTCCAAGCGAGCAAAAAAACAAAAACAAAAACAAACCACCAACAGCAAAAGGGCAAAAGCAGACATTGTTTTTCAAATTAGCTGTGTCAGCAGATTCCAGTCATTTTTATTTGTGGTTCCCAATCCGTGAAAAGAAAAAAAAAATTTTTTTCAAATTTGCATCTGGGTCAACCAAGATCAATAACAATTTGCTCTAGTTTAGGAACATGAAAAGAAAGGGTGTTGTTGACTAAGTATGGTTCACTAAAGCAGTTCTTTTTTGAGTAGGTGGGCCATCTCAAAAGAAGCTCTTATAGTGCTCTTCCCCCACACCCTCGGCTCCCTTGATGTCTTGTACAGATTAGTAAAAAGCAAAGTTTCCAAAACAAATGAAAGGAAAATAACTCCCAACTCTTAGCAGAGTGAGCTGCCTATAGGGAAACGAAGACCCGTGGGAAAAGGCAGCCCAGCCCTTCTCATCCCCTGCTGGAGTAAACACCTTCACCTAAGGTGCGCAAACACCTGCTAAGCCCATTGGAGCAAACTGGCTTTCACAAAGAGAAAGAACTGCATTAAGAGAAAAATCCTTAGGACATTGAGCTCTTAGGACTGCTCAGAACCTGCTATCTCCTCTACTACGTGGAAAGCAGCAAGACAATGTTATTTCTGAAATAACATTGCTGAACTGTTACCCTCAGGCACACCCATGGAAAAGAGGCAAAGACTGCTGTTTCCTTTGCTGGTGAGAGAGGGGGCCAGTACCTTCTGCATGCTCCATGACGTGGCACTCTCGGGTATCATCCAGCCCAACTGTGCCTCTGCACACCATTTGAGGTTGTAGTTTCTTCATCTTTGGGTCACATCTGTTAGCTGGGATTTTCTTAAACTTCTTCACTGACCAGTTAAATGCTTCTACAGGGATTCTTCTGAAATGTTAATCATGTTCCCAAAGGAAACCTAAACACACATTCTTTAAATACTCTTCATCTTCCTAGAGAATTTTGTTGCACTGTTGACTTTTTCCCTAAAGGGGACGGTAGGGAGAGACCTCTTCTTCTGCAGGGTGCAATATAAAAAGCCAAGTAAGCAATAAACAGAAAACAAAAGTGAGGAATCTTTTTTTGTTTGGTTGCTTGGTTTGGGGAGAGGAGATGGTGTGGAGGTTTCGTAGTGACACGTTGCCTCTAAATACAAACCACACAACAGGAACGACTGCTTTTCCTGTTTTCCAAGACAAAGAGAGCACTGCAGGGAAGAACCTCCCCCAGAGTTGCCTGTGTGACGGGCAAATGTCTCCTCCAGCCTATTCGACAAGTAACAGGTATTCCTTCAGAGAAGCTGGCAGTGGAAGGCCCTTCACTGCATCTGGCAGATACTGGAGTCCCAAACTCCGGCGCACAGCATAGCGAGAGAGTGTTTTTAGAGTTCCCGGGGCTGAGCACAGGACCGTCAGTTTTTCACACAGCTGCTGGTCTCTGGCCACTTCTCGTGGCATGGTGCCGTTCTTCCTTAACTCAAAGTGTCCTACAGCTCTGTGCAGGAGCTCAAAGCAAGAGTCTTCTTTCTCTGTTCCAAGCCCCCTGACTAGCAGAGCCACCAAACGGGAGATAGGCGTCTGGCCTTTCAGATTGATGACTCTGACCTCCGCACCATAATCAAGAAGGATGCTGACGCTCTCAAGATTTCCCTTCATGGCGGCCCAGCTGAGTGGGGTATCATTGTTATAATCCAGGGCATTGACAGAGGCCCCACTCTCTAGGAGGGCCCGCACACACTCGGCATTGTTCTTAAAGGCTGCCCAGTGAAGAGGGGTGTCTCGGTTGCCATCCAGTGCATTGGGGTTTGCACCATACTCCAAGAGGACCTCCACACAAGCTTCATCTTTCTCAGCTGCATAGTGGAGGGCTGTTCGGTTGTAACCATCCAGGGCATTCACCTATAAAGAGGGAGGAACTATATTACAGTAACTAGACTACTAAGAGGAAAATGGGCAGGCAAAAGCAGCTTGCATGTGTTTATCCACGACCTTTTCTATGCCATGTTCTGAATATGAGAGTCAACAAGCAATTCCCAGCGAGTCCTGGCGATCAAGAGGAGATATGACAGGAGCTTAGCAGCAAATAGGAAGGGAACGGTCTCAGAACAACCAGCACTCCTCTGTGCACTGATTAGCTGGCCTGCTTGATTTAGATTTTTGCTATGTTACTGTTTATTATTCACGAACATCTCTACCATGGGGGAAGGGGTAAAGAAAGAGATAGAGATGATGAAGTCTAAATCCTCGTAACTACTCTGGAAGATACTTACTGGAAAATAGCTTGAATATATTAGCCAGGGCAAAGGTTCTGGATTATTTTACTTATCCAACTAATTCTATCCTGTGGCTAATGGCAACTGGACTGAAAAATGAGGCCAAACTCTGCCCATGTAGTTTTGCTGTGTTCTTTAGCCATACAGAGAAGCTCAAGTTGTGAATCCAATCAGCCCCCTTGCAAATATACACTGTGCAGTCACAAGAGAACCTCGATAAAAGCATGTAAAAGGAAGAGCACAGAACTTCCAATACTGGAAAAGCAGCTAACTTGCTAAAAATCAACATTACCTATAGTTTCTGAAGGCTACAAAGACTTCAAAACCCAAATTTATAACTAGCATATTATCTTCCCCTCAAAATGCAATAAAAATATGCTAGAATATTTGAGTTCGACTTTCTATTTAGCTAAAAACTTTTTCCCCCAGGGTATTTTCACCATTGACATTAATTACTGGCTTTCATTTCAGGGTCACTCACAAGAGTGATGGACTAGATAATGACAAGCAGAGAACAGCATGGCTGTGTGGAGATGATGGTGCTGGGAGCTTGCCCGTTCGGCTTACTGACCGATGTATTTGGGGCCCGCACACCAGCTTCCTGGCATGTCTGATTCCAAACAGTGCCTCAGCATGCGACTTCAGTCATGCGACTTCCAGATTACTTACAAACAGTCAAAACTGCTTATTTATTTATCTAACAAGCACTTACTTAATAATTACTACATGCCAGTGTGCTAAACACTTTGACACCCTTATGAAGAAGACACCATTATCACCTCCATTTTAGATAGGGAAACCAAGGCAAAGAAAAATTAAGTAACTTGTTCAGTCACAGAGCTGGAAGTGACAGAGCTGGGATTCAAATCCACGAAGTCTGGCTCCAGAGTCCATTCTTTTAATCATTCACTTCACTATGTCACTTCCTGCTAATGCCAATATAAATTAATCTATGTTTCTTACCATAAGATACATTAAAAAGATGATAGGAACAAGACACAATAAACGGAAAATAATGAGTGGGCAGAAAAAGCACCAGTGGCCCGGTCCTGAGGAATGGACTGCCTAATGAGATCTATCTCCCAGTAACAGTGATATTAGAAGTGCGTGTCTGTTGGTGGGTGTCGATGGTTTCCGCTCATCACTCAAGGAGCCTCGGTACTTAGAGCTCCTGGAAAGTCAATGGGCAATGAGAGGACTGAATGGAAAGGTAAACAACCCCAGAAGGAAGGCTGGGAGAGAAAGGGGAAATAAAACTCCCTCTTCCTGGAGCCACAGACAAGAAGGAAAGGGAAAGGAAAAAAATCCTTTGGATCACTGTATATATTTACCATTACATTTTGCTTTAATAATGGCCATGCCAATGTTACCACGGGCTAGATGGTGGGAAGAGATGGGAGAAGAGACAGAAATGTTAAGGAAATATGAAGCTCAAGATTTAGTGGATCATCAATGTGACAGGGTTAAAAACTTTACCTCTGCTCCTTTTTCCAGGAGTAACTCCACACAGTCAGCATCTGACACCATGCAGGCACAGTGCAGGGGTTTCAGTGTGCCATGGGTACAGTTCACATCTGCTCCCTATGGGCAGAAGGAAACTCTGGTCAGTGTGCTCGGCTCTGGCTCACTGCGCAGGACGAGACTCAGAACTGAGTCCGGGGGGAAGAGGGCTCTACCTCTGATCACACTGTAACACACTACTGGTCCCAGTTTCTAGTCCTATTTATTAAATAATATCCAAACCAAGAGAATACACTGAAGATGAAGGAAAGGAACTATCGATTTCTTAGATCAAATTATTATGTTTTTCCACAAGGTAACTTGCCAGATGGTCATCTAGACACCACTGAGGACATAACCTCACGTGTAAAAGCAGTGGAAAACTGAGCGTCAGGCAGGAAAGCTGGAAAAGCAATCCACTTTCTATGGCCATCATGCTCTGAAAAAGTCAGGAAAGTGAGTCTGTCAGATCAACAGATGTCAGATCAACATCTCTGCCATTCAACAGACGACCATCATGAACAGTAAGGTCATCTTAATGTTATCTTTTTGTTTATAAACATCTTCAAAGTAGTCTCTTAGCATCGGCATTCTCTGCTACCTAGTCCTTGCTGGTACTTCTGTCTCAAATCTGATGAAAGGGGATGGGGAGCCTAAAGACAGACCAAAGTCGCTGAATGACTCAGCAGCAGAGCTAGAATTAGAATGTGACAAACTTCCTACTGCTGAATCCTCTGGTACTGCTTTTGCTGAGAACAAGTTTGTGTGACTTTCTTCTCAAAGCTGCACCACCCAACTTTGAAGCAGTCAGAGAGATTCAGGAGGTAAATAGGATTCCATAGTTGTTGAAAAGAACGTACAAAAGTAAGCATCCAGATGCATTTTCTAGTGACCAAAAAGTGACCCTGTAACTTCTCTTCAACAGGAATAATATTCAGAAAAAGATATCAAAGACCAGACTGTCTAAGATACTAGTCATATAACAATTGCTGAATAGCAGTGGTTAGACATGTTAAGATATTTTAAGTCAAAAATTACCATGCACTTTAGGGGTTGACATTCCTTACAGAACTAGAAGTGGTAGCTGTTGTCAAGATAGACGGCAAGTGATATCTCTCTGTGTAATTATCATAAACCATAAGGATTTGGAAACCACTTCTGCTTTGCTCGTCTCCTTCCTCCCTTAGTAAAACATGTATAGAAGACTTTGAGCTTGCTGGATCCCACGTGTACCATGTCCAGACAGAGATTTTACAAAGAATGTGAGACTAAGGTTATCTAGAACATATTTCCTGAAGAAAATATCAGATGCACAAAGTGAAAGGGAGAAGGAAAGAGAAGCAAAACACAAGGAAAATGTATGTTCATGGTCAAGTTAATACATGTTAAGAGGACTGTAAAAACTCCTTGTGATCTTGTGCTGAGTCAGTGCTACAGATCTGTAAGCTATTGCGACTCCCCAGGAACTTTCCCGCTTCACCTCCCACAGGCCTCTCCATCAGCCCAGCACACTCACCCCTCTGATGAGGTCCTCTACATTATCATGTGGGAAGGAACGAATGGCAGCGATTGTTCGGATTAAGCGCTCTGAGAGAGAGTATTTGCTCTGAATGCTCTGCATAATATACCACATACTGGAACTCATCAAGGCTCAGAGTATGTTCACATGCTCCAAACTGCCTGAAACAAAGAAGTTTTAGGCATACACAATATCACTGAGCATACCTGTCCCTAGGATTAGGAATTCTCTGAGGCCTTCCCAACAGTAAAAGTAGATTTCAAAGAGATCAATGATTAATTAATAATTTTTTCAGAATCATAAAGAAATAGACTGTAATAGTTGCTTAGGGAGCTGGGTAAACCCAGATGAAAATGCTCTGACCCTCAGCACCTCAATTCTACTCTCTGAACTAGTCTGGAACAAGATTTCCCCAAGAGGCCCCAAGACCCTCATGGAGCTCTGTGGAGTTTACAAACAAGACTAGATAAGCAAGGGGATTTTTTTTTTTAAAAGGCTGAAGATGCCACAAAACATTCTTTCCCTCTTCTGGATTCTGTGGTCTTTACCATCACCATCACCTTTAGCTTACTTGTTATATCTGGCCCTGCAGTATAGTTATGTTCATATTGTTTCTACTCTAAATTGTAATCAATCAGAAGGCAAGGTCCCTGTCTTCTATTTTTTTGTTCATGTAAGACCAGCCACAGAATCTCACAAAAAACAGGTATTAAATAAATACTGGTTGATTGACTAAAGGCTATAGAAGTGATCAATACCTGTGTAAAGAGAGGGAAAAGGCTATGGAAGAAATACATCTATGTTAACAATGGTGCGACATCTGTGAAACAGATTAAAACGTCTTCAGCAAAGAAAAAAAATGGGAAATATTTGAGGTGATATTCTAAAATAAAGATCTCAAAAGTATAATTAATCATGTATATAAAATCAGAAAAAACTGCAAAGTTCATACCAATGACATATGTTTGTGGTTGTAGGAAAACGAGCAGACTTAAGAGTGCAAAATGAATTAAAAATTTTAGTAATTTAGTAATTTCTTACTGAACTGTAAGTTCCTTGAGGGTAAAGACTGTGTTATTTTCAATAGTTCTTGGCACATAGCAGGTTCTCAATAAATATTTGTTGAATTAAAGATTATTCTTTAAAACCCTAAAAAATTCACACCTTGCATAATTAAATATGTTATGCATATAATGACTACTAAGGTAAAAAACCTAAATGTTTGCCATTTCACACTACATAATTTTTGCTTTTCATAATGGAGTATCCCCTTATGCATTATGTAATATAAATCTGAATGCTTTTATTTTGCTAATCAGTAGCCATTTATCTGTTTAAACTATATACAGTATTAATTAATAGAATGCAGGTTAATAACGTTCAGTTCATAGGTATCAAAGCTTCATATTGGGCATTCTTCTCCCCTACGTTATTATGAATGAATGAGCTTACACACTTGTTTATATGTCTTCGAAATATTCTAGGTAGTTTAGACTTGGCATATGTTTTACTCTTAACAGCCACTAAATGCAGAAACAAGGGTCTGTATCTTATACTTCTTTGTTGCAAGGGAAAAGGAGAAAAAACAGGTGCATTTGAACCAGAGATTCCAAGAATGGGGGCAGAAGAGAGACCATCCAAAGTGGAAGGCTTAGATTGAACTGATTCCGTTAACCGTTTCTGGGCCACGATAATCTGAAGAAACTAAACCCTGAAATCATTTTCGGGGCACTCCTGGGACTCCAGGCTAAGAACTCCTAACTCAGGACATGACCAGTGGTTCTCTGCTGTTGCATCGAAGCTCCTGGTGAAGAGTGAAACTTCGGGGCACATTAACAACATGCACCGTGGGGAAGGGTCAAGGAAATGTAAGCTTGACCTATCTCCAGACAGCAGCCCGTGCGCCGTTTGACCCCAAGTGGCCCCTTTCCTCTGCTGGAACGGAAAGCCCTCTCTCCCCCGGTTTTCTTTCACTTTGGATCCAGAGAAAACACCAAAGGGTTTTCTATGGCGAAGCAAAGGGGAGAGAGGCGACATTCAACACCTTTGGTGCTAGTGAGGCTTCGGCTTCCGCCCAGACCGGGAGGCCCTCAGCCCAGCCAGAGGCGCCCCCAACTCCACCGCACCTGCTGGGGTGAAATGGGGAGGGGGCGGCTCGCGGCAGCTGCGTCTTGCCGAGGTAGAGCCGAAGGGCAAGGGCACGAAATGCGAGGTCGTGTGGTGTCACTTTCCGCATGGGGTCCGCAAAGATCGCAGCAATGCCAGCCGGTCTCCCCGAGGGGGGTGGGGGTGAAAGAAGGTCGCGCAATCTACACCGGTGGAGCTCCGGAGGCTAACCAACCCCCGCCCCGATTCCCCCAAGGCCAGGAACCACGTCTCTGTCTCGAGGACTAACGAAACCCGAGCTGGGAATGGAGGAAGAGCTACCGGGCGTAGTGCCACGGGTTAAGGAACCTGGCTGCAGGTATTCCCGCGGCGAGGGACGCACTCACCAAACCGCGGGGCTGAGCTGGGTGGTGAAAGCCGCTGTCAAGGCGTGACCCGGAAGCAGAAATTGTCGTCACCAGCGGGCCCCTCTGTTTACAGGATGTGAAGGGTGACTGGAATGAGTGCCCGGGCACCGGCCAATGGGTGCAGGCGGCGTGCGCCTGCGCAGACTCGTGAGGCAGCCTCCGTCCTGCCCAGGTAGACTTAACAGATCACTTTCCGGGCCCGCCGGAGGCTTTGCGCGCAGGCGCAGTGTAGCGCTCTCGGCCGCAGCCGGGGAACTCGGGTCGGCAGCGGTAGGCGAAAAGCTCCCCCGCCCCGGCTCCTGGCCTCCTCTGTGCGGCCGCGCCTGCGTGGGCCAGGCCTGCAGTGGGTTCTTTGCCCTCCGCTGCCTCCCACTGTCTCCAACTGAGGTCGGGCCTGAGCACCTCATTTCGAGACTTCTAAACTCGCTCCACTGGTTCAGTTGCTTAGGAGCCTAAACTGTTAGTAAGAATCATTTTGAGAAAATGAAAGAGACTTCCGTCATTATTCATAATATTGGAACGCATATATGCGCTTCTGAACCCTCCTGGATACTGTCCACACTCCCTCAAAGGGAACCACACCGAAGATAACCACCCAAGAGGTGTAGTAGCCCAAAGGTTGAAGACTGAAAAAGATGTACACGCTGACAGAACCTTTCCCACCCTGAGAGATGCTGACGCCTCTCGGCGACGTACTTCACGTGCAGAGCGTAAACATTCGAAGCCAGCAGCACGTAGCGGTGCAGGTCAAGAGTGAAGCAGCCTACACAGGACGACTGTCAGTGTGGACCGAGATCTACCGGGCAGCCTGTTTAACCAAAACCGCCCCGATACCTACTTCCCAAAGCGCGTTCTAAGCAACATAATTGATGAGTTTGAGAGTAAAGCAGGGCCCGGAGAGTCCTTGAACATCACCGAGAGGATGATGAACTGGAAAAGCTCATGCATTTTCTGAAGAGCGAGCCTCTTCTGAGTTCCAAACTCAAAAGATTTTTGCCATGTACGAATGTGTCCCCTACTTCCTGCCACTCTGCTATGGTGAGGTTGTCCAATTTTTCAAAAGAAGCTAAAATCCAGATTTTTAGAACAGTGAATCCTCCCCAATTGCAAATATTGGCAACATTTTTTAAAAAGAATCATTTTGAAACCAGGCAACAGTCAACCTGTAAGCCATCAATTCAATACGCTGGGTTAAAGTCTGCTTTGGTCATTGGCAGCTCTGTGGAAGAAGGGCTTAGGGACAGCCCTCTGATTGGGGTGGAGTCTGGGGAGTTGACTTGAAGCTGTAGCTACGTATTAAACACATTGCTTTTAATTCATAGATTTACTTAGGAAAGGTTGAAGGAATCTGAATGATATGTGGGGGCTAGACCCCTATCCCCATCTCCCAACTATTGTAAGGCATTTGATTAAATTCAGTAAATGGGAACAGGTTGATTCTGTGTCCCTTGCTTCTAAACCAGAAGTCTGTATTATTCTCTAGGGCTGTAGAGAATGTTAAACCTTCAAACACAAGGGCAAGAGATACCCGTGTTGGTGCTGATCCAAAATGGGGAAGTTCATCCTGTGAACCTAAGTCCTTCCTGGACACCAAAAGGGAAGATCATAGATAAATCAAGCCACTACATGTCTTGTCAGACCTAACCTTGTTTCAGTCAATACCTCTCAAACTCCCACCTCTGTGTCTAGAACTGTGTAACTCACGTTAATACCCCAATGGTATATTCTCCCTAGAATCCGCTTGAATCCTACTTGGCTGGGGAATTAATGAGGTGAGAGGTAGATGTGTAATAAAGTCCACTGCATGATGCAGTGGGTCAAGGTGTGCTAGGTCTCCCTCTCTCTAGACACAGAAGATGATGCTTTACTTGGCACCACCCATAGCTTTCTCTAAGTGGAACACAAGCTTCAGCCAACTGACCTATGGAGGGGTTGGTGACTGCCTCTCTGGGCTTCATTCTATTAAGTCTAGTTCTAGTGAGTCTACCACTCTGTCTTGGAAAATCCACTACACAAAAGAAGGAGTTCCCCACATGTACACAGAAGAAATGATAGGGTCAAAGGATGCAGGAGATAAAAATAGTACACCTGAGTTTCCTTGCCTTAAAAGCTTTTTTTCCAATGTCGTATGCCACCCAGGTGGAAAGAGAAACCAGAGTACAGAAGTACAGAAGACCTAGCTTTTGTCCTGGCTCTGAGATTGATAGTTACTTAATCCCAAATTTTTGGGCATCGGTTTTCTCATTTGTAAAGTGGGAGCATTGGCTGAAATAATCTCTGAATATCCTTCTATTTCTATAATTCTGAATCTATTTAATTCCTAAGCAAAGATTCCTGCTTCCAAAATTTTGACTCTCTCATCAGATAAGAATAGCTTTATGGCTATCATAACACTACTATATTAATGGGACCTGTGAAGTCTTAATTATAAGATGCCAAAGTCTACATCGTTAACATTCCATTTTTGCTTCTTCTGGTGCCTCCTTTCTAAAGCAGGGTAAAGACAGTGCCAATTCCAAGCTTCAATTTTTAAATGTTATTTGTGTCACATACTGAAAAAACTAGAGAGAATAGTACCATGAACTCCTATCCATCATCCATATTTAACATATTAACATTTTGCCAAATGTTTAAAATCTATTTTTTCTTTGTTGTTTTGCACAGCTTTAGGCTTTCTGAATAAACTATTCAGACAACATCCACAGTTTCAGTGGAATTTTTTTCCGAGAAGTTTTGATTCGACATCTTACATGTTTTCTAAAAACTTGAGCTATCTCGTGTTTATCCATTTCTTCCTTGAAAAACTATGACTTTTTCCCTGGGTTGTCTATTTTCTCAAAAGTTCTTTAAAAAAAAAAAGATTTTATTATATTATTTCTTTGACAGCTAGAGAGAGGCCACAAGTAGGCAGAGAGGCAGGCAGAGAGAGGAGGAAGCAGGCTCCCCGCCAAGCAGGGAGCCGGATGTGGGCCTCGTTCCCAAGACCCTGAGATCATGACCTGAGCCAAAGGCAGAAGCGTTAACCCACTGAGCCACCCAGGTGCCCTCAAAAGTTCTTGATTGGTAAATGTTAGGGTGTATAAATTCTGGGAGACTCCCAACATCTTATAAATACAGAATGATTAGTCTCCCAGTGAGACTCCCATAGGCCAGCTATACAGATTATTTCATAGTATCTGAAAAGTCTACTGCACAACCAAAGGAGGCCTCAGATCCATTCATTCATACATTCATCGAACATTTACTGGCACCTACTTTGTTCCAGGCTCTGTGCTCACAGTGCAGGGAAGACGGTGATGGAGAAACATTCTCTTATTATCAAGGTTAGAGATGAACTTGCAAACAGTCAATTGCCATTCAGGATAATTATTTCAACGAAGTTTTTACATACAAAGTCAATGTTGAAGAACAGTTCTACTTCACAGTGAGATCAAGAGAATATAGAGAGAAAGGGTCTGTGCAGAGGTTTCTTGAGGAACAATTTGTTTATGCTGTTCAGTTCCCACTCCCTTCCCACCCAGAGGGAGAGTTAGGGCTGGGCTGCATCCTTATCCTTGAGCCCAGAGAGGGCATTATGTGGGACCAGAGAGATTGTCAATTGTTTCCCATAGTTGTAAAACACAGAGAACTGCACCAGCATGTGCCTATAATTTAAAGGCAGTAGTCACAAAGCAGAGGTGGATGCTATGGAATTTGCCAGCACTCCCAGAGACGATAGTGATGATGAGTGGATCAATGTTTCTTAGGACCAGATGTGGGCCATATAGAAGACAGTCAGTGTGGTTGCCTTTGGTTTTTTCAAAAGGGCTGTCTAGAAGTGTGGAGGGACCCAGTGACCAGAAGCCAGAGATAGATGAACAAACATAAGAATCCTAGCATACACAGAGGTTGACACAGGCAACCACCTGCATCTATTTAGGCCAAAAGGACTGAAGTGAAAGGTCTCTGATGATAGGATCTCCAAAGAACATTTAAAAGCACCCTACAAGAAAAAGTCAACTTAAGTCATCTGCCAGACCTAGGTAATACAGATCTATCGTATCTCCTAGGTGCCCTGCGTCCCACTTTCACACAGCAGGTCAAACAGCAGTTAGCTAGTGGGGGGAGGAGGTAAGTAAAGAGAAAGTCAAAGGCAGGCAGCCACCAGACACAAGAGGCCTTACATGGGGGAGGGGGAGGAGAAGTCTTAAACTAGTGCCTTAGGATGAAGACTGAAGTATTTGATTACCATCTTGGACTGGAAACATTCTAGTTACCAAATCAAGACTCTCTTTCTTGACTTAAAGTGACATACTTGAAGGATTGTCAGTTATCAAAGAATGAACCAAAAAGTCAGGGAGTCTGCCCAATTTTCCACTCAGAGAAAATTGCAGAGGAAGGTCATCCCTTCCATACATATATATATATATATATATATATATATGTATATATATATATATATATATAAAAGTGTGTAAGTGTGTGTGTGTGTGTGTGTGTGTGTGTGTTTGTATATACCATACACAGCATGAAGCCTGATGCGGGTCTTGAATTCATGACCCTGAGCTCGAGACCTGAACTGGAATCAAGAGTTGGACACTTAACCGACAGCCACCCAGGATCCCCCTCCCCAGAATTTTAAAAGATGGTAAAAGCCAAAAGTCAAAATGGTATTTTGATCACATCCCATGAATTTGGCATTCAACATCCCAGTTCCATGTCTATACATTTTAGTTTGTTGTTTGTGATCTTCATGCTTTGCTATAAATGAGTTGTTTTTTGCTTGTTTTAAATATGTTGTGTCTCTCATAAGACTTCTAGGTCATTACTTTTTCTTCTCTCCTCTGCTAATTCCAGTTCTGCTCTTAAGAAGTGTTCATTAGATGGTGCTGACTAACAGTATGACTAGTGTTCCTATTTTCAGATCTTGGCACAGACCGGAACTAGAAATTTGATAATGCTGTTTTGCTTGTAATGATTGCTGCCATCACCGTTCAACATGTGTTAGTGTCCAGGATCCGGGGAGATGCCACTAAGCTGTCCCAGGTTACAGACCAGGGTGTCTTGCTTTTTGAGCTTTGCGGCTCCCTCACAGCCACAGGCTTTTATGTAACTCCTTTTTTGGAGTGAAAAACTCCTCTCTTCACCAGCTGGCTCCAAACCCTTTCCTGATTTTGTATGCAACCCTCTGGAGTGACCATGTACTAGAGGAGAGGAATTCTGTCTTACAGCCTCTGTAGGTGGTAACCTGAAGCCTTTCCCAACAGTTTCCTGGCTTCTGGCCAGAACTTATCAGTTATTCTTCTTTCTAAAAAAGGACTCATCTTTCTTTTGGGGCTACTTAGCTAATGTTGGTGCAAAGTTTTCCTGACACCTGTCCTAGAGAAAGGTGACTTAAGAAGTGTTTCCTGCCAAATGAGCTCTTCTCTTGTCACCAAAGAGGGGGGAAAGAACCAAAAGGAAGTTCGTGATACTCTAAGAGTAAAGGAGAGAGATGGGATAAGTCAAAATTAACAAAGTAGGGTGGAAAAAATAAGACATAAGTGTCAGACTAGTTAGGAAAATTAGCTTTGCTTCATTAATATAACAGTGTATTTTCTCTCTACTTTGAATTTCTTCAGTTTTTAGGGTTACTATTTATTGCATATCCCTTATTTGAGAAACAACATAATATGCAAACACCGTAAGGACCAAGTTTCCAGTTCTGATATTAGTTCTATATACTTTGCCTGCCTAAGAAAGTTACATTACCTAAGTATCAATTTACTGATCTGTACAACCTGATGTACAAATGTTGGTTCTTATATGTTTTGTATTTGTCTGGTCCTCCCAGTTACAGTGTAAGCACCTATAAGACGGAGACTTAGATTTCCTGCACTTACCCCTCCCTCCTCCATAGCACAGTCCCAAACACACAGTAGGTATTGGATACATGCAAAGGGAAGTGAACTAAAGTGAACCAACCTCCTAAAGACAGGAATAGTGGAATGCCTCTATGTACTGGTCCTTGACCCTGAGAAAGAAGTTAAAAGAAAATTTGAAAAGGGGCTTTGGAAATAGAGCAAAGGAAAAGAAAAAAAAAGTTCAGAGAAATATAAGCCTTGTGAAACTTTTTCTGCACTTAAACTTGGTCCTAGAGAAAGCAGTTCAGCAGAGAAAAGAACAGAATTAGTGTGCAGCGGGGGTAGTCTCCCAAGGCGTGTCATCAGGATTAAACAAGGACTTCTTTCAGAAACTGCTCAGAGGCAGACATGCTCCCAATATTCAAACTCTATGCTTCCTCTTTTTCCTTTTAACTTTTCCCAAGGCTCAGGGAAATCTATGAATCGCTACTTTTTGAAAATTAGCTTTTCATCAATATTTTATTATTTTTTGGCCTCATAGGTTACCAATATTTTCCACAATTAGAATAATTTTAAAACATTTTGAGACATTGTAGGGAAAGATTGCCTAAAGGATTTGGGGGAGGGAATGCAGTAAAAATCGAAATAACAATGTTAGTGATAATATTTAAATTGCATATACATAAATACTATTTTTCCAAGAATGTGGGCAGTTACAGCTAAATCACCTAGCAAACCAAGAATGGAATAGACAAACTAGCAGGAGGGATTTCAAGATTGTTTAAAGAAGGGAAATTAACAGAGGAAATGCTCACTTGTCTGGTACCACTGGGTGGTCTAGACTGATCTGGAGAGTTCTACTAGCAAGGAATGATTGGATTCTCTGAATCAATTTCAGGGACTTAAGAAGCTTACCAATTGTTAATTTGAGAATTTCGTGCTCTCTTGCCGCCCATGCTATTTCTAGTAGGAGTAGGTCACCCCCTAGAGGGGGAAATAGAGAATTTGTTTCTCAGGCTTTTGCTCAGAATTCAGTTAACTAGTTCTTTGTTCATTCACTCATCATTCACCCATTCATTCAGTAAATACTTATTAAATTTTATTACTGTGCTGTTCCTTATAGATGCTGAAGATACAGCTGAAAATAAGATCAACATAGTCCCTGCCTCCAGGAAAATTATAGTTAGTGTCAGAAATAAACATTAGATAAAGAAACAGAAAAATAATCACAGTAGCGATAAAGTTCTAAGAAGGATAATATGACCATTCAGTAGAGAGCCTCAGTAAGACTGGGAGGTAAAGGAAAACTGCCTTGAGCATGGATTTGGAAAATGAATGGATATAACCAGATCAAAGCTGTCTATCAGAGGTGAAGGGAGTGGGCCCTCCAGCAAATGGTCAAGAGTATTCAAAGATTCCAAGACAGAAAAAGCTTAGGAAGTTGTAAGAAGAGTATGAGGCCAGAATGATAAGGAAGCAAAGGGCACAAGTTAAGGCTGGAAAGGACAGATGCTCCAGATTAGCCAGGGTCTTGGTGGACATACCAAGGATTCTAAACTTTATCCCAAAAGAAGAAAAAGTTATTGATAGGTTTTATACAAGTTATAAAATCACATCTGTGTTTTTAAAGGATTCCTTTGACTTTCTGATGAATGGATTATAGAAGGAGCAAAGATTAAAATAGGAAGAATAGCAATTAACTGATCTAGGCAAGAAGTGATAGGGACTTAGACGAGGGTGGTGGCCACACAAAGGGAGAGAGGTGAGTGAACTTGAAATATTTTAGGTCAGGACAGAGAGGGCTTGGTGATTGACTACAAACTGAAGATGAGGGGGTATAGTTTGCCAACAATGACTCTTAGATTTAGATTTTTACTGTATGCTCCTAAATGATTTGAGGAGCCATTTACAAAGGTAAGAACTTGAGAGGAAACAGGTGTGCGTGTGTGTGTGTGTGTGTGTGTGTGTTGGGAGGATCTGATCAAAGATTAGTTCATTAAATATTTATTAAGGCTTCTACTAAATGTCAGGCACTGTGTTTGGCATTAGACACAGGAAATTAAAAAGTGGAGGCATTACAGGATTCCTGTCCATAAGAAACTTCTGATTAATGGAAGAAAATTATAGCGTAATGAATTATTTCAATATTATGCAGTTATGCAAGAATAAATGCCATGCGGTAGAAGCCCAGAAAAGAGACAACTTAGCATAACCAGAAAAGAGACAACTTAGCACAACTTAAAAGAGAGAAAACTTTTTAATAAAGATTTTATTTATTTATTTGAGAGAGAGAGAGTGAGAGAGAGCATGAGAGGGGAGAAGGTCAGAGGGAGAAGCAGATTCCCCATGGAGCTGGGAGCCCAATGTGGGACTCGATTCTGGGACTCCAGGATCATGACCTGAGCCGAAGGCAGTCTCTTAACTAACTGAACCACCCAGGCATCCCAAAAAGAGAAAACTTTTTAAAGAATATTATAACTGAACAAAGTCTTGAAGGATTAGAAGAAGTAAATAAGGTAAAGACAGGTGGAAGTTTTTTCCTTCAGGAGAAAGAAGGGATAGATTACTCAGACCAGCCATCTGCTGAAAACAATTAAAATACTGGATAGAATATTTTTAAAAATTTTCCCTAAAAATTATCCAAGATGTTTCAAATAGGTTTCTTTAAAGACCTATAATCCCAACTCCACTCTAAAGACCAGAAAAAGGACAACTTCAAAAATATGATGAATATATATGAAATAAATATAATGAATATTTGTATTTTTGAAATATATATACTTTGGGGGCGCCTGGGTGGCTCAGTGGGTTAAAGCCTCTGCCTTCAGCTCAGGTCACGATCTCAGGGTCCTGGGATCGAGCCCTGCATCGGGCTCTCTGCTCAGCAGGGAGCCTGCTTCCCCCTCTCTCTCTGCCTGCCTCTCTGCCTCCTTGTAATCTCTCTCTCTCTCTGTCAAATAAATAAAATCTTTAAAAAAAGAAATATATATAGTTTAATGAAATAAATACATGAATATTTAATAAAGTGAAATAAATATAATTTATATACATTAATGAATATAATGAAATACATATATGAATGAATATATAACACTGAATGAAATATAACATTGAAATAAATATATATGAATATATATATGAATAAATATAACACTGAAACAAAAACCTGATGAAGATTGTACAAAAGAGAAAGGTACAGATGAATCCCATTCATGAATATCAATGCAAAAGTTCCAAATAAAATATTAACAAATAGAATCAAACAACATGGTATGTCATGACCAAGTGGATATTGCTTTAGGAATGCAAAGATGGTTCAATGTTAGAAAACACATTAATATATTTATTAATATTATATATCAGAAGAAAGGTCTTGTGATTATCTCCATAGATTCTGGAAAAATATCTAAGAAGATTCAAGATGTATTTCTTTTTTTTTTTTTTTTTTTTAAACATTTTTTTTTTTTTTTTTTTT
>LNAC01000053.1:370374-531408 GCA_002007465.1 Ailurus styani
GGGCCTCGATCCCAGGACCCTGAGATCATGACCTGAGCCGAAGGCAGAGGCTTTAACCCACTGAGCCACCCAGGCGCCCTCAAGATGTATTTCTAATAAAAATAATTTTCAAAAGGTGAATAGAATAGTATTTTTCTAACATCATAAAGCATCTTGCTTACCAATATCTTACTATTTTTATGGGAAAACACTGGAGGCATCCTTATTAATGTTTGAAAGAAAACAAGGATGTCTACACTATTAATATAACTTCTAACATGGTGTTGGAGGTATTTGCCACAGCACTGATACAGAGAAAGCAATTAGATGTATGAGAATTGTAGAAAATATAGTCATGTGTCTAGAAAATGAAAGCAAAGCAACAAGAAGACTGCTGAAAATAAAAAGATAACTCAGTAAGGAGCAGGATATAAAAGCAATTTACAGAAGTCAGTAGGATTCATACATATAGGAAAGCTTTATGATACTCCCCAAAACAAATTGGCTTAAGCCCATTTGTAAATTTAATATAATTTCAGTAAAAATTCTAACAAGTTTTTTTAGCTAAATTGATTCTTTTTTATTGATATAAGCTTTCCATTTCTTTTATTTTTATTTTTATTTTATTTTTTCAGTGATCCTGATTCTTTTTTTTTAAAAAAGACTTTATTTTTTTATTTGAGGGAGAGAGTGTGCACCAGCTTGGGGGAGAGGCAGAGGCAGACTCCCCACTGAGCAGGGAGCCCAAAGCAGGCTCCAAATGGGGCTCAATCCCAGGACCCAGGACCCAGGACCCAGGGATGATGACCTGAGCCAAAGGCATATGCTTAACCGACTGAGCCATCAAGGCACCCCTAGATAAATTGATTCTTAAGTTCATATGGAAAAAACTAAACAAGACTTTCCAGGAGAAACCCTAAAAAGAGGAGCAATGGGGAGGGCCCAGTCTTACTAGATATTTAAAATACAAGAAAGCCGGGGCACCTGGGTGGCTCAGTGGGTTAAAGGCTCTGCCTTTGGCTCAGGTCATGATCTCAGGATCCTGGGATGGATCGAGCCCCACATCGGGCTCCCTGCTTTGCAGGGAGCCTGCTTCCTCCTCTCTCTGCCTGCCTCTCTGCCTACTTGTGATCTCACTCTCTGTGTGTCAAATAAATAAATAAAATCTTTAAAAAAATAAAATACAGTTCACAGTTAAAAGTGTAGAATTGGTACATGAATAGACAATTACACTAATGAAACATAATATAAATCCAGTACATAAAGTAATTTAATATATGATAAAGAAATTGCAAATCAAGGAAGAAATGGACTTTGTAATAAATGTTGCTGAGACAACTGGGTGCCATTTGGACACAAGGTAAAATTGAATTCTTTGCTTAGACTGCACACCAAGATAAACTCTGCATGAATTAGTTAACTAAACATAACAAAAATTGAAACCCTAAAAATAACAGAAGAAAACATGGGTAGGTTTCTGTATAATCATCACCCATGGGGGTAGTGAGGAAAGCATTTCTGTGACTTGAAATCTAGATTCAATAGAAGCCAAATTCTATTACATAAAAATGTTTAAAAGTGGCATGACTCAGATACCACAAGTAAGACCAACGACAAATGATTCACTGAACAAAATATTTGCAACTTAAACCACAGGAAAAAGGTAATCTCCTTAATATAAAAAGAGCCTAGAAATAAAAAGATAAATCCAGTGGAAAAATAGCACAAGACATAAACATAGTTAAAAATTCATACAAGTGGCCCTTAAAGTAGTAAAATACACTCAACTTATTAAAAACAACAACAACAACAAAAAAAAAACCAACAAAAAAGAAGCAAATTACATTACATTGAGATAACATTTCTTACTGTGTTGGCAAAAATCCAAAAGTTTGACAGCACACTCTTGCCAAAGTTCTGGTGAAAGAGACATACTGATATGGACCAGTGGAAGTGTAGAATGATACAGTCCTCAAGGAGGGGAATTTGGTACTATCTAGCAAAATTACAAATAGAGGCAGTCACCCTTTAACCCATGAAGCACATTTCCTAGGAAACTATCCTAAAAGTACATCTGCACAATTTCAGAATGATAAATGCACAAGGTTATTCCTGTGGCACTATTTTTAATAGCAAAGACTATAAATACCCTGAATGCCATTAAGAGAGAAGAACCAAATAGTTAAATAAATTATAGTACATAGTGGACATACACACATAGGAATATTTCTTTGCATTGCTGTAGAATAATTGTCATAATAATATTATATGAGGCAAGGTGAAGAGCTGTGTATGTAGTAGCTAGTTCTTGTACAAAATTAGGCATTAAAGAATAATCCAGGAACAAATAAAAATGGCTATTTATAGGAGGTAGGGATGAGGAATGAGGATTAGCGGGTAGGATTGGAAGAGACTCCTCTGAGTATACCCTTTTTTGTAGTTTTGACTTTAAAATAATGTAATTATTTTACATATTCAAAAAGTAGATTAAGTCAGTAGGACACCTGGGTGGCTCAGTGGGTTAAAGCCTNTAATCCAGAAACAAATAAAAATGGCTATTTATAGGAGGTGGGGATGAGGAATGAGGATTAGCGGGTAGGATTGGAAGAGACTCCTCTGAGTATACCCTTTTTTGTAGTTTTGACTTTAAAATAATGTAATTATTTTACATATTCAAAAAGTAGATTAAGTCAGTAGGACACCTGGGTGGCTCAGTGGGTTAAAGCCTCTGCCTTCATCTCAGGTCATGATCTCAGGGTCCNAAACAAATAAAAATGGCTATTTATAGGAGGTAGGGATGAGGAATGAGGATTAGCGGGTAGGATTGGAAGAGACTCCTCTGAGTATACCCTTTTTTGTAGTTTTGACTTTAAAATAATGTAATTATTTTACATATTCAAAAAGTAGATTAAGTCAGTAGGACACCTGGGTGGCTCAGTGGGTTAAAGCCTCTGCCTTCATCTCAGGTCATGATCTCAGGGTCCTGGGATCGAGCCCTACATCAGGTTCCCAGTTCAACAGGGAGCCTGCTTCCTCCTCTCTCTGCCTGCCTCTCTGCCTACTTGTAATCTCTCTCTCTCTCTCTGTCAAATAAATAAATAAAATCTTTAAAAAAAAGGTAAGTTAATGGGCGCCTGGGTGGCTCAGTGGGTTAAAGCCTCTGCTTTCAGCTCAGGTCATGANGGGATCGAGCCCTACATCAGGTTCCCAGTTCAACAGGGAGCCTGCTTCCTCCTCTCTCTGCCTGCCTCTCTGCCTACTTGTAATCTCTCTCTCTCTCTGTCAAATAAATAAATAAAATCTTTAAAAAAAAGGTAAGTTAAGTCAAAAAGAGAAAAAAAAGAGCAATCCCTAAAATTGAAAACAAATTAAATAAACCTAAGCATGTGATTGGTAACACAACCAAAAAAAAAAAAAAAGATTTATTTCACATGACTTTTGAATGCAGGACTTTGTCCTTTCTTTGTGGGACATACCCTAATAACAAAACAAGCTGCGAAGAATCTTAAACTTCATTCTGTAGTTTTATTGTTAATACCAACACTGGTATCACAAAACATTTTATGTATATTATAGGATAAAGCAGATAAGTTCAGTGTAAGAAGTGATAAAAATGTAAAATCAGTCAAAAATCAAGTGTGTAAATTAAATCTGCAAGCTATAGCTATTCTGAAGAAGCCACTAATCTCACTGAAGAATATGAACAAGCTGAGTGACGTGGAGCTATGGATGAATCTTTGAATGAGGAATCATAGAAGACTGTTCTTCAGTGCCCGAGGCTGATGATTCCCCAGAAAACGTCTATGAAGCTGATGACATATAATATCCTGATACTGAATATGTAAATTGTTCTTAATTCTGAACATTACACAGTTATAAGGGACCAGATGCTTGGAAGATAAGGGATATCATCATCTATGAAGAAAACTGTTTCAAGTTACAATTAAAAACCTTTAAATATTTTAGCTTCTGTTCAAGGGAAATGTGAAGCGAACATGTTTCACAGATGGTCTTCATGTACAAAAGAGGGGAGGGGGGCATTTAACAAACTACCCTTTGGACTGCCTGCAAGCATTAATGTGCCTCTGAGTGCAAGACCGCCTTCACAATATACCTGTTGGGAAAAGAAAAGAGGACGCACATTACAGAATTTCACCAGTGTGTTGGATGGGATTTTCAAGAACTTGTATTTCCTCTACTTAAAAGAATTAAGGCCTTCATCTAAATTGCTACCATTCTTTGAGGACCCAAATTTTCAAATGTTTAGTGGAAATGAAGTTTAAGATTCAGAAGACAAAGTTACTCTTGGTAACTTAAATAATTTCTCTTGCATTTTTATAAGAATTATTACTACTTTTTGCTTGGTATAGAAAAAAAGAGCAAGCTAATAAAGGCAGACTTTAGGCTGCATTATAGAAGTGTTTCAAAAATTATGGGTTGTATTTATTGGTTTAAATGTCAACTGTAGGAAAATATTCGGATTCAGGGTTTGGGCTCTGCTTTGAAGGCTTTTTTTTTTTTCTTCAGAGAAATTGATAGCAAGTGTAGCAGAAAGTGGGCCCACTTACGAATTCCATCTAACCAGACAAGAAATAATACTATTGTTCACTGCCATTGGAAGAGTTTCTACAAGTGTGAAAGAAATGGAAAACTTCAGGAACTTGTTGCAAAATATTCATTAGAGAAATGAGTTGAGGGGAGCCTGGGTGGCTCAGCCCATTAAGCATCTGCCCTCAGCTCAGGTCATGATCTTGGGGTCCTGGGATCTAGGCCAAGCCCCGCATTGGGCTATTGGGCTTCCTGCTCAGTGGGGATTCTGCTTTTCCCTCTCCCTCTGCCTCCCACCCCTCAGGCTCCGTCTCTGTCTCTCAAATAAATAAATAAAATCTTAAAAAAAAAAAAAGAAAAGAAAAGACTTGAAATGTGCCTGTCTCTAGACAATAGAGGCCAAAGAGAGGAACAGTAAGACAGTTTGAAGTCAAACCTCTTACATAAAGTCACTTCTATTGAAGGAGAATTATATTAAGTAGTTTTATTCTGTGACTTACTGAATTTAAACATGTAAAATACTATTGTGAGTCAAGTAATATCTTGAAAATGTGGCACAAATTTTAAAGTTTAATATTGAACAAAATCATGATTATCAAATTTAAAACATTTTTAATTCTCACAGGAGGAAATACAGCAAATTATAGACTACAGAAGAAAAGATTAGAGAACTTGAAGACATAGAAATAGAACTATTTAAAATGAAGTACAGAGAGAAAAAAGACTGAAAAAGAAAGGGTCAGGACAAAAGTGATCTGTGAAATATATCAAGCAGCTTAACACATATGCAACTGAAGTTTCAGGAGTTGGGGACTAAAAATATATTCAAATAAAAAGTAGTGGCTAAAAAATTTCCAAATTTGAAATGCATGAAATCTAGGCAGAATGAACTTAAAGGAAACATGCCAAGGCATGTTCTAATCAAACTGCTAAAAACCAAGGGTAAAGAAAAAAATTTCTAAAAGTAGTTAGATAAAAAAGACATATTACACATAGAACAAGGATTGGCAAACTATGGCCCATGGGACAAATCTGGCCCACCACTTGTTTCTGTAAAGAAAGTTTAGTTGGAACACAGCCCCACACACTCATTTATATATTTGCTAGGGCTGCTTTGTGCTCCATTGGCAGAGTTGAGTAGTTGCAACAGCCTTTTTAGGCTTTTATGGTTTGCAAAGTCTAGAAGATTTATCATCTGGTCCTTTCCAGAAAAGTTTGCTGTTCTGATGTAAAGGAACAAAGAAAATAATGCCAGCAGATTTCTTATAAAAGCTATGCAAGGCAGAAGACAAGATCAACACAGAAGTTTTTGCTGAGCAAAGATATCTTTCAAAAACAAAAGGAAGGGCGCCTGGGTGGCTCAGTGGGTTAAAGCCGCTGCCTTCGGCTCAGGTCATGATCTCAGGGTCCTGGGATTGAGGCCCACATCGGGCTCCCTGCTCAGCAGGGAGCCTGCTTCCTCCTCTCTCTCTGCCTGCCTCTCTGCCTACTTGTAATCTCTCTCTGTGTCAAATGAATAAATAAAATCTTTAAAAAAAAAAAACAAAAAAAAAAACAAAAGGAAAACAAAGACTATTTTAAACAAACAAAAGATGAAATGTTAAAAGGAAGCTCTTCAGGCAGAAGAAAAAAAAAACATGAAAATTTGGATCAACACAAAGGAATAGAGACTGTGAGAAGTGATAAAATGTAGGTAAAATGTAAAAAATATTTTTCCTAATTATTTGTCTCTTGAAAAGAAAAATGACTAAAGTAAAAATAATAAAAACTCACTTGAGATTTTAGCATATGGCGAAGTAATATATATGACAACAAAAACACATAAGGGAGGAAATGGAAAATGTTACACTATTTAAAGATGGGCTGTGATAAACTAAAGCATGTATTATAAACTCTCTAGCTCCACCGTCAGTATAGTAGCTACTTGCTACCTGCAGCTGTTTAAATTAAAATTAAAATTTGAGAAAATTAAAAATTTAGTTCCTTAATCATACTAGCCACACTTAAGGTATCCAATATCTATATGTGGATAGTGATTACCATACCAAGCAGTGCACATTAGAACTATTCCATCATCACAGAAAATTCTTTTGAAAAAACTGTTCTAAAGCAACAGTAACAAAAACAGGGCAAAAGAAAGAAAAGAAAAAGAAAAGAGGAAGAGTTAATAAGTCAATACTGGAGGTAAAAAGGAATCATTTTAAAATTCAATTATGTAAACACTGGAATGGTAAAAAGGAAAAAGAAATAGAACAGATGGGACAAACAGAAAACAAATAGCAAGATGGTAGACTGAAAACCAATCTTATCAATAATTATAATAAATGTAAGTAGTAAGTATAAATAATTATAATAAATGTAAATAACACATTTAAACAGTAGAGATGGTCAGGTTAGATAAAAAGTAAGACCCAAGTATATTCTAAATATAAAGATGTAAATATGACAAAACAAAAAAATGGAAAAGATATGCCAGGAAGACACTAATAAAAAAAAGCTGAAATGCCTACATTAACATCAGACTAAATAAATATTAGACCAATGGATATTACCAGGAATAAAGAAAAGTCATTTCATAATGATAAAGTGGTCAATTCAGCAAAAGAATATAATAATCCTAAATTTTCAAACACCTAATAAAGAGTTTCAAAATATAGGAAGAAAAATATAATAGAAATGAGAAATAGGTAAGTCTACAAATAAGTTTAAATCTCAATATTAATTTTCTTGATATTAAATGTAATTAGACTAAATGCTCCAGATAAAAGACAAAGGCTGCCAAAACGGATAAAAAGCAAAACAAAACAAAAACCTGCCTATATGCAATCTGCCAGAAATACATTAAAACTTAAGGAAACAGGCCGAAAGTAGATCAATGGGAAGGGATACTTGTGCACCCCACTCAAAAGAAAGCAGGTGCAGCTATATTAATGTCAGTCAAAATTTAAGACAAAAGCATAATTAGTAAAGAAGAAAACCACCTAATAATGAAGATGATTCAATTCACTAGAAGTAATGACAATTAAAAAATTTAGATTACACTTTTAGCACCAGAATATATAGAGAAAAAACTATCAGAAGGATAAATTCACAAATATAGTAGAAGATTATAATAACCCCTTGTTAGTAATTTATAATTAAGTAGAAAAATCACTGATATAGAAAAGTTTTATAAACAGCTTATAAATTTGTTTAAAAATTTGTACTAATGGATATATCTAAAACTTGCATCCAACAAATGCAATACACATATTCTTTCATTATATATATATGTAAACTTGTCTATTAGGCAAATTTTAACAAATTCTGAAAAGTTGATATTGAACAGGAGGTATTTCTCAACTACAATGAATTTAAGCTATTAATCAATAACAAAAAGACAATCAGAAAATTCTCATGTTTGGAAATTAAGAAATATGAATTTATTCAACAAATATTTACTGCATGCTTACTATGAGCCAGGCACTGTTCTAGACAGTTTGGATTATATCAGAGAGAAGGTAATAATTAGAAGTCTGACATACCAAGTATTGGCAAGAATACGGAGTGATGAGAACTTTTGCATGCTGTGGAGTATAAATTATTACAACCACTTTGAAAGCAATTTGATATTTTCTAGTAGAGCTGAAGATAAGCATACCCTATGATCAACAAGTCCATCCATATGTATAAACTTTAGAAAAATTCTACTTTAGAAAAACTTGTTCTGTGTACCATGAGACATGTACTAGAATATTCATAGCAGTATTACTAACAATAGCCCCAAATTTGAAAACTACTGAACTGTCCATCAACAGTAGAATGCAACTGTAAATGCAGATATTTATGCATTGCAGTATGTTCATATAATGGAATACAGAAGAACAATGAAAATGAATGAAACACAGGTACCCCCAAAACACTGATGACATTGACAAATTTAATGTTGTGAAAAAGAAGCAGCACATAAAACACTGAAGGTAAATTGTGTGATTCCATTCATATAAAGTCCAAGCGAATAAAATCCTTGTGATTCCATCCATATAATGTTCAAAAACAGGTAAAATCACACTATGTGGTTTAGGAAAGTGTAAATATGTGATAAACTATATAGAAAAGTGAAAAATTATCATGACAATCAAGATAATAAGCACCCATAGGAAGGAGAGAGTTTGATCCAGCATGGCAGTGGGGGACTTTGGGGAGGGAAGATGACTGCTGTGTCTGTTTCCTACATAGTGATCCATTGCCTTTGTTCATTAAATTGTAATGTATATTTATTTACTTGTATGTATTTGTGTTATATTTCCACAACTGATAAAGGTCTAAAAATAAGGGGAAACAAAGCAAGAAGGGCATTAAACATAGAGGACAGTGTGAATAAAGGTAGGGTGGCATGAAAGTGTGCTGGGTGCATGAGAACTACCAGCAGATTTGTGCATCTGGAAGGTAAGCAGTGGAGCAGAAAGCGGTGAAGAAAAAATGAGGTTGGAAGCTATGGAAGCCTTGGGAACATTTCATCTGGGTTGTGAAAAGGCTCAAATCTGAATTTCAGGTAGATTCCTTTAACTGCTGCAGGGGAGAAGGATGCACAGGGAGGAGAGAGAAGGGAAGAGGCAGAGGAAAGCCTGAGAGAAAGGAGCTATTACAATCCTCCTGGCATGAGACAGCAAGAGCCTGAAGTAAGGTGTCACTTACAGAAATGGGGAGGAGGAAATGGATTAGAGAAGTGTCTGGGGGGCCTGGGTGGCTCAGTGGGTTAAAGCCTCTGCCTTCGGCTCAGGTCATGATCTCAGGGTCTTGGGATCTCAGGGTCTTGGGATCGATCCCCGCATCCGGCTCCCTGCTCAGCAGGGAGCCTGCTTCCTCCTCTCTCTCTGCCTGCCTCTGTACCTACTTGTGATCTCTCTCTCTGTCAAATAAATAAATAAAATCTTTAAAAAAATAGAGAAGTGTCTGTGTGCATTTCGGTAATCTTCCTATTTTGAAAAACAGTCACTTCAGGGCTCTTTCAACTTTGAGTTTGTGGTTAAAACGTGGATAGTATGGTGCCAAAATATCACAGAGCTAGTCTCAAGCACATATAAATCTATTTCTTTCCAAGTTAAACTCAGATAAGCAAGACTCTCCCAGTTTTCAAGTCCTCCAAGCAATTGAGGCTCCTCCATCTCAGATATCCATCACTCTCAAGAAGCCCTTTAGGTAGTATAGATATTTTAACAATGTTTGTTCTTCCAATCCATGAACATGGAATGTTTTTCCGTTTCTTTGTGTCATCTTCAATTTTTTTCATCAGTGTTTCATAGTTTTCAGAGTACAGCTCTTTCACTTATTTTGTTAGGTTTATTCCCAGGTATCTTACGGGTTTTGGTCCAATTGTAAATGGGATCAACCCCTTGATTTCTCTTTCTGCTGCTTCATTATTGGTGTATAGAAATGCAACTGATTTCTGTACATTGATTTTGTATCCTGTGACTTTACTGAATTTGTGTGTCAGTTCTGGCAATTATTTGATGGAATCTTTTGGGTTTTCTACATGGAGTATCATGGTGTCTGCAAATAATGGAAGTTTGACTTCTGCCTTGCCAATTTGGATCCATTTTATTCCTTTTTGTTGTCTGACTGCTGAAGCTAGGACTTCCAGTACTATGTTAAATAATAATCATGACAGTGGACATCCCTGTCTTGTTTCTGACCATGGAGGAAAAGCTCTCTGTTTTTCTCCAATGAGGATGATATTAGCTGTGCGTCTTTCATACATGGCCTTTATGATGTTGAGGTATGTTCCCCCTATCCCTACTTTGTTGAGGGTTTTTATCAAAAATGGATGCTGTACTTTGTCAAAGTCTTTTTCTCGCATCTATTGAGAGGATCATATGGTTCTTTTTTTTTTTAAGATTTTATTTAATTATTTGACACAGAGAGAGAGATTACAAGTAGGCAGAGAGGCAGGCAGAGAGACAGGGAGAGGAGGAAGCAGGCTCCCCGCTGAGCAGAGAGCCCCATGCGGGCTTCGATCCCAGGACGCTGAGATCATGACCTGAGCCGAAAGCAGAGGCTTTAACCCACTGAGCCACCCAGGCGCCCATCAGATGGTTCTTTTATTAATGCACTGTATCATGTTAATTGATTTGCAAATATTGAACTACCCTTGCAGCCCAGGAATAAATCACACTTAATCGTGGTAATTCTTTTAATGTACTACTGTTGGTTTTAATTTACTAGAATCTTGTTGAGAATTTTTGCATCCATGTTCATCAGGGATATTGGCCTGTAATTCCCCTTTTAGTAGGATCTTTTTCTGGTTTTAGAATCAAGGTAATGCTAGCCTCATAGAATCTACACATTTAATACAATCCCTATTAAAATACCACCAGCATTTTTCACAGAGCTAGAACAAACAATCCTAAAATTTGTATGGAACCACAAAAGACTCCAAATAGCCAAAGTAATCTTGAAAAAGCAAAGCAAAGCTGAAGACGTCACAATTCTGGACTTCAAGGTATATTACAAAGCTTTAGTCATTAAGACAGTATGATACTGGCACAGAAACAGACATACAGATAATGGAACAGAAAAGAAAACCCCAAAATGGTCCCATACCTATATGGTCAACTAATCTTCAACAAAGCAGGAAAGAATATCCTGGGGGGAAAAGATAGTCTCTTCAACAAATGGTCTTGAAAAAAACTGGACAGCAACTACAGAAGAATGAAACTGGACCACTTTCTTACACCATACACAAAAATAAATTCAAAATGGAGAAAGATCAATGTGGGACTATCAAAATCCTAGAGGAAAACACAGGTAGCAACCTCTTTGATCTTGACTGTAACAACTTCTTACTAGACGGGATGCAAAGGGAACAAAAGCAAAAATGAACTATTGGGACTCCTGTTCAAGATAAAAAAAGCTGCACAGCAAAGAAAACAATCGAAATTAAAAGGCAACCTACAGAATGGGAGAAGATATTTGCAAATGACAGATCTGATAAAGGGTTAGTACCCAAAATTTTAAAGAACTTCTCAAACTCAAGACCCTCAAAATAAATAATCCCATTAAGAAATGGATAGAAGACATGAACAGACATTTTTCTGAAGAAGACATACAGATGACTACCAGACACATGAAAAGATCCTCAACATCACTCATCAGGGAAATACAAATAAAAACCATGATGAGATACTATCCCACACCTATCAAAATGGCTAAAATTAACAACACAGGAAAAAAACAGATGTTGGTGAGGATGTGGAGAAAAGGGGAACCCACTTACACTGTTGGGGGGAATGCAAGCTGGTGCAGCCACCTGTAAAACAGTATGGAGGTTCCTCAAAAGGTTGAAAATAGAACTACCCTAGGGCCCAGCAATTGCAGAACTAGGTATTTACTCAAAGGATACAGAAATACTGATTTGAAGGGGCATATGCACCCTGATGTTTACAGAAGCATTATCAACAATAGCCAATTTGTGGAAAGAGCCCAAACGTTCATCGACTGGTGAAAGGATAAAGATGATGTGGTCTATATACACAATGGAATATTAGCCATCAAAAGGATGTAATCTTGCCATTTTCAACAATAGGAATGGAACTAGAGTGTATTATGCTGAGAAAAATAAGTTAGAGAAAGACAAATACCATATGATTTCACTCCTATGTGGAATTTAAGAAACAAAACAAGATGAACGTAGGGGAAGGAAAAAAAGACAGGGAGGCAAACCATAAGAGACTCTTAACTATAGAGAACAAACAAGGTTGCTGGAGGGGTGGTGGGGTGGGCTAAATGGGTGATGGAGATTAAGGAGGACACTTGTGATGAGCACTGGGTGTTACATGTAAGTGATGAATCATTAAACTGTACTCCTAAAACCAATAATATGTTATTATGTTAACTAACTAGAATTTAAGTAAAAACTTGAAACATGAAAAAAAAGGCCTTTAAAAATCTAACATAAATGCATCATCCTGCCTTTTGCCCTCACAGTTGATCAGGGAATGATTCTGCTGTTTATCCTCTGTGCGATCCTTCTCTCTAGACTTTCTTTCTCTCTCACATCTCTCTGTTGATTATTTCCTTTCTTCCATTAGACCTTAGATTCAAATGATACCCCATCATCACCTCCTGCTCCATCTCCAAAGAATCTTTCTCCATAATCACTGTTTCCAATGAAGAGAATTCCCCCTCCCCAAACACTAATAAAAATCCACAAGGGTGAAGCAGAGGGACATAGGTCTCACAGGCCTCATTACAATTAACCACCAGGAATTTCAATGTTCTAATCATGTGACATTGTGAGCAGTTTATTATCTATCACACCTTGAGGTGTCTTAGATGGTAGTCATTGTTCTGTAGAGCTGCAAAGGCCACTAATGCCATTGGAAAGAATTGATTTTTAATCATATAAGAAGCAACTGAGAGCAGGTGTGTGATATTGTGATGGATGAGTTGGGATGAAAAGGAGAAGGGATATGCGACTCAGGATCACACTTGGAGGGAACCAAGTCCCAGTTTAGTGCATTCATTCTGGCAATCACTAGTGAACTGCCCTCTGCTTTTAGAGATCCAGACCACACTGCTGAGAATAGCAAGGTCTTACTGAAATTGTTCTACTAAGGTTGTTTAAAGACTAACCTCGATTTCTGGAATATTGTATTTCTGATCCATGTTTGATATTTTTTCTTAAGATTCTATTTATTCATTTTGATATAAAGAGAGAGCATGAGTTAGGGAGGAGCAGAGGGAGAGGGAGAAGCAGGCTCCCTGCCAAGCAGGGAACCCAATGCTGGGCTCGACTCGAGACTCCAGGATCATGCCCTGAGCAGAAGGCAGATGCTTAACCAACTGAGCCACCCAGGTGCCCCTGATGTTTGGTTTTAATTTGGTTTTATTACCCTAGAAAGACTTAGACTTTGTTATATATTTGATCAATGTGGATAATTTTTTGTTTGGTTTGGTTTTAGGACAGAAGTAGAGAAGACACAAGCAAGGGACAGAAAGCAAGCAACAATTTTATTACAGTAAAGTACCCTGAGCTAACATTACCCCAAATTACTAGTCTACAGCTCAGGAACTCAAAGGGAAGAGAAACACTAGCTTTTAAAGCACAGTAACCTTTCTATTCATAATACCCTTCTCAACTACCAATCTTATAATCAGTAGCAGGGTACTTTTTTCAACCCTATCTCTAGTAGATTAAGAGTATAAATCAGGAGTTCTCCCTGACCTACAGGATGGAGATACAGGCTTGGCCTCATCACATTCTCAAACAACATTGAGGGGACAGGAGAACATGTAGTTCTTTGACCTTGACTTCCAATTAAAACTTGGCTCCACTATCTTTGAGATTTTGAGGGGGAGAGTGGTAGAATATACCACTGGGGGTTCAACTGGGTGGGCAGGTAATTCATTTCAAAGCTCTAAGCACTTTTCTGTTTTGCAAGAGGTAGATACTTCTATATGTCTTATTGTAAGTATTCCTTTGTTTAAAAAAAAGAAAGAAAAGCCACTAATAGGATTATTTAATTGTGTGAACATAAGCTAGAAATCACTAAAGTAGATGGGTTAAACCAAAGAAGCTGCTGCTCTCTAAGATAAGGCAGAGTTGGAGCTCTGCAGGCCACATGTCCTTAAGGAAGATGTTTCTTTTCCTACATATGGATTCAGGCTTCATTATCTATTCAACAAATATTTATTGAGCACCTACCATGTGCCAGGTGCTAATCTAGGTGCTGGAGATATTACAATGAACAAACCAAACCTCTGCCCTAATGGATCTTATACTCTATTTGAACGTGAAAGACAACAAACAAATGAATAAACAAACAAGTAAAATATGGCATAACAGATGTTAACTGCTTTGGAGAAGAGTAAAACAAAATAAAGGGACTGGAGAGTTCTGGAGTGAAGGGGATCCTTGTGCCTTAAAGAAAACAGAGCAGGCATTTTACCTATAAATTGTGGACTTATGGTTGACCATAAGAGATGGATTGTTTTCATGTAAGACTTTTTAGAACAGGGACTTCAGGGTCTGGGTGGAAAAGTTGGGGCAAAGACCCTTCTTCTCACTTCTGCCTAAGATCCAGCACTACCACAGTACTTTGAAGATGAGGATCACCTTTTGGGGACCCAGTGTGTGCAACCATCATGAATACTGGTGTAGTCCCTGTCTGTGTGTTGACTAGAAGCATAGCGCACCCTCACAGTGGCTGCTCACCTGTAGGGGGCAGCGCCTTCCTTATCCTTGGGATACAGCCTCATAGCAAAAGGGAGGTGGTAAAAACTACTTTTGATAGTATTTTTAGGGTGTCTAAGAGTGTCTATGGAGAGAGCATAACTAGATGTATTAGTAAGACCTACAAAATTTTGTGTGAATTTTCTATAATAGAACACCTCAGACTTCCTCAAGATATGACAGATGAGAAGAGGCCTGGAAACTTGCATAAGTCAGTATAAAGGAACACTGAATTTCTAAAAATTCCTTTAAATGGAAGGGCAGACATACCAGAGTCCATACCCTGTCGAGATACTTGGACATAATTTCCTCCGAGTTGGACTGATACTCCTGGAGAGGCAATTTGTCAAGCAAAATTGTCCCGTGGCACCAAAAATTGAGTGTTCTCCGGTGGTAAAGCATTGTTGGTGCCTGATGAGGATTGTGACTTGGGGCCAAACCCGTCCCTGGGCTGTTGGCAACTTTATGGGGGAGGAAAATATATAGAAAGGATGGAAGGTACCTGAGGCTCTGTACCAGACATCGCGGCTGTCTTCAGAGCTCTAAACAGCAGTTGTGGCCAACGACCCGGCAACACTTAGATTGGAACTAGTCCTGTCAGAGGGCACACAGGATAAATGACTATCCAGGGAGGGGGGGAAAAGGCCTCTGCAAGTGTTGACACAAAAGCAGCTGTTGCAGCGGGTAATGCAGAAAGGGGAGATAGGGCGAAAGCCAGCACAACAGGTTTAATTGGAACAGCAGGTGATTTTCAGTGGAAATTTAGACTGCATAAGAAGGAATTCTTGCTTTGAATAAAGTTATTATGGAAGAGAAAGAAATGTGTGGGCAGGGACTGGCCTTTTTAAGACTCCTAAAAATAGGGCGCCTGGGTGGCTCAGTGGGTTAAAGCCTCTGCTTTCAGCTCAGGTCATGATCTCAGGGTCCTGGGATTGAGGCCCACATCGGGCTCTCTGCTCAGCGGGGAGCCTGCTTCCCCCCCCCCCCCCGTCTCTGCCTGCCTCTCTGCCTCCTTGTGATCTCTCTCCCTCTGTGAAATAAATAAATAAAATCTTTAGAAAAAAAAAGACTCCTAAAAATAGCTTGAGGGCACAGAGCAAGCAACTGAAAGTCTTGCTCTGGCTTAGGTGAGGGTATGTGTGGGGGGCTAACATGTCACTGTCTATGACAATAGAGCTCTTGAGACTGTGGACATTTAGACCCCCTTTCCAGCCTGGGGTTCATAATGGTTCAGGGTCTGTGCAAACCTCCATGTCCATTTCTCTGTATAAGAGTAGAGGAAATGAGGGGTGCCTGGGTGGCTCAGCCAGTTAAGCATCAGCCTTAAGCTCAGGTCATGATCCTGGGGTCCCGGGATCCTGGGATCTAGCCCCCCCCCCGTGGGGCTCCCTGCTCAGCAGGGGAATCTGCTTCTCCCTCTCCCTCTGCCCCTGTGCTTTCTCTTGCTCTCTCTCTCTCTCTCTCTCTTTCAAATAAATAAAATCTTAAAAAAAAAGAGGAGAGGAAATGAGCAAAATAGTTTGTCTGTAATATGAGACAAACCACCCTCCCATGATAAGAATATTTAGTCTATGTGACAGACCAAAGCTACAAGAATGAGTATTCTCAGTCTTCCTTGCCCTCTAGGAAGAGACTCTGTCATTGGCAGCTGGGGATCCAGGTACCTGTGCAGAATGGAGGGCAAAATCAAAGGAACTGAAACAAGGACACGGAGTTCCTTCTCACAGAAGAGAAAAAGAACACATCCACGAGGTGAAGTAAGTAGGGGAGTGAGAAAGCAAGGGGCAGGCTTGATAGAAAGTTTGGAGGTGTCTGCAGAGAAAAGAGAAGGAATGAGAGCTACAGCTACACCAGGATGTGTGAGATGAATAGAGAAAGAAGCAAGAAAAGTTTAAGGTGTCTTGCTCTGTGCTGAGAATGCAAATTCCGTTAGAGTTTTCCCAGAGACTATAATAAAAATAGAAAGTGCTTTTTAATTCTTTTTGGCTGTTGGGTGTGTTTCTTTTGAATGTGCTATCATGCTGAGATGGGCACCAAGGCAACTCAATGCCATGAAAGTTACATCTGGAGAGTACCGTCTGGGATCGTGGACCTTAAGTGTAGCAGTCAGCTCTGCCTTCATTTTGATCATCGCTCTTGATCTGGGTCAAGAGAGCATCTTCATCATGGCTGTTGGATTTATGGTTCAGAAAGTATACGAGCTATATAAAAGACAGACTGTAGATAAACTGGATGCTAGATAGTGGAAAATGGCAGAAACTACTAAGAATCACAATTCTAGTGAGAATGTGTGTTTGGAACTAGGTGTACCTGATGGAGAACTGTATCTATGTACCATGAAGTCTCTTCCCCCCATTGGCTCTGAGACGGGGATGAAAGAATAGAACAGCTAGGGTGGTTCCCTGAGGATAAGAGAAACGCAGCAAGCAGAAGGGGTTATTTTTTTTTTCTTGCTATTGGGCATACATGCTATGTGTGAATACTCTAATGACATGGTCAGAGCACCCATTCAGTCTCCTTCTGCTTGGGAATGGATCCATTCCACAAACCCTGGGGCACTGGTGTCCAGAGGTCCCAGCCCTGAAACACGGCCAGCCAACTGAGGCTTCTCTGCTCTCTGTATCTGTCCCCCTTATTTTTCAGTGGCTAGAGCCTTCTATTTTTCCTAGTTCCATTTCACACAGAATTCCTAAAATGATCTGGTTCTGAATCTGATGCACTAATTTTCTCTTCCTTGCATTTTCAAGTCCTGCTACTAGCCTACTCCCACAGTTCCCACTACCCTTGGCTCTCAAATGTCTGACCTGGAACTTGACTGGATCAGCCACACCCCTTGGTCTCTGCACCTGTTTCCCATGTTCTTCCGTGCATCTCCAATAATTTCCCTTCCCTCTAGGCTCAGACCCCCTGTACTCTCAGCAGACTTCACGTCAGCACCTCTGGGCAGCATGATGTAATTCTAAGCTGAAAGCCTTGACATACATGGTATCCTCTACAATGCTGGCAAAAAGCCCTTTATGATGACATAACCCAGCTCCTACTGTATGGGGACTGTGTTTAATGTAAGAGTAAGACTAAGATGGGAGGCCCTGTATGAGGGGCATCTTTATAGGTAGAAGGCAAGGACCCACCTGAAAGCTGAGAAAACTGGCAATATGAAATCGTCCATATGAAGGGCTGGTCAAGAATGTAAAGTAACAGACCCAGGCAAAAAACCGAGAAGTCCTGTCTTCTCTGGCTATAGCAGAGTTCTCCAGAGAAGGATGCACAGCACGGTTGAATCCATATAACCTAAGAACATGCTTGCTATAATATGAGATCAGGAACTTAGTCTGTGTAAGCTCAGTTTTGTGTGTGTGTGTGTGTGTGTGTGTGTGTGTGTGTGTGTTGTCTCTGTTTCTAGTTTTCCTGTATTTTTCTGGTAAAGTCTTTTTGTAAATTCCAGCCCACTTCAGCTGTGCTTAGGAAAACCAAGGAAAAGCATTTCTGTCTTCTCCTAAGCTTTAGGAATAACCCCGTGGAGAACAAGGTGGAGGTGGGAGTGATAACCAAGGCGAGAGCGCCACAAGCTGGTGGAATGAAGAAAGGAATGAGCAGGCAAATAGGACCGAATCATTTGTTTTTAGAAAATACCATACTGTAGGGTTTTTAATTTGTTCACATATTTATTTTGGGAAATCAAATTTCTAATGGCTGCATAATACTTCATTATATCAGCAATGCCTTAGGTTAAACTTTCTGCTGTTTAGATTATTTCCCCACTTAGTCCTATTTTAATAATAGTAAAACAGGCATAAACCAAACAGTCCTTTTCTTTCTTTCTTTTATTTTTAAAAGATTTTATTTATTTATTTGACAGAGAGAGAGAGAGAGACAGCGAGAACAGGGAACACCAGCAGGGGGAGTGGGAGAGGAAGAAGCAGGCTTTTCATAGAGCAGGGAGCCTGATGTGGGGCTCCATCCCAGGACCCCGGGATCATGACCTGAGCCGAAGGCAGATGCTTAACAACTGAGCCACCCAGGGGCCCCCAAACAGTCCTGTGGTGCTACCAAAGTTTCTCTGGGCTAGCCCCACTCTTCCTTACAAGAGAAGGCCAGCAGGGAACACGGTAACAGGTTGGGGATTGTTGAACCACTAGCGTACAAAACATTTTCCCATACCCAGCTTTTCCCCAGCTTGAAGTGATACAGTTTGTTTCTCCTCAGATTCATTTCTTCGTGTGAAATTCATTTTTAGTTTCTGACCACTCGGCTTCCAATTTCCAGAGTCATGACTAGACAGTATGCTGCTGCCCGGGTGCTTTCGCCTCTCACTCTCAAGTCATCTGTCAATACACTGAGTTCAAATTGTCCTTCTCCTCTCCTTTCCCACTCCACCCCTCCAGTAGGGACAGGAGTTGTCACAAAGTTTGAGGCACTCAGGGTGCGTCTGTACATGGACACTGGGCCTGTGGAGGTGAAACTGCCGTCACACATACTGTCCCCACCCATCCCTTCCACACACGGCCAACAGTTTACCCTTTCGCCTGTGAGCTGATGCAGAGTGTTGCTCAGTTAGAGATAATATGATAGATTATCCAGTCCAATCCCCTAACAGATCAGGAAAGTTATTTACCCAAGTTCTCTGAACTAAAAGGCAGGGACAAAATTGAATTCAGGTCCCCGAACATTAGCTGTGTGTGGGGTGGAGAGTGGTTCCTGTTAGAGTATTCAGTCAGTAAATACATAGAGCATTTACTTACTAGGTGCCAGGCACTATTTTAGGTGCTGGGGATTCCGCGATTGAGGGCGTGGAGACAGACCTCTGCCCTTACGGAGCTTTCCTTCTCGAAACTTAAGTACTTTGCTTCATCATCATGGAAAAACTCCGTGTGCCCAGGGTAGGAGCGGCTGGGTCTCACCATATGGAAGGGATTCCCATCCTCTCTTAGCTTCTGTGCTACCGACAGCGAGAGGGCTGATTTACGGCAGAAGCCTAAGGGAAAGGCGGAAACCTCCTCAGCGCCCTCCCCACCCTCTGCATCGCGCTGGCCGGGCGGGGCCGACTCCGCTCCAGGGCGCGACCGCGCCGCAGCTCGGGTCTGGGATTACTAGCGTTGGCCTCTCTACTCTCTCTGCTTTCCTGCGGACGGCTGGAGGACAGAGTAACAAGACCGGCTCTGGCGCCATCCTCTGAGACAGGATTGCGGGTGGGTGAACAATCCTTGCAAGGCGGTTGCGCTCAGGGTCTAGTACCCAGACTGGGGGAGGGACGAGCTCTCCCTGACCTGGAGGTTTATGCAGCAAACTGCCCTCTCATGCTTCCCTATTAAGCATCGCAGCCACACGCTGTTTCCACTCAGCTGAGGCCACCGCAGCGTCCCCTCCCCTCCTGCCCCACCCGCTAGTTCAGACTCCAGAGCCCCACTGCAGTTTCGCAACCATCCTTCCTTCTCTTCTCCACTTCCTGGTTGCCATGGCGACACACGTCATTTACGTGCCGTGCGTCGCCTTGGAAACAGAGGAGCATCCGCGGCACCACTGGGAGACCCGCCCCTGCCCCTCCAACCACACTCGCGGGCGCTGCCCGTTAATGGTTGGGGGTAGTCCCGAGCGGTACCCACTGCTGGCCTCCACCCGGACCCCTCGGCGAGCGCTTCTGTGACCCAGAGAACCCGCGGGCACGTGCAGCTCGTGGCGCCCGGAGCGCGGCGCGGACACGGGCGCAATTCGGGAGGCGAGGCAGGTCTGGGCGCTTTCGCCCCGGGGCAAGCCGGAGAGTCGCCGGCCTGGGACTCTCGCCGGGTCCTCGTCCCGCCGGCGCTTCCCGGCCTCCCCCGATCCTGCCCGCGACCTCCGCCCGGGACTCTACTCCTCACGTCGGCTCCCCGCCCCTCTCGGGAGCCTCCTCTTCCCTCGGCTCCTCCCCGCCCCTCCGGGACCTCTCCCCTCTCCCCGTCCCTCCTCCCAACCCCGGAGGCCGGGCTGGACCGGACCCAGAGCCGCCACCGCCCGCTCCTGCCATTCGATGGAGGACGGTCCGCTGGAGATCATGACCAAGGACGGCGGCGACATGCCTGCACCTCTGGAGGTGTCCGCCGTGCCGGCCGTGGGGGACGTGATCTCCGGGGAGTACAACGGCGGCATGAAGGAACTGATGGAGCACCTGAAGGCCCAGCTGCAGGCCCTGTTTGAGGACGTGAGGGCCATGCGGGGGGCCCTGGACGAGCAGGCCTCGCACATCCAGGTGCTCTCGGACGACGTGTGCGCCAACCAGCGGGCCATCGTCTCCATGTGCCAGATTATGACCACGGCGCCCCGCCAGGGCGGTCTGGGCGTGGTCGGCGGCAAGGGGAGCTTCCGGGGTGCCCCCCAAGAGCCGGAGACCCCTTCGCCTGGGATCGGGGACAGCGGTTTGCTGGGTCGTGATCCTGAGGACGAGGACGACGACGACGAAGAGGAGAAGGAGATGCCCAGCCCCGCCACACCCACTAGTCACTGTGAGCGCCCCGAGAGCCCCTGTGCTGGTCTCCTTGGGGGGGACGGGCCACTTGTGGAGCCCCTCGATCTGCCCGACATTACCCTGCTGCAGCTGGAGGGCGAGGCCTCTCTGTGAGGGGACTCCGAGGGGGCACTCCTTTCCCGGGCTGGCTTTGGGTTTCCGAGTGCATGACGCGTGGGGACTGAACGGTGCGGTGCAGCATGCTGCACTCCGACCGCTGCTCTGGTGGGTCAGGCAGAGTGACTCCCTCGAGAAAGGATTCATAGGGTGAAGGACTTTGGGAGCATCAAGAATTCTTTCTGCCTAACCAAGGGAGGCAATAGCAAACTGCGGAGAGGTGAGGTTCCGGGAGAGGAAGCGCCCATCTCTGGACTCCCACCCACCCCCTCCCCTGCCCATTCCCCCTCCCCAGCCAACAGGAGAACCCCTGAATTGTGTAAATAAAATTCTGCTTTTTCTATTCTGAAAAAGGACTTATCTAGGACTATGGCAAATAATCTCTAACGATTTACCTAGAAATTAAGGAATTGGGGTATTCTGTTCTGGCAACAGAAAATTTACCCTTCTGCTGAAATCCAAGATATTCAGCGCTCTGCAGAAGCCTCTCCCCCTCACAGATCTCTGCGGCTGCTGATTGGTAAAGGAAGCTTGAGGAGGGAACTGCAGCCCTAGGAATCTGGGTGAATGGGGTTCCAAGGGCCCCTGGGCTGGGAGGAGCTGGCTATGAATGTGCATGAAGACATAATAGCTCAACCTCTAGGATTTTTGCATGCAGAGCGGATCCTGCCTTGTCACTGACTTCACCTGGGATTGCTTTATCCACTCACTGGGGCTTAGAGAACAAAGAGCCCAGTACACAGGCAGAGACTTGGGGATGCTCAGCAGCAGCCCAGATTTAGGGGACGTTTGAGGGACTCTTGGGGGCCGCAGCCAAAAACTGTCTCTCTCCTGGCTACACCCGCTTAACTTCAGTTCCTTTTCCTGTCAATTTGTCCCTGCCCGCTGCCTCTCGGTGTTGCCTCCATAATGTCTTGTGTGTGTTATGTGTGTCGACTTGTGTAGTAGTGTGTGAGCCCTGAGGGGCAGGGCTTGTGGCTCTGGTGTTAGGTTCAGGGGGCTTCAGACCCTTCTGTGAGCCCCAGGCTATCATGGCGCTTTCCCCTCTCCTTTCCTCTTTCCCCCCACAACCAGGGCATGGAGCATGTGGCTGTCCTGAGGTTCTGAACTGATGTGCCTCCCTCCCACTTCCTCAAGTAGTGACTTTGTGTGCCCTTTCTCCTCCACTGTGTATTCCTTCTCAATGCTTTCCTTGGTGTTAACCTTAATAAAGAGGCGTCATCTTCCCCACCTTGCTGACTGGTACTAGGGGGATGTGAGGGTGGGGCTTCTGGGCCCACTACATGGACCAGGGCTTAGGGGGGAACTGCAGGGACCATGCCTTCCCTCCTCTCTCCTTGCCTCTGGTTCGGAGGAGTTGACTGACCCTGCCCTGGTCGGGATGCGCATTGCCAACTCTTACCTACTTTCCCTTCCATCCCGGACCTTGAACTCAAGCTGGATGGGGGGTAGGAGAGCGTATGTGTTGAGTCTCCCAAACTAACAAGGGTTTTTAGTAGCAGAACTCAAGATGTGCAAGTGACTTCTTTTCAGTGAAGCGCCTGCTCCCTGAGAGATGACTTCCAAACCTAAGCCGTGGAATGGCAGGCATGACACCTGTTCCATGGAAGGGTTAGGGAGCCGGTATTGCCTGGGATCTCTGGAGTAGAGTGACACATCACAAAAGAAACCACAGTAACTGCCTCGGGCCTCTAGTGGAGAATGCCGGTAAGGTATTCCCTGTGGAGTTTAGACTGACATCAGCTCTAGTCTGCTCCCTTGGGCTACGGAATTTCCCAAGGCTGTCCTTGGGAAGTAGAATGAGCTGGAGGGCTGTGTGTGTGTGTCTGTGTGTGTGTGTGTGTGTGCTGTGCTGTGCATATGTGTGTGTGTGTATGTATGTGAGCCTGCGTTCTTGCTGCTGGTTGCTGTGGAGAGGTTGAAAGAGCACTGGAACCACAGATCTGGGTTTGAATCTCAATTCCAACACTGAATGACTGTTTGAAACTTGGTTTGCTGCTTGAGACTTAATTTCTGCATGTGTAAAATACGGACAAGATATTGTTGGGGATAAAAATTATCTAAGACCTGTAGAAGCTCTTGTGCAGATGTTAATTCTTTTATAGTTCTCTTGGGATGGGGGTGGTGATGGTAGTGACTGGCTCCTCTAGGAAAATAAAACTACCTAGGGAAGGTCCTAGAAGCTCTCTTTTTGTATTAATCCTTCCCCATTTAAAGAACTCTTAACTTTCAGGATAGTCAAATAAAGGGGGATGACGAAATTCCCAAGGTGACATGGGGCTTTTCGTCATAAATGTCATGCAGTTATGGGCCAAAAAGGTCTTGGGGGCCAGCCCTGTATAGAATGACCAAAGGAAGCTTTGGGTTGTTCAGTGCTTGGGGAATGTATCCTGGGGCCCTAGAGAGGGCAGCTAAAGCATATTTGTGGGGAAGTATCCCCAAAGGCTGGGAGATAGTTTCCTGTTATAGTTACAGCATTCAGCACCAATAACAAAGATAGCTATCATTTACTGAGCACTTACCATGTGCCAGACACTGTCCAATTTCATCTCCAGTGAGAAGTAAACACTATTTCTATTTTCACTTAACAGTTCCAGAAACAGACGCCAAGATTTTCTCAAGGTCATACAGCTAGTACTTGGCAGAACCAGGACTTAACCCGGGTTTTCTGACTTAAAGAACCCTAAATTGGAACCACTGTGCTAACAGCTCTATTATTTAGATCCTCAGGTCCCTTAATTCCCCAGTTAGGAGTCTAAGAGTCCTGAAAAGGAAATAACATTAGTTTTAGTCCCTTTTCATCTTCTTGATGAGAACGAGAAATTGCAGTTCAAGTTTTGGTTTGTGGCCCTCATCAGAGTATATATGATAATGATAATATAATAATATTGATAATATATTAGGTAATAATATTGATAATATTGATAATCAATATTGATAATATAATAGGATGATATTGATATATAATAGGATATAATATAATAGGATGATAATATAATAATGGCACTGAGAAGATGGTCTTCTGGACCTGCTTCTCGAGAGGAAGAAGCCAGTGCTCCCAGATATTCCCCGACACTGCTCCATTCTTGTGTCTCTCTCCTGCTCCCTATAGCTCAGTTTCTGCAGAGTCTGACGCAAATCCCAAGGCACCTAAGCCCTTTAGCCTCCATAGAAATGTCTGGTTGAGCTCTTTACCCTTTGGCTCCATTTCAGTTCCCCTTCTTATGCCCACTGTCCTAAATGTGTCATACGTCCCTTAGCCCAAGACCTCCTAGAAGTTCTCTAGCTACTCCTCCCAAGTCCAGAGAAAAATCTCTGCAGAAAAAACAATTCTTCAGCTCTTTAAAGTTATCTGCACCAGCATCTCCTAGGGGTCCAGCACGGGTTGGCCTCCTACTGCCTTATTTTCCCCTCTTGCATTTCTTCTTTGGAATGCTCCTGATGAGTGAGTTTCAGGTGAGACACCTAACCTGGGACTCATGGACAGGGTCATTATTGAACTTTCAGGGGCCACGGCCTCTTGAAATCGAATGCAAAAGTATGTAAGTATGAACATTCTCTAGAGACTTCTGTTGTTTCAACTTAATTCTTAAAGGTAAGAATTAAGTAAAAAAAGATCACTGAGCTGAAGAGGAATGAAACTTTTTAGCTTGAAGAATACCAAGCCAGAGATGACCCTGCTGAGCCAGCACTGTATAGCACCCCTGCCTCCTGGGGCCTCCAGAGCATTTGCTACAGTGAATTGAAATCTTCACATAAATCTGATCATTCACCACCTATTCAACAAATTCAAATTATACCGACACCTGTGCTAAGAATCCTGTCTCCCATTATTTCCAAGTCTTTTTGTACTTGGGAATTTGCCTGAGAACAGCTGACGAATATGGGTGAGGAGATGCACCTCGCCCCCCAAAAGTTTTGCACTGCACTTTATGTCTGGGCCTAACACAGTGCTGTGTGTAACTTGTCATAACTCTTTCCATTTCTGGCACTTCTGTCTCTCACCAGTCTAAGGGAAATCTCTCAGGGTTTGCTCTTAATCTCAAAATGAAAAGGCATATAATCTCATAGAAATAAGCTACAACTTTAGCCTGGTACAAGTAAAATCTGTTCTAGAGAAATAATTATTTTTAGAAGAGGTGCAAAATGGTCTCTAACATAAATATGCACTTTTATGTGGCCTCAGGGTCACCTTATGGTCTCTGCTTGATTATGTGTAATGAAATGGCTTCCCTAGAAGTTTTCCCAGAACTAAGGAATAGTTCTTCCCGCAATACATGTAATTCTATACTTCTGGCAAGATGGAAAACTGCTTGCATCTTTGAAAAGGCAGGTTTTCTAGGCATCTTTCCGCATGTACATGCCTAGGGATAGAAATTCAGCCAAGATACTCTGTGACAGTAAGAAATGATATAGAGGTATAAAAGGAGTAATCTTGAATCTTTTTTCCCAACTACCATTTCCGCCAACTTCTACATTGTCCCCAGAAGGTGGATTCCCTCACATAAACACAGCCTTTCCGCTTGGAACCACCCTGCTTATAGAATGCAGTCTGCTCTGTGAATGGTGCTGTCATGGCGCCACCTGGTGAGGAATAGGGACATTACATGGGGACCCTCGGTGAATTTATGGCTTTCAAGTTAGCAAGTGCTACCAAGTGCTTACTAAAGGCTTGGCTCTTTCCCAAATAGTGGGTGGCAGGGGAAACAGAATAAATAGAATGTATTTGAACAATATAAAAGCCGACTGCAATAAACTCCTGACTGGTGTTCCCTGTCCTTTCACACACCTGTAATCCTGACGATTAGTCTCCCTAAACCACAGCTCTGAACACTCATTCCCCTCAGAAATCAGCATCATGTCCCCATTGCTTCCTGAATTAAGTATAAAATCCAGTGGTTGTAGGGAGTTGAGGTTCCTTTGGATAGGACCCTGACATATTTTTTTTAAACCCATACATTTATTTCCCGGGTACATTTTCTAGCCAACCTTTCCATCTTTGGAAGCCTATATCATCCAGTCCGCTAGAAATGATTCCCAAGGGTATCCCAGTTGTTTTAAATCTGTGGACCACCAGACTGGACGAGTCCCTCCTGGCCCTTGCTTCCATTTCTTTTAGTCGTTCTTCCCCAGTTCATTCAGATGCAAATCTCTCATCCAGAAAAGGGATTTCTGCAGCCTTGGTCACCTGCATCAGCTTCTCACAGGGTATCTGGGGAGACTGTTTTTCCCTCTTCTCTCTCTTATGCTACCCAGAAATAGTGTGCAAAACTCTTTGATTATGAACTTGTGCTTTTACTTCTAGGAATTGGGTTCATTGCTTTCATCCAATTCTTAAAGGGAACTATACAACACAAAAGTTAACAAACCTTATAGTCAAAATATGTTATTGACCATTTCCCAGAAATGCCCACTTTCCCACATCTGATTCTCTGCTCATTCTCTTCACTCTTCCTGCTCTATTCTGTTTCTGCCATTTGGAATCCTACCAGTTCTTTGAGGCCCTTCTCAAATGCTACTTCTTTCCTGGAGCCTTTCCTAATATGATCTCTTCCTCCTTTAAATATCCAAATCTTTTTGTTGTCACTTCTTTTGGAGACAATTATTATATTTTTCCTTATGTTATTTATGTGCTTGTTATTCTCTCTTCCATATTATGAATATCTTGAGAGCTGGAACTTTCTCACTTTTATTGTCTCTTAAGTATTTACCTTATTTTATTGAGTTTAAAGCACCATCAGTTGTGTGACACATCATTTTAGGTACTATTAAGAAAAAAATACTGTCAATTAAACTTTATCACTTTTATTTTATATTTTCATTCTGTTTAAAGAGCTCATTTAGACTTATTTAGAAATAGTACTTTTTTGCATCACTACAATGCACACAAATATAATTGAAAGACATTGTGGAATTCTTATAATTTCTTCATATTGAGTCTGACACTTATGAATCACTTTTGACTCAAGGTTGCTGATGTCTGTATTTTCCCAAACATTTATATTCTCTGGGTCATTCTGAGTATTAGTGAAGCAGCATTTCTCTAAAAAAGAGCTTCACTATCATCTCTGGCAATTTCTTCCAGGCCATAAACCTATTCTGTGAGTTTTAAAGCTGGAACTTTTTTGATCTTGTCAGAAAGTGTTCAAGGAATATGTTCAGACAACAACCAGGACTAATATTCCTTTGAATGGTCCTTGAATGGTTAATTAATGGAAACATCAAGGGATTGTAGATTTCCAGTCATACTACCTAGAATAACAACTAGGCCCAGGCATGTGTAGGCAGTGACAACTATGTCATGACTGCTGTTTGGCCAACAGTAATTGTAAGCTGACATTGATTACTGACTATAAGACACATCCCATTTCAGAAATGCTAAAAGGGGGAGGGTGGAAGGAAGTATGTTTGGAAATGATGAAATCAGTAGAATGGAAACTTTCTCACAATAGGCAGGAAATGAATATTTGAGCCTTAAATACATAAATGAAAAAATTATAGGATTTTTAGAGCTGGGAATAAAAAAATGTGTTCCCATCTCTTAGAATCTTCAAAAATGTTACTGCTGAAAGAAATCTTAGTGATGATCATATATGCTTTTCATATACAACTCAGATGTCTGAAGAGACTGTTTTGTCTCTTGAAGTATCTGATTACATTCAGCCCAAATTCCAATGCTAAATTCTGGGAATTCCAGAGCATTCCATATAATTTATATAATACCTTATGGTTTATTGTTCTCTGCTTTTTTCTGCATCCACACCCCTGAGTCCATGCAAGCTGGCTTAGTTTGACTTCTTATCAGCTCTGGGACACATAAAACAGCCCATTCACTGATTTCAATAACACACATCATATTACTAGGCATTAAAAAACTTTTACTATAGATTTGAATAAAAAAAAATAGAGGGAGGAGTGATCACAAGGAAAGTTCCCACTGAGGAATTTATGTCTTTCACAGGCTCCTCCACCCTATCCTGTCTTTACCCTGGCCTGCTCCGGAGTAACAAGCAAATTCTTTCTCTTATTCTGAGAATAGTTTCTCTCCATTTAGTCCCCTCAGTGGGGGGAAATTTACCTTACATCTACCCTAAGTACTTTACTAAAGGGTATAGTCTCCTACAGTGAATATATATGATGTCATTGCATATAATTAAGAAATAGATGAGATGACATGCCCAAGGTTGTACAGTTAATGATAGTATTAGGACCAGAATCTGGTTTGTCTAAATTCTATAAATCAGTGTTGTTTTTTTCCTCCCTTTAAATGGTACTGCACCTTACTTTTTGTAAGTGGTTATAATATACTAAGGGACACTTATGGTGGCTCAGCTTCAAGAATAAAAAGGGCAAGTCAACATTCCTTTCATAGCAGGTGAATAATTCTTATAAGCATGATGGAAAAAGACATCCAAGAAGGGAACCATAACTGAGTCAATCTTCCAGCAAGTATTTACCAACTGCCTACTGTGTATCATGGAAGGTGGCAGGCACCAGGGCAGACTCGAAGAAGTCACGGCCTCTGCCCTTAAGTTGTTCACAGTTTAATGATAAGGGAATGATGTGTTCTTGAATTGGGGTGGAGTGCTTCTCAGAAGATTGAAAGGAAAATCTGTTTTCTGTAAGCATTGTCAACTGAATTAAGAGTAGTTTAATTTTAAAATGGGAATGGTGTGTGTGTGTGTGTGTGTGTGTGCGCGCGCGCGCGCGCACACTAGGGGACAAGTGGTGGGAAAGACAAGGTAAAAGAAAAGAAATGCTAAGAAAACCCACAAGATTTTATACTACAGAGGACATCAAATATGACATTGGAAGAAAAGCAGTAGCTGAGCTGGCATCTCATAATTCTCTGGAAAAAGTAAGTAGAAAGGGGTTGGGAAAAAAAAAACTTATGGCCTCTACACCAATGCACAAAGTACAGGTAGTATACAAATAGAACTTGAGATTTTACACAATGAGGAAAATAATTTCTCACAGATATAAAGAAACTTGGTACGATGGGACTCATGACTAGAACATGGCAGTGAGGAAAGGTAAAGAACATTGTTCCAAATAAACAGAACTGGGTTCTGATGAGCAGCTGGAAAGGAATTGGCAGTCATGTGATACACACTGTATGTCTGTGGGGACAGAAAAAGCTTCTTTGCTGTGATCTATGGAAAGTCAGTATTTATAAGCCCCTGCCCCCAGCATTTCTAAAATTCAGAAAGGAAAGGAGGAAGAAAACGCGTAAGGACCAAAGGAAAGAAGGAAGGAGACAAAGTAAGCAGGAGGAATAAAATAAAAACAAAAGAAAATGATAAAAGGAAAGTCAGAGTAGCACTTTACATCAAGAAGATACTCTTAGATGGGATTTTATATCCTTAAGAATGGAAACAAAGGAATTATTTAGGTGAAGATAAAGGACAGGAAAAGAAGTGACATCATAGTAAAAATGTGCTAGTCTGCCCAAACAGATAAACTGGATTGTAGACCCCAGGAAAAAATCATGAAATTGGCACAAAGAAGTTCCAGAAATTAATTTAATGTAACATAATCCTTCAGAAGGAAGAAGATGGCAGGGCTAAGATGATGATTCTGGATCTAATTCTGACCCACAAAGACGGAATTGATTAGTGAAATGAGGGTGAGGAAGATCTTGAAAGAAAGTACTACGCCAGTTTGGTTCTTCCTGATAGCCAAGGAGGTTACGTGAGATGCAGTCCAGAGCTACTGGAAGCCTGACCTCAAATAACTAAAAGATACGATTTTCATAACCTACAACTCTATAGGGGGAAAAGCTCAAGGAAGATGGGGTTCTCCTAAGAATGAAATTTAGTCCGTGCAATTACTCTGTGGAGTGTAGTGACGAGGACTGGATGGAATGACCACAGGAATCTTGCCATTAAACTCAGATTTAGAGATGTCAGGCAGAGAGTAGGCATAACTAAGAGAGTAGTCCACATATTTCAGTACCTTCAAATGCACAAACATAAGGCAAAAACTGTGGGATTTGATAAAAAAAACCCGATTTATATTCTACAAAGGGCACCATGGACAAAGCTAATAGGTAGAGGGCAGAATGAACAAAATAACTGCTTTGTCTAAAACTGACAAGGATGTAATACCCTAGACTATACATGGAACTCCCGCAAATGAGGAAAAAGACAGCAACCCAATAGAAAAAAAAAAGATGCGAACGATATCAACGGGCAATTTAAAGAATAGATATAAGCTAATATGCATATGGAAATTTGATCAAAACCATAGTAATCAGATTTTTAAAAAAGATTTTATTTATTTGACAGAGAGAGAGATTACTAGTAGACAGAGAGGCAGGCAGAGAGAAGAGGAAGCAGGCTCCCCGCTGAGCAGAGAGCCCGATGCGGGCCTCGATCCCAGGACCCTGAGATCATGACCTGAGCCAAAGGCAGAGGCTTAACCCACTGAGCCACCCAGGCGCCCCAAAACCATTAGTAATCAAATGCAAATTGAACCAACAATAAGTTTATACTAGTTTATACCTATCAAACCAACAAAAACTAGAAATCTAGATAATTACAGATGTCAGCAATGTGGAAATCTGCTGCAAGTCTGCTTTTACCACATTTGGAAAGCAAGCTGGCATTACTTGGACACATTAAATAGATTCATACCCTATAGCCCAGCAGTGCCTTTCTTAAGTAATATAAAACAAGTTGTTCTCAAGTTCACAAGAGGACTTAAATGAAGATGTTCATTGCAGGGTTATTTGTAGTGGTATGTAATGTAATGTAGGTGCTCATCACTGGAGGAATGGATGAGTACAACGTGGTGAACGCACACCATGAAATACTAGGTAGGCATCAGCGTGAAGTAACAGATTAAATGTCAGCATCTGGCAAGATGAATAGAGATGAAAAACAGTGCTCAGCGAAAAACATAAGACACAGAATGAGACATATAACTCAGTAGCTTTGTAGTCCACTTAAAAATATATGCCTCCCGAATAATAACTATTTTTTAGGAACACATTTAAACACATTAGAAAACTGCCTACTGTTGGGGGTGGGGATGGGAGTGGCGATAGAGTGTAATGATGGAATAAAGAAATAAAGTCTTAAACAAGAGGGCTTTTCCTTGCAGGGACAATAATGGTGTATCATGAACTGAAGAGTATGATTAATCCTTCAAGGGACAAAAACTTCAAAATAAAACAGAAAAACACAAATTTATCAGCACCTAGACCATGAACAGAACAACACTTAGAAAAGGAAAAGTTGAAATGAAGAAAATCTTGTAAAAATACCGACTGCAAAATGGGCTCGTTATTTGAAAAAAGAAATAACAAAGAACAGATATCTCTGGTGCTCTTTATAGCATGGGATGCTATTTACATTTAAAGAAACTAACATTTTTGGAGACATTGATTTAGATATTTGAAATACTTCATCTCATTTAATCCTCAGAACCACACTGAGGTAGGTGTTACCTTAGTAATATCTTTTTTTGTAATAACTTTTTGGTTGCAAGAAATATGAATCCATCTGTAGTAATTTTGAGGAAAAGTTTATTATAAAGATCCAAGTTTATCTCACAGAACCCAAGAGCAAGAATGCAGCTGGCCCTCCAAAGCTGACTGAAACCAGGGCAGCCATTATCTCAGGCTCTTTTTCTGAAAACATGGTCTTCTGTCTTTGCTTCTCTCTGTCCTCTGACTTCAACCTATTCTCCCTGCCTGCCAACTTTCTTTGCTTCTTCACAGACACGGAAGAAGTCAACTAACTGCTCCACAGCTCAAGTGCTTGCCTGTTCTGGCCCAGAAATAACTAAACCCACTGTATACCAATTCCAAATTCCTGGGAAAGAGGACTTAATCAATCCAGCTTCGCTGCACTGCTTGTGGTGGTAATGGGGGGGGGTGTTCCATGAGACTAATTTGGTTGCCAGGGCTCACCCCAGTAGGAGAAAAAGAGGGTTCTTGGAGAACAGGCTGTGTGCTAAAGCACACTCTAAAATATCTACCACAACTAATAGGACTGCGGAACAGTTGCCAAATGAATGTGAATAATTGAATGGCATGAAACTATGTTTTCTCTAACTTCAAAGCCCATGCTTTCTCTACTACATCATATAGCCTTCCAAATGTTTGAAATAACTGTTTTCATTGCCTCAGTAAGAGAATGGTCTTGTATTAGATATCCCCAGGAAACAGATGGCATTCTCAAATTGAAATAGTTTGGAGGTTTCATAAAGGATTATTTACAACAGTGTGAGCAGGGTGTAGGGAAATCGCAAAGGGGCTACAGTACCCCAAATCTGGTATTAGAAGGGCTAAGCCTGAAGAGGTAATGGGAGGTGGCAGTACCAAAACTCAGAAATAGAGAACTAGGTAGAGAAGGCTACATGGCAGGAGCTGAGATCTTAGCTAAAGGGACTAAGGTGAGCTTGTCACAACCCCACACGGAAAGAGCTAGAGGATTAAACAGCCTAACTTCACATTCCTACTTCCCTCTAATCTTTGGCCTATACTACTCGTTGGCTGAACCCAATAGAAAGCCAGTAGTAAGGGGATCTGCTGACATCCTTCCATGCAGGTCAGCCTCCCAAGTCCAGAGGGGCGTGGATAAAGAGGGTGAGAAACTGATCTGAAGAGGCAAAGAGGTATCTTGGTCTGTAGACTGGAAGATAAAAACAAATGTGCAATCAGATTAGAAGTCCAAAAAGATGAGATTTTAAGAGTGCTCCTGGAGGATCTGGACATGTTTAATTTTCATGTCCTGGGTAAACCATGTTTCTATATATTAAAGTGAACATTTAGCTTAAGTCACTAATAATGAGTGCCTCAAGGGTTTGTTGGGGGGGCGTGGTTCAAGGCTCTGAACACTCCCTCTAGGACACACCTACTAGAAGAGCTTTGTTATTAGGTTAATACATCAGTATTCTGCTTAAGATTTCATTGAGAAAATTGCGCTATAACACCTCCAGATACTGTGCTAAAAAGACTCACAAATGAATCACAAGCCAGTGGGGAAGACAGAAAAGTAAGTAAGAGGGCAGGGTTAGGAAAATCCACAGGTTATGCAGGGAACACAAATAAAAGTCCAGTGAACCTAGAAAGGGGAAGGGGTCAAGGAAGATTTCCTGGAGTAACTGCAAAGGGCAGATAAGGATGTTCCAAAGACCATGGCGTTGTCCAGGAGGGAAGAGGAGCCCAACAAGTATTCAATTCGCTAAAAGGGGGGGTTACCACTAGGAAAGAACGAGGCTAGGGACCAGCGTACGAGGCTGGGAGGTACGAGGACTCGCTGTGATTGGCAAAGATCTCCGCTCAGCCCCGCCTCCAACCTTGCTCCGCCCCCATCCCATCCCATCCTCAACCGAAGGGGCGCCACATTTCAACAATTCCACTCAGTTGGGAGGGTACCCCACGCTTAAACCCGCATCTCCAGTGCAGGCGGCGGCTGCCGAGTCCCCCAGAATAGCCCGTTTCCCCGAGGTCTTCGGGTTAGCGCGGTCCCGCCCCGGAGCGGCCAAGGAGAAGGCGCTCATTGGCTGCCGTAACGGTGATCCGCGAGGCTGCGGGAGGCTGTTGGCGATTTTTGTTTGTTTGTTTTAGCGCGGACCACGCCCATCTCCTCCGCTCCTCGTAATCCGCTCAGGGCCCAAGGCCTCCTGGTTAGTTTGGGCGTGTGGCTCCGAAGTGCTTCGGGAGACCTGGGGTCGCCTTTAGCTGGGATGGAGGTTACAAACTGAGGGCGGGCTGAGCTGGGACCGGAGCTAGAATTCCTGGGTTCCCTACCCACATTTTCAGACCCTGGGCGCGCACCCTCCCACGACAAGTGGATTTGCATCTGGACGTACGAGAGGGCTGGGACGGCACGTGCATTTCAGGGTGATCGTTGGATTTTGGTTGTTGCATTCACGTACGTTTTCGCGGTCCCTGGGGGCTTTTCATGTGCCTCCGGGTCCAGGGTCCATGGCGGAGGCTGCGGCAGGGGACACAGTCAGGGCGGCGGCTTCTCGCGCGAGAGCGCAGCCCGCACCGTACAGCTCCGCCTCCCTGCCCCCGCCCCGTCCCTGTCCCCGTCCCTGTCCCCGGCGGTGCAGGGTCGCTTCGTGCCAGGCGCCCGGCCCTCCCAGGGCCCAGGGCCTTGGATGAGAAAGTGCTCGCCCTTGAGAAAACAGTTTTAGGTCGCTCAGATTGATTTTACAGCATTCCCGGCCATACTCACCATCCGCCATAAACGTTGAAATCATTTCAATGACAATCAGGTAGCTCCCTATGGCCTGGAATTACTTGTCCCTGCCTCCGGCACCCCACCCCTCGCCGCCCTGCTCCACTTTACAATTAACTGCTTATTCTTATTCTTTTTTTTTTTTTTAACTGATTATTCTTTTAAGGCTTAGTTCTAATACCATCTCTCCCGTAGAAAGCCTGCTCCATACTTTGGGACAGTTATTCAATTACATCCTTAGGAATGTAGGCTCTGGAACTGGTGACCGAGTTAGAAATGCCTTTTGAAATGTGTGCTTTTGAGCAAATTACTTAACCTCTATGAGCCTCAGTTTTGCATCTCAAAATGGAGGAAAGATGGTACTTAAAGGGTTTTGTGAAGATTAAATGTAGAGCTGTTAGAACAAGTGCTTTATCTGTCCTCCCACTGTACTTCGCTCTTTATATTACCATTTGTTTTTGCCTGCCCTATTAAACTTTAGCTTAAAAGCCCAAACTGTTTATAATGTCAGCATACATCAGCGTTGGGCAAATGTAAAGTCAAGAAATTTCTTGGTAAACTTTTTTAAAAGCACCCTTTCCCTTTTCTTTCTTTTCTTTCCTTTTTTTTTTCTTTTTACTTTTAAAGGCTCTTTGAGACAGGAATTCTCAAACTTAGAGAAGAAGCTGAGATTCTAGAGGGAAGAATATGCACTTTTTTTGTTCTCCATTGTAACCAAGCATGGACCAAGAAGGCCATGCCATTCCCCTTCCTGCTTGACAACTTGAGATAGGTTTCGTCTTAAGCATAGGCCCCTGGCCTCCCTTTTCTCAGACCATTTATTTTAGAAAACTTGTAATTGCCAATCTTTATCTTGCCCCTTTTTAAATGTATATGAATCTCCTTTAAAGCCTTTTCCCAGTTTCAAGACCAGGGAAGAACTTTCTCAATGACCTGGGAGCCATCCCTTTGAAATGTAATCCTCAGAAGATGGCATTCCTATTTCCTAGTCTCTATAGAAGGGTAGGATCCCAACATCAATGGGCATCTTGCTCCAACTGCAAAACTACAACCTGTAAGCTTACTTCTTCTTTGAGTAAGACCAGTCACCACTCATAGGTGGCCCTACTACAGCTCTTAGTAACTCTCTAGCCACTTGTTTCAGTAGAGTTGAGTTCAATTTCCTATTGCAATCATCTTTTTTTTTTAAGATTTTATTTATTTATTTGACATAGAGAGAGAGTACAAACAGAGGGAGCAGTAGGCAGAGGGAGAGGGAGAAGCAGGCTCTCCACTGAGCAGGGAGCCCAATGTGGGACTCGATCCCAGGACCCTGGGATCATGACCTGAGCCAAAGGCAGCCACCTAACCGACTGAGCCACTCAGGCATCCTATAGTAGTCTTAAATAAAGTCTTTCTTTCCTGTTTAACTTTGCCTATTTAATTTGCCTGGTGTAATTTCTCTTTGATAATGAAAATTTTATGTTCTACGTTTATTGTTTCTTCTCAATTACACTGGTGTTTCATTTCTTCCTCGCTGCTGACTGAAAAGGCCTTCTCACATGTCCTTGGATATCTAGAGGTTAACCAATTTGGATTCAAAAGATTAGAACATTGTGGAGTGGAGCTACCACTTTAAAGTCGTTGCAGAAGGTAGTGTGATATGTATGATGTGGAAAGGGTAGTATATCTATTTGAGGGAATCCTAACAAGGTACATTTATCTTATGGAAGTGGCACCAGAAAATAAAGGACAGACCTATCCCCCCCCTTTTTTAAATAATTTAAAAATTTTATTTATTTGAGAAAGAGAGACAGAGATAGTGACAGAGATAGTGAGAAAGCATGAGTGGGCAGGAGAGGGAGAAGCAGGCTCCCTCAGCAGGGAGACTGACATGGGGCTTGATCCCAGGACTCCGGGATCATGACCTGAGCTGAAGGCAGACACTTAACTGACTGAGCCACGCAGGCGCCTCTGACCTGTCCCCTTTTCTATTATTATGAAAGGAGCATGACCAAAAAAATGTAATTTTCAAAGAAAGAGAATGGCTAAAAATATAATCCCCTCTCAAGGGATGCTAAATGTGGTTAAGGAGAGAAGCTAGAGAAGTGAGAGAGGTCAGGGTTGCTAATGGAAAGGCCTCTGCAATGGTAGATGTAGAGCGGAGAGCTGTTCCTTAATGTATAGGAAATGAAATGTATCCATTTAAGATGGGAAGTTAAGGTGCAATAGGATTGAGTTGGAATGAAATGAAAGATGGTTGGGGAAAAAGGCAGACAGTAGGGAGAGGGGAGTTAATTAGTAGTCTCTACCAGGGACTAGTAGTCTGAGAAGCTTGCCAGAGGCTTTGAGTACTTGGATCAGAAGGGAAATACCAAGCAATCATGTTACCTAGGACACTAGGAGGTTTAGGAGAAGGGGTTTGACACACTAGCCTCTCTCATCTTCCTTTCCTTTACACACAAGCAAAAACTTAACTTGAATGCATTATTATGGTGGCAATTTAATGCCACTATAAGTTCTCCCTCACAGGCTAGTGGAGGCTAATATATGGAGTTCAGGCTGACGATCTTTTTCATTGTCTTCTCTTCTCTGACTTTTCTTAATGTCAACACTGCTCCCTAATCTCCTTTTTCTTAACTTTTCCCTCCACTTTTTCTCATGTAGAGGTGGGGTAGCTGAAGGTGGATTCAGGATATGAGAGTGGAATGTGACAAAGAAAAGAAGACTAAAATGACAAGTTGAAAGAGAAGAAAACTTTACTTCCAGATGTATATACAAAGCTCAGGTTGGGAATAGCATGTAAAAAGACTGTACAAATAAAATGAAATGTAGTTAAGTACATTTATGACCTTATAAGACAGCTGTGACAATGTAGAAGAAAAACATAGGAAAGTCTCAAATTATCCTGAGAAAGGACCAAGAGAAAACAACACTGGAAGTGAAATCAGACAGATGAGCATTAGACATCAACATAATCTTCCAGGTCTGATGCCAGTAGGAAGGAAACTATGAATGCTCTTTCCTAGAGCCTTTCAGTGTTGGAGAGTTAGTTACCCAGTTGTCAGGGCTGGGGCAGGAAGCTTCTCTTCCAGGAGACTTCCCACTAGACAGACTCCGCCTGGGCCAGGCTGGTCCTCCCAAGGGCCCTCACCATGGCCCCCTTCATTTCCTTGTTTCGAAAACTATAGATGATGGGGTTGCACATGGGGGTGATGATGGTGTAGAGGAGGGAGAAAGGTTTGTCTTTGTCAGGGCCATGGGTGCTGCGAGGGTTCATATAAGAGAACATGGCTGAGGTGTAGAGAAAGATGACCACAGTCAGGTGGGAGGCACAAGTAGAGAAGGTCTTTCCACGACCTGAGGAGGCGGCTCTGCCAAGGATGGAGGCCAGGATGCGTGCATAGGAGATGACAATGAGCACCATGGGGCTGAGCAGCACCACGATGGCATCGGCAAAGATCATCTTCAGACTAAACTGAGGGTCTCCACAAGAGAGAGCGATCACTATGGGGGCCTCACAGAAGAAGTTTTCTATGTGGTTGTCTCTACAGAAGGGATTGCGGAATGACATATACTCAAGAAAGATGCCATTGATCAGCCCGAAGAACCAGGCAGTACTCACCAGCTTCACACAAACCTGCCGGCTCATGATCTGGGCATAGCTGAGTGGGTGGCAGATGGCAACAAAACGATCATAGGCCATAAAAGCCAAGAGGATGCACTCGGCCACACCCACACAGAAGACCAAGTACATCTGGGTCGAGCAAGAGACAAAGGAGACAGTGTGGTTCTTGACCACCAGGTGGATCAGCATCTGTGGGATGGTGGTGGTGATGAAGCAGACATCTAGGAAGGACAGGTGGCCAAGGAAGAAGTACATGGGGCTGTTGAGCCTGGGGTCTGTCCAGGTGATGAAGATGATGAGGCCATTCATGGCCATGGCAAGGCTGTAAAGGACTAGGAAGAGGGCAAAGAGCAATGCCTGAGTGGAAGAGGAGCTCTGCTCAAAGCCCACGAGGATAAACTCTGTCACTGTGCTGCCGTTCCTTAGGTCCATTGTCTTGGACCTGCTTGAGGAGGGAGGACAGGAAAAGCAGAGGTGAGACAGTTGTAGGGGAATATAAGGTACTCACTTGGGCCCAGAGATGCAGCTATAAAAGAACAATGAGTGGTGGTAGGCATCTTGGAACTTAAGTAAACTATGTAATTGGCAATGTTGTGGGGCAGTGAAAATGCCAGTGACACAATAGGCTGCATACATGGAATTGTAATATCAAAAATTGAGGAAGCGATGGTTATACTTTATTCTGGTTTGGTCAGGCCTCAAATGAAGCACTGCATCTGCTGCAGGGCCCTAAATATTGAAGGGTTAACCACTAATCAGAATGTGTTCAGAGGTGCAAAACTAAGATGTTTGGGCCTCGAACCCATGCCAAACAAGGACAGGTTGAAGAAATTGAGGAATGGAGTTCTTGAGGGAAGGGCATAATGGCTTTTAGCTGATAGAAGATCATATTTAGGAAGCACTTTGGAGATGTTTAAAGACATATTTTTTTAGAAGAAAAAAAGGCTCAGTCTAGTGTATGTGTTTAAAATGAATGGGTTGAAGTTTCAGAGGAAACAGTAACATGCTAGCCTTTAGCCTCGCCCCTTAGGTGAGAATGGTTTGCATACCTCTGGAAACAGCCATGCTTACCAGTCATCCACCCTCTTTCCAGACTCCCTCTCCCAGTGGTTGGTGCTGCTGTATCCACCACCCATGCAGTGCATGCCGGAGATGGGGCCCAGTTGTGAGTTCTCCCATACTTTGCCAATAGGAGACAGTTTTCCTACATGGGCTGGAACTAGGGCTAAGCACTTTTGGGTAGAAAGGATGCATCCATTGCTGTGAGATAAGGGAAGCTATGAGCAGGGCACAAATTTAGCCTTTCTAGAATGGACTTTCAGAAAACTTTGATGTCCCTTTGCTTCCAGGATTAGTCTTGTTCTTTTCGCATCATCTGAGAATGAGCATTCAGAATTCTCATGTTCTTTTCTCATTATCGTAACTTTTAGGGAGTCATTATGTTCATATTAAATCTCTCTTGTACTCTTCATCTTGTCTGGGAGTTAGGATATTAGACAGATCCCTTCTACTTTCAGATGCTCATAGATGGTTAGCATATTCCTTCTTAACCTTCAGTTCTGCCAACCAGTCGTTTCCTTTTCTCTCACTCCTTTTTCGACACATTCTTACTCTACCCACTCTGATAGTCTTTCCCCCTCCTTTCTCCACTTCCACTTCTCGCTCTTTTCTTCTCCCTCTCCCTTTCTCATATTTGGCGTGGCTGTCATTCAGCTACCTCTGGTTGGACTGCCCTCTCTTCTCTATGTCTTTAAACATCTCATGTTGCCTATCTTGAGGTTAGAAGAGACCTACCCCATTAACTGCCACTCTTTTCCACATTGGATTCCCAATAGGTGATTTCCTGATAGGTCAAGGCAGTAGGCCATTCCCATCATCTGTACTTTGTAATGCTCCCCTAGAACTTGTACCTAAAACTTCTCCTCTTTGGGGCCCAGAAAGGGCATGGAAGGTCAGAGAGCAATGTTTAATTCAAGAAGCAGCCTGGAATCATGGGCCCCATAAACATGTTGGGACTGAGGTCAGAGTCTGAGCAAGGGAAGGCAGTGAGCTATGCTCCAGACAAACCTGGCACTTGTCCAAGAAGAAACTAAAATTCAACCTAAGAAAACACTAGGATCTATAGGAGTATATAAATGCTTACTGTGGTTCACTGTGCTAGAAAGAATACTCCATGATACCTGGCATCTAGCGCCCTGTTAACTACTGAGGTTAACCAGCCAAGCATTTGCATAAATAAGCAGGACAATGACTTGAGAATCACATCCTACCTCATTCTGTTGCTTGGTTGGTGATGCTGTTTATCACTGAATCACGGCAGCAAATAATAGAAAAAATCCCATGGTGTTTGAAGAACTGGTCCAGGGAGGATGGTCTGACCAGGTGGGCCACTCTGGAAGAGAGTTGTGGTGATGACCTCATTAGTTCTTCAACATCCATACCATAGATGATGAATGTTTACTTAAATAATAATACTAAGTTACATATGTACTGCACTTTAACTGTCACATAGTCCACTTGTTAATAAGCTTACTTGCTCCCACTTTTTCATAGTGTATGTTTTGACCTTCTCAGGACTTTAAATTTTGTCCCAGTGCTAACTGAATTTTAGTACATTGTCTTGAAAATCACATGCTCTCTTAATTGTTATTTGAAGAAACACCAGCAAGAAAATAAGAAAACATTCATTCTCCTTTAGCTGCAGACAATCTCATATTATTCTGTAACATAAAACATGTCCTTGTGGTTGCTTCTGACAAAAGAGTTTTCTGAGACTGGACATCAGAAATTGTAGCTACATGCTCTAAACCTAATTGTGTACCTCTAAAATATAATTTTTATTGGTGGCCTTAATCATGGCCATCATAATATTTAAATTGATATCTCTCTGTTTTCAGAAAGGTGTAGATTTTGAGATTTCTCTGTTAAACCAGAAGAGGATCATGGGATTTTCTTGTGCCAAGAGTACAGATATAAAATAAATAACCACCCATGACTCCTTGGACTTCTTGTTTAAAGAGTCAATGGTCTGTAATCTCATTTAAATTAACAATAGTTTATAAAGTAGTTCACACATGCTGTGACTTTTATTGTAATTTAAGGATATAATTTAATTCCATTGAAGAACCTTTGTTAAGTTATGTTGGACAATGTAGATGAACACAGTTTGACAAGGAGAGAAGAATAGGGAATAGGTTTTCAGCTGTGGGTCTAGACTGGCTTCAGAGTTGACTAATTAACTTACTGTTCTGATTCCTTTTAGGACCACTTATAAGCAAAATAGAACTGTTCCAAAGTTCCAAGAGCCTCTCAACAGAGCAGTGATTTGTGTTGGAGGAGAAGCTGACATGAAGGTGAAAGTAGGACTGTTTTAATATCTTACACCCTATGGTTAACTGTAGACTTAATGGGGTTAGAGAACAGAATGCTAAATACTGTTAGGGGTGGGTAGGTAGGGAATAAGTTCTCCCATATTCCTGATGTTTCCTTCCACATAGATGAAATTGTGATAACATAACACTCTTGACCTTTCTCTTCCTTATTCACACTGTCCTGTGGGGAGTGGAGTGGCTTACCAGACCGTGATTTTAGGAGAAACCGAGCACGAGTTTTCTATCCCTTTCCTCTCACCTTCCCCTTGGGAGTGAGTGGCTTTCTCCAGGGCAGGCTCTACCCCTGTTTGAGGAGGCTTTGTGGCTGTATGGTCCTGCCAGTTACCGGGGAATAAGTATGTCTGTCCAACTCTCTGCTTCTGGATTAGGAAGTCCAATTGCTCCAATGTCTGCTTTGTTATTAGTAAAGGTGATGTTTTAACCTCCACCTGCAAACTCTGTCTTATTTCTCAGATGATTCAGACCAGATGGGAAGAGCAGTGTTATTTACTGGACCCCTCAAAACCGCTAATGATTATTATTAGTGATATAATCACATATATGGAAATAAAATTTAAACAAAAATGTGATAGAGCTTTGATTACAATGACAAGAAACCATGAGTCACAATGATGTCTGGGAAGACCCTAAGAGGGAAGAGTTCTGCTGATACACGTATGCTGAAAGCTCAAGGTATACTGCTGGTGAGTTCAGGGAGAGAAGTCTACATTCCTTGACTCCAGGAGCACAATGAACAAAGTGTGCTATTATAGACGACACAGGTGGGAAAATGTCTCATTGTAATGTTAGGATTCTGATTCCTGTCATACTTACCAAAGAAGAGCAGGACACTGTTGAATACATTCAACAGTTAGTCACAACATTCCTGTAGCTTTCCTAGCATGCTATGACCACAAGAAAGAAAATATAACACAGCACTGTATCATTCCTTTATTCTGGAAAGTATGTTTGTTTTAGAAATTAGATTGGTTCACTTAGGTTGTAAATGAACTCATCAGCCTTGTCCAAATCATGTGCGTTCTTAGAAAGTTTCAGCTTCTGTGAGGCTTGGCCATCTTCTTACGGGTCTGGTGTAAATAAAAATGTGCCTGTAGTAATTTCACATATAACACAGCTTGAAACCTGGTTTCTCTTCTGCATACTCTAATCCCTTCCTTTTTTTGGATTTCATCACCTGAAAGCCAAAAAGCACTATTTTCCTGAGCAGAAAAACTTCAAGGTGGATATATTTCTCCTGGGGTTCATGGGGCTCTAGGGAGTCCGAAGTTATGTTTCAGTGTGTCCATGCATCCCTGAAATGTTGTATGAAAATATGTGTGCATGAGAGCACTTTTCTTGAGAGTAAAAAGAAAAACATATTTTTCGGTATGGTAGTTATGAAAATTAAGAGGAAATTTATTCATTCAATCAAAAATGTGTGTGTATATGTAAATATGTATCTATCTATGTAAATTACGGAACCGTATTTATAGTAGGGAAAGTGCTCAACAAATCTAAAGTTTCCTTTTCTAGGTCACTGGATAAATAAAAAATATTAGTTAAGACATTTATATTTTTTATGTCAGTATCCTCAAAATGCCTGAAGCCTTTTAAAAACTGAATCTGCAAATTAAAAATGTATTTCCAAGCATTGTTATGTTCTGGCGGAGCATGCAGTACAGCTGAGGGTAGGGATATTTTACGATTTAACTGCACTGTGATATGGTTAAGAGCTCCTGCAGGGCTTCAGTAAAATGCTGTGGTATTGCAGAGTAATAAAATAATGACATACTCAAGGAAAAAGTGTGTAAGAAGAAAAAAACATCAATTCCAGAAAAAACAGCTGCTAATGACTGACAGATTCAGAGGTTGTTCTCGGAAAAGTGCATTTTTATAAAAGAAAAAATGGCCAATCTAAGCAGAAACAAGGATTAAGCCCAGAAGTCTGAAACTGAAAGTTGAAATTATGCCAAACTTTAGAAGAAGACTTTAAGAGGTAGAAGGTGGCCCTAAAAACATGTTCTTTTAGTAAATTGAATTATTATTAGATATGTGATTATTGTAATATAAAGGAGAGATTCAGTGATGAAAACCAGTATCTCCTCAATATTTAGTAAGGAAGACAGAAATTCCTGTCCCCAACTGGACAATGCACAGATTGATTGGAGGCCCCCAAATTCCATAATGGCTGATAGTCAATAATTTTGATATCAAATGTATAATATATAAAATGGGGCTTTTTTGAGAATTGAGTGAAGATTTCCACTGCTTCTCAAGGCTGAGAACAATGAGCTGGCTGAAAACTCTCCTAATTCAATAAGATTAGATCAACATGCAGTCTTCAGGAAGAAGGCAAAGGCATCCACCCTCCTGATTCCAGCTCAGACAAGCTACAGTTCACCCTAAGGTGAATAATCAATTTCTCTTTGTTAACTAACAGTGAGGATTTAGAAACTGGATTTGAAAAAGCAAAAGAAGGGCCATTAATCATTCAAAAACATAGGCCTGAGGGTTGTGGAAAGGGAGGTGGGTGGGATGGGGTGACTCTGTGTTGGGCGATAAGGAGGGCAGCTGACAGCATGAGCACTAGGTGTTATACAAAACTAAGGAATCCTTGAACATTCTACCAAAAAGTAATGATGTACTATACGTTGGCTAACTGAATTTAAATTAAAAAAAAAAAAGAAAGAAATATAGACCTGATGAAAACCTCTAGAAAGGAATGAGGGTGAGCCCCAGAATTAGCCTTGCTAAAAGAGAAGGGCAACCGGGGTCTACAGAGTTCCTTGTTAGTGAGACGGGTCGGGGGAGGGGGGCACATTCAGAACCAGAGATCAAGAAGAATACACAAGTTGCAGAGTTGTTTGGAAGATTTTGCCACCTATCTGTGTAGGAAGAGAACCAAGTAGTTGTCTCTAGCTACGTGGTGTCTCACATCAGAAATATTAGAAAGACAGTGACCTACACTGAGACCCTTCACCAGGAGCAAAAAAGTGAAATTAGAAAGACCTTTGTAAAACCAGAGCCATTGTCTGCCAGGCCTTATTCTGCAGCCACTGATTAGCCCCATCATGAGAAAGATAGCCCAGGCCCTTACCAAATACATCCTTACATGGCCAGAAAAAAATAATTGTTTTTTCCTTCTGATTTTGTGCATTATTCAGAATGCCCTGTAATTGTAGCATTTCTAAAGATTTTTTTTTTAAATTTTATTTATTTATTCGAAAGAGAGTGCAAGAGCAAGAGAACAAGCCGGGGGAGGGGGAAGGGACAGAGGAAGAGGGAGAAGCAGGCTCCCTGCAGGGAGCCCAACTTGGGGCCTGATCCCAGGACCCTGGGATCACAACCCGGCCAAAGGCAGATGCTTAACTGACTGAGCAGATGCTCAGCAGATGCCCCGAACGATTTTAAAATTTGAGAAGTAACTTTGGAACTCCATGATTTTCATTAACACAGCAGTATGAAATTTGAGGAATTTAGGAATAAAACTGGAAGGCAACGGAAAAGAAATTTTGCCATGTAGAACCTAACAAAGTTGTACAGACAAAACTATATGGATCCATGGCTGAGAAGATATTTGGAGGACAGATGTAAACGACTTTTAAGGAAGGACAACTAATCATCGGTGTGAATCCCTGGAGGCCTCTGCGGGCAACTCTGTTACAACCTCGTAACGCATCTCAATGTCTTAGGAACTCACTTCAGAAGTGTTTCTCTAGACCTACCATTTCCCCTCTTTTCTATTTTAAATATATTCCCATACTCCTTTTCTTAAGCGAGATGGACACTGAGTATTCTCTTTGCTCCTCACCATGTCTTGTCAATAATTGGCTTGCGGTGGGAGATTTTATCCAATTATGTCAAATTGTAGAAATGTTCTAAATTCTCTCATTGTTTCTCTCTTAGTCTTCTGCTTTGCTCCTGGATCCACTTCAATCTCTCCATCCCTCTCTGATACTGAGGCTCTCTGAAGTACCTGTAGTCCCTGACGATGACCTGGCCAAGGTCAAGTGGTTATAAATGTGCCAATGCTGGGCATGTCAGTTGCCTGTCATGAGCTAGACTCCTCTGATATCCAAAAGGTACATGAAGGTCACATGCTTTCCCAGAGGAGCCTTCTTACTGAACTTCACTAATGGGAGACACCATAAACAATAGAATTACCAAAAATAATCTCAATTTTATATCATAGATGAAGTTCTAACTCCATATTTTGCCTACCTCCATCTCCTAAGACTTGCTCTTGCATGTCCTTATCCATTCACTATCTGAACCCTAATGTGAACTTACAATTCCATTAGAAGCTATAATGAAACCAGAGTACACATGCTGCTCCTCTTCCTTAACATAGTCACCTTCAATATGGAAACTTGACGAGTAAAACCACCAAAAAACCAAGGGACAGAGAGAGGAAATGATATGCAAAGATATGCCTAATAACCTTCCTCTGAATGTTGAGGTCCTGTGTATATGTCCAAAGAGGGATGAATAAGAAATTGAAGAGGAGAATCTAGTAATCAATAATTATTGAACGTCAGCAGACTGGGTAATTTCAGCTGTTCTGTGGCATTAGTTAATCTCAGCTATTTTGCTATTTAAAATGCCTGAAAGAAATTTGGAATGACTCCAAATAGCTTAGAGAAGAAAGAAAAAAGTGAGACAGAGAGAGAGAGAGGAGGAGGAGAGAGGGAGAGAGATGCGTACCAATAGAATAGAAGAGAACAAAGCTGAAGCTCAGAAAGATTCCTGCACTAAGAAATGGATGATTTTAAAGCAAAAATTACATATTTAGAGACTCAAAAGCCATCTGGAACCTGATCTACCACCTTATAGGGAAGCGGCAAGGATAACAAGGGTAAAGTACAGGGACTCTGAAGGCAAGCATACCTGAAATTCAACCTTGGCATTGTCACTTATTATAATATGGAGTTGGCTAGCTGAGACACAGATTTTTCCTCTTATAAAACAAGGATTAACTAAAATAACATGTGATTAGAGGTTGCCACAGATTAGACAATAAATAAACATTAGTTTTGATCTCTGTTTCCTCTCCCTCTCCCTGTGGTTTCACTTCACACGTGGAAGGAATACTGTAAAGATCTGTCCAGCTTCCCACATGCAGGCACCCAGAGAAAGAGAAGGGTCTCCTCCATCCTAATGGTTCCTGCCTCTCCCTATCAGTAGGGTCTTTCCATCTAACTCAGTCCTCCCCACCCCAGATATATGTGAGTCCCATTTTCTCTTGTCTTCCAGAAACATTGCAAAAAAATATCAGCCTCAAGATCTGTAGCACAATCTCTAAGAAAGAATCATCCTTGAGTCACTTCTCAGCCTCTCTTTCTCCAGGGAGCAAGAAAGAAAAAGTCCAGATAAATAGAAAATGCTGACGTGAACAAATATAAAGAGGAGGAAGGGTTGAAAAAAGAAAGAAATGAGAAAAAGTAATCCTAGAGATAGTGGAGAGATCCCATCCTCACAAAACAAAAAAGAAGGAAAAATGTTAAAGCCAAAGAGAGAATTAGAGAGACTGAAACAGAGAGAAGGAAATAGGAAAAGAGGGTTCCTATGTGACAAGATGGGGTATACGTGGAAAAGTGATGAACAGGTGGATCTTTGGGGGAGGGAACAGAGAGAAGCACATCAGGAGACAGAGAAGTAAGGGCCCAAATCTTGGCACAGAAAAAAATGAGAAGAAAAGCTAAATGTGGAAACAGAGACTGAGAGCCTTGCCAGGCAGGCTGGGCATGGCTCCCTGGTCATGTGGAATCAGAACTAAACAGCCAGGTACTAGGGTTCTGCTCCCTCAAGTTCCAGAAATGAAAGATCGACCTTCTGGATTGTCTCCCTCTCTGCAGCAATTACAGACAGGTCTTCGTAAATCAGACTGGCCCCACCAGACACACGCAAGCCATGTGCCCCCCAGCCAGAGCCATGAGGGCTGGTGGGCAGATTCTGAGAGCCCGATGGAACCTCAGAGGGGTGATCGAGAGAACAGAGTAGCTGGGAGAGAACTGGAAAAGCGGAGACAGAGCTAGGCATTTAGAGAAGGAGAAGTGGACAAGGTGGGGGTTAATGGAGTCTCTTTCATAACCTCTGTGTGCAGAACTCTGGTGTGATCTGAACACAGGTGGTCATTGAGGGAGCCAGGGGCTATTCATCTCTGACGGATGCAACCAACTCAGGTTCAGCTTTCGTGCAGAAGTGAGCACATTCACTGACCTTCTCCATGGGCTTTGGTACATGAAGGTGATGACATTGGCTGTGCTGATCTCAGGCCCAGAGGAGGGATCCACAGGCACAGAGTGAGGGTGCAGTGAAGTCTGCTGCAGGAGCTTGTTTATAGAGCAAGGAGGACATGCACACAAGCAGGCGTGAGCCTCTAAGTGGTTCCTGTTGGGAGCCAACTGTAATAAGGCCAACTATCTCTTGTGAAGTGTTACCATTCTAACTGGATCCCTGGGGAAAGTCTTAACACCAGTTCATTCCAAGGCTCCCTTGTGAGGCAATGTCCACAGCAGGCATCCTGGAAGGTCTAGAATAGTCACAGGTTTCCCCACGAATGTTGTACTCCATTACCAGATAACATAATAGACAAGGGGGCCTGGCAAGTGTCATTATCCCCATGTCCTCAGCTTCAAGTCTGGGAGCCCTTTAACTCTGATCTACCAATTTTATTTTGAATTGATTTTCTAGTTAGGGGTTCTGTGTCATAGGCAGCATTCCTTGTGTCCCCAATTAAATACTTTTTCATACCATTATCCTACATTCAACACAATAATAAACACTGGCTGAGTACTCACTCTGCTCCAGTCACCTTATTAAATGCTGTCGATAGGGTCATAAACACATAGTCAGAAGCTCTCCTTGATAACATGCTCCCCTCCTAACTGCCATCCTCTACCTTTTCCTCTTCACACTTCATTTCTTGAAATCTGCAAGAACCTTCTTTCTCCTGATGCACCCACTGTTCTTCCAAAATCCTCCCTGCCTAGTACTGAACTTGATTCTGCATAACCGAAAGAACCTGAGTCATCCTCCTATCCCCTCAATCCTCTAAAGCTCTTCTTTCTACTCCTGGAGAGCCTGGACTCCTGTAAAATTGAAATTTATGATACTTGTGTCCTCATTCTAAATGTGTGGGGTGGCTTTTTCTCTGCACGCTCCCATATACTTCCACCACCATCACCAAGTCTGGGGCTTACAAAATCTGATTTAATTGGGGTATTTTTGGACCATAACTCAGTTTGGAGGAAGATATAATTTTAAAGCATAAGGCACAAAAGCTAAGTTTCAGGGGTGCCTGGGTGGCTCAGTTGGTTAAGCGTCTGCCTTTGGTTCAGGTCATGATCCCAGGGTCCTGGGATCAAACCCCGCATCGGGCTCCCTGCTCGGCGTGAAGCCTGCTTCTCCCTCTCTCTCTCCCCCCGCTTCTGTTCCCTCTCTCACTGTGTCTCTCTCTGTCAAATAAATAAATAAAATCTTTTTAAAAAACCCCTAAGTTTCAGGATACTGACCTTTGCAGTACAAGATGTCTGACATTCCTTCAGGTATCCATCCAAAAATTCCTGGAAAAAAAAAAAAAGCCAAATTGTCCAGCTCTTTAAAAACAGCTATATCTATGCCTTCAATTGATATGCTAAGAAGGAACGTTATTGGTCTCCTCACTTCCCTATAACCTCCCGTCCACAACATTTTATGACCGAATTCCAACCCAAACATGGGGTTTTTAATCCAAGCCCCAAATTTGGGTGAAGAAATAATTATGGTTGACCCTGGGACAACTGAGGGGTTAGAGGCACCACCCCCGTGTGCAGTCAGAAATCTGCATAAAACTTTAACTCCCCCAAAACTTACTAATAGCCTACTGTTGACCAGAAGCCTTACCCATCACATAAACAGTCAATTAATACATATTTTATATTTTATATGTATTATATATTATATTTGCACAATTAAGCAAGCTAGAGGAAAGAAAATGTTACTAAGAAATGTTACTAGGAAGGGGAAAATACATTTAGAGTACTGTACTGTAAAAAGTCCACATGTAAGTGGCCTTACACAGTTCAGACCTGTGTTGTTCAAGGGTCGCTTCTAAATCAAAACAAGTGATGTCCAAAGTCATATAATTTCTAGAGCCATTAGGGCAGAGTTGTTAACTCTATCGATGCTATGTGGGATAAGTCTCTATATATTTCCGTTTATTTACATTTTTCTCTAGTGACATTCCATAAATTTATATGCATCTTTCCATGAAGGATTAATTGTTTTCAGTAGAGTTATTCCTATGTACTTTATATTTTGGATACTACTTAAAGTGCTTTCTTAAAGTTTCAATTTTCTAATATGTTTGCAGGTATATGGAATGCAATTCACTTTTGTATATCGGTTTTGTGTCCAGTAACCTTGTTAAAGCCTATGAATTTTAATAAATTATCTGTACACTCTTTTAGTTTTTCTATGACCACCATATGTCATCTGTAAATGAAGACAGTTTTGCTTTTTCATTTCCAGTTCTTATACCAACTACCTATTTCCCTTGCTTTATTGTACTTTCTAGGATCTTCAGTACAATCTTAAGTATGTATACACAATGGGATATTACTCGGCCATCAAAAAATGAAATCTTACCATCAGCAATGATGCGGATGGAACTAGAGGGTATCATGCTATGTGAAGTTAAGTCAGTCAGAGAAAGACAAAATCATATAATCTCACTCGTATGTGGAATTTAAGAAAGAAAACAGATGAACATATGGAAAGTGGTTAAAGGAAAAAGGAGAGAGGGACACAAGCCATAAGGGGCTCTTAATGATAGAGAACAAACTAAGGGTTGACGGAGAGAGGAGGGGGTGTGGGGGGTGGGCTAGATGGGTGACGGTATTAAGGGGGGCATTGGTTGTGATGAGCTCTGGGGGTCATATGTAAGTGACAAATCACTGAATGATTCTGGTTTCTCCAGAAACCAAAACAATATTGCAACTGTATGTTAAACAACTAAAATTTAAATGAAATAAAATACAATCTTGAATAAAAGTAGAGCTAATGGTTACTTAGGCTTATTTATGATCTGAAGGCAATTTTAATGTTTCAGTTTTGGAGGAGGATATATGCTGTTGAGTTTTGTAGTATAATCACTTTAATAGCTTAAGGAAGTTCATTTCTATTCCTGGCCTGCTGAGAAGTGTTGTTTTTTAAAAAATTATAAACAGGTATACATGTTGAATAAAACAGATGCCTTTCCTGCATCTACTGAGATGATCATGTGGTTTTTCTTCATTTGTCTGCTATTCATTTACATAATTCATTTTCTGATGTACAATCAACTCTGAATTACTGGAATAAACTCAATTTTGTTCAGGAAATAAGGTATTATACTTTTGATGCATTGTAAGAGACAATTTTCTTTAAGAATTTTGCAACTAAAAAAAAAAGAATTTTGCAACTATGTTTGATAGTGAGATTAGTTGATTTTGTCTTTATCAGGTTTTGGTATTGAAATTATCACTTAAAAAGTTAAGGTATTTCCCTCTTTTTCCAGTTCTCTAAAATTACTTTTCCTTAATCAATAGTATTTGCCTTAAGAGCCTGTGTCTGGTTCTTTATTTATAGAACTATTATAGAAATCTTTGTTTTTCCAAGTTTTTATTTCAATTCTAGTTAGTTAACATACATGGTAAATTTGGTTTCAGGTGTGCAATTTAGTGATTCCTCACTTACATATAACACCCAGTGCTCATTACAGCAAGTGCCCTCCTTCATATGTATCACCCTTTTAGCCCACACCCCACCCATCTCCCTCTATCAACCCTCAGTTTGTTCTCTCTAGCCAAGAGTCACTTACGGTCTACTTCCCTCTCTTCCCTCGCCCCTTTCCCTTTGTTCACCTGCTTTCTTTCTTAAATTCCACATATGATTGAAACCATACAGTATTTGTCCTTATCTGACTATTTCACACAGCATAATACTCTCTACCTCCATCCATGTCATTGCAAATGGCAAGATTTCATTCTTTTTGATGGCTGAGTAATAGTCCATCATAGATATATACATATATGTGTATATATACCACATCTTCTTTATCCATTCACCATTCAGTGGACCTTTGGACTCTTTTCATAGTTTGGCTATTGTTGATAATGCTGCTCTAAACATCAAGATGCATGTGCGCCTTCAAATCAGTATTTTTGTATCTTTGGGTAAATACTAGTAGTGCAGTTGGTGGGTCTTAGGGAAGTTCTATTTTTACCTTTTTGAGGAACCTCTATACTACAACAGCAAAAATCAACTATCGGCACTTCATCAAGATATAAAGCTCAGCACAGTGAAGGAAACAATCAACAAAGCTAAAAGACAACCTATGGAATGGGAGATTATTTTCAAATGATGTATCTGATAAAGGGTTAGTATCCAAAATCTAGAAAATTTTTAAAAACTTTAAATTCCAGTATAAATAATGTATAGTTTTATTTTAGTTTCAGGTGTACCATATAGTGATTCAGGTGTCCCATAGAGTGATGGTTCCATTTAGTACCATATGGTGACATATCACCCAGTGCTCAACATGACAAGTACACTCCTTAATCCCCATCGCTTGTTTTACCCATCACTCCACCCACCTCCCCTCTGGTAAGCATCAGTTTATTCTCTATAGCTAAGAGTCTGTTTCTTGGTTTGCCTCTCTCCTTTTTAATTTTTTTAAATCTTCGCTCCTTTTTTCTTAAATTCCACCCTGAGTGAAAACATATGACATTTGTATTTCTCTGACTGATGTATTTCACTTATTTCACTTAGCATTATACTCTCTAGCTCCATCCATGTTGTTGCAAGTGGGAAGATTTCATTCTTTTTTATGTCAGAATAATATTCCATTGCATATATATACACCACAACTTCTTTATCCATTCATCTCTCCATAGACACTTGGGATGTTTCCATAATTTGGCTCTTCTAAATAATGCTGATAGAAACATGTATTAGCCCTGAATGTATCCTCCCTATAATGCATTATCTGTATGAATTAGTATTTTTGTATTTTGGGGGTAAACACCCAGTGGTGGGATTACTGGATTGTAGGGTAGTTCTACTTTAACTTTTTTCCACAGTTTCCACATACTGTACCAGTTTGCATTCCCACCAACAGTGCAAGAGGGTTCCTTTCCCCCCACATCCTTGCCACACTTGTTGTTTCTTGTTTTTGATGTTAGCCATTCTGACAGGCATGGGGGATATCTCATTGTAGTTTTGATTTGCATTTCTCTGATGATGTGTGATGTCGAGCATCTTTTCATATGTTTGTTGGCCATGTGGATGTCTTCTTTGGAAAGGTGTCTGTTCATGTCTTCTGCCCATTTTCTAATTGGATTATTTGTTTTTTGGGTGTTGAATTATATCAGTTCTGTATAGATTTTGGACACTAACCCCTTATCATATATGTCATTTGCAAATCTTGTCTCCTGTTCAGTTGGTTGCCTCTTATTTTGTCAGTTGTTCCCTTTTCTGTGCAGAAACTTTTTATTTTGATGGAAAACCAGTATTTTATTTTTGCTTTTATTTCCTGGCCTTAGCAGACATATCTGGATAAATGTTGCTATGGCTGATGTCAGAGAAATTACTGTCTGTGCTTTCTTCACTCCATTTTGAGTTTAGTTTTGCATATGGTGTAAAAAATGGTCCAGGATCATTCGTTAGCATGTGGTTGTCTAGTTTTCCCAACACCATCTGTTGAAGAGACTGCCTTTTTCCCACTGGATATTCTTTCCTGCTTTGTCTAAGACTAGTTTCCCATATAATTATGGGCTTATTTCTAGGTTTTCTATTCTGTTCCATTTATCTGTGTGTCTGTTTTTGTGCCAGTACCAGAGTCTTTTGATTACTAGAGCTTTGTAATACAACTTAAATCTGAAATTGTGATACCTTCAGCTTTGTTTTTCTTTTTCAAGATTGCTTTGGCTATTTGGGGTCTTGGGTGTTTCCATATAATTTTTAGGATTTTTTTGTTCTAGTTCTGTGAAAAATGCTGTTGGTATTTTGATAGGGACTGCATTAAATGTGTAGATTGCTTTGGGAAGTATGGACATTTTAACGTGTTTTCTTCCAACCCATGAACATGGAACATCTTTCCATTTCTTTGTGTCATCTTCAGTTTTATGGAAATATTCTTAAGCTAATGATTTATCTTTATGATTACAAGTGTGTTCATGTTTCCCTTCTTCTTTTGTCATTTGTGGAAAATAATATTTTTCTAGTACTTTTTTCCATTTAAGCAGATTTAATGTCATAAATTTTTCCATGGTATTATGTTAGAACTTAAAAAGTTTGTATTAGTAGTCTAATTTTTTTTGCTGTATAACAAATTACCACAAATTTAGGGACTCAAAGTAACACAAACTTATTATCTTACAATTTCCTCAGGTCAGGAGTCTGGGTATGGTTAGCTGGGTATTCTGCTCAGGGTCTCACCAGGCTGAAATCAAGGTGTCAACCAGGCTGTGATTTTCATCTGAGGCTCAGGGTCCTCTCCCAAGCTCACTGGTTATTGGAAAGATCTATTCTTTGCAATTGTACCACTGAGGTACCCATGTCCTTGGTGTCTGTCAATCACCCATTGCTGTCAGCTCCTGGAGGCTGCCTGTAATTCCTTGCCACATGGCTGCCACAGGCAGTTCACAATATGGATGTATGCTCTCTTCCAGGCCACTTGGAGTGTTATCTTTCTTTGACTTCCAGCTCCTCTCTAGTCCACTACGATGGAATTTTACATAAGATAAGTTTTATTTTGACTTTCATTGTTGAGAAGACAGCTGTCGATCTAATTGTGCTTCTTTTGAAGGGAATCTGTCCTTTTCTTCAGGCAGCTGTTTTTTCTCTTTGTCCCTCATTTTCAGATGTTCTGATGGTGTGCCCACATGTGTATTTCTTTTTACAAGTAACATATTATGGTATACTTAGGGCCTCTTTAATCTGTGCACTGATGTCTTCTTCAATTTTGGAAAAATCTCAGCTATTTTCTCTTCAGATAGTGTATTTGTTCTATCTATTCTTTCTTTCATTTTCTTCATGACATATCTCCCACTTTCCTAATACTCTCACCACTCCTTCCTAGATCTGCTTAAATGTAGATTGACTATTCCTGGGTCTTAGCTCCCAAATTCTTCACTGTCTGTTTAATGCTTTAGTTCCTTCAAGTGGATGGTTCAAAATATTTTGTCCAGCTTTTGTTGTTCTGAGTGACATAGTTGATCCAAATTACACAGTCCCTCAATATCAGAAACAGAAGGCCTCTTATAATTCATTCTGTAACATCTATAATTATGGGCCCCTTTCATTCTTAGTATTGTTTAAGTCTGTTTATTTTTGATCAGAATATTTATTCTTAAACATAGAATGTTTATTTTTTTTTAAAGATCTTTTATTTATTTATTTGACACAGAGAGAGAGATCACAAGTAGGCAGAGAGGCAGGCAGAGAGAGAGGAGGAAGCAGGCTCTCCGCCAAGCAGAGAGCCCGATATGGGCCTCGATCCCAGGACCCTGAGATCATGACCTGAGCCGAACGCAGAGGCTTTAACCCACTGAGCCACCCAGGCGCCCTAGAATGTTTATTTTTGATCAGCCACAGACCTGTGAAATTATTAATTTCTTCTAATTCTGTCAATTTCATCAATCTTTGAATTTGTTTGAATCAATCTATTATATGCATTTTTTCCTTCTATGTTCCTTGTATAATCTATTATTCTGTGATTAAGTTGGTAGCTTACTTTATTACTTTTTAACACTTCTTTTTTTCCTAATAAAAGAAAATATTGCTCCAGGTACAGCCAACGAAATTATAAGTTTCATTACTAATTTGGGGTTTGTAAATTTTTGTAATTATTATCAATAATCAATTCTTGTGTTGAAAGCCTGACATGAGGTATCAAGTAGAAGGAACTGAGGTAAACAGGCCTTCAGTGGGGGGTTTTGTGTTAGGCATTAGGCTGTGTTTAACGTTTTCTGTAGTTGTGTGTCAGAGACAAAAATTTCCTCACGTGTCCTTGCTTTTGTCTCCTTTTCTGTATTTTTTGTTGCTCTATAGATTCCTTCTTAAATAGGGTCTGAGTGTTGCAGCTCTTTCTGCTGTGATCCTTGAAATTCTACAGCCTTACTGATATGGTGGTAAAATAGAGAGGAGTGGAAGCATTCCATAGTTCTAGGATTAGGTCTCAGTGTTCTAGTGAGCCTGTGTCCCTGGACTGTAACAACCTTCACAGGTCTGTCCCTCTCAGCATTTTTTGTTTGTTTTGTCTTTGTCTTTTTTTGTTATTGTTGTTTTTTCATGGATCTTCCCCAGATTTGTTAGGTTCTCATCAAATAGTTTTCCCTGATGGTAAACAGTGTTCTCTGGGCTTATTTCAAAATGCTAACTTGTCCCTTCCCCCTTCTAAAGCACAAGGGGATTTTTTTTTTCTCATCATCATCATGAGAATCTGGTCGGGCTGCTGGAAGTCAAACTCATGAAACTATGAGGGGTCCTCTAAGGGCAGGACCTGAGTTTTCATCTCTGAAGTTAGCCCATTCTCAGTCTCCAATAACTAGTCGATTTCCCTTTAAGTAGTCTGACCAGGCTCCAGTTGCATCTTCCACTCCCAGAGAGCTGCGATTGTCTGTGTTCACTTGTATCCCAGTTTTGGGGGTGGTAGTTTCCCCTTTGACTTCAATTCTCTGATAGATCTAAGAAGTGTTGTTGATTTTCCATTTGTTTACCCTTATTTATTGGTGAGGGTGGGAGCATGAGCCCTTTACTTCCAAGCTCTTTACTCTTTCCATGTTGGACAAGTCTTATATTCATACCTTGGAGGTAGGTTAATTACAATTATGTTTCTTGATTTCCAACCATGTGGGTTTCCTTCCAATTATTGTTTTGATACTGCTTTCTATCTTAACTGCATTATGGTCAGAGAACTTGGTCTGGGTGACTTCATATCTTTGAAATGTTTTGAGATTTGCTTTATGGACTAGTATATGATCTATTTTGAGGCATTTTCAATTTGTGTTTGGTAAGATATACCTGGTACCTGTTATTAGGTCAGTCAGGGTACTGGGAGGAGATGGTTGGCACACTTAAATAGGACTAATGAGGGTGCTTACCAGGATATGGAGGGATTAAGGAAAATAAAAAAGGGATGGTGAATCATCCTGGGCTCTCAAGAGTGAGGCGCAGGTACCACCTTATGGGGACAGGGAAGGGAGCTGGAGAAGGCCTGTACCTCTCGGACATCAGGGATGGAGCAGGAGAATAGACATCCTCACTCCTTCTCCTGCCTTCCTCTGTCCTACTAAGTAACTTTTATTAGCTGAACCTGACCAGTATGTAGAGGCAACAAAACCCACTGAGGCAGCCAACAGAGGTCTGTCTACCAGGACAGAGACCAGAGGGAAAAGGTGTGTATTTCATTGTAGAGGGGCAAAAGAAAGTATCTAGCACACATAGAAGGCAAAGTGGACCTTTCCTATGAATGGAACATATGGGTGGGGAAATACAAGCACTGGTGAAAGAAGGAGATTGATAAAGTGAATGAGAAAAATGTTGACATTGTAGGAAGTATTCCCATAAGTATTCCCACATGGTTTTCATGGGTTACACTAAATGGCACGTGCAGGAGTCCTACTGCAAATGAGAAGAGGTGATGAATGTTCGGATTTAGTTGGGCAGCAATGTGAGATTGATGGGAACAAGGGAAAGATGACTGCTGGGTGGGTGAAGTTTCGGTTGAAGTAACAGAGGAAAGGGGCAGAACTTAAGTAGGTGTCCATGCTTGTGGGCAGGCAGAAGGGCATGATTGGGTAGGAAAAGTCTTATAACTTGGGAAAACTGGAGGAGTAGAGGTAGGCTCAGATAGAGATAAACACAGAGGTTTTATCACAAGTACTTACATAGATTGTTGCCATGGCAGTGCCAACAGAAAGCTTGCTCACAGTAAACCAGAAATGTCTTTGTAGATAAAATTCTGAATTCTAAATTCTTGGTTTCCCTACTGCCTCTTCTTTTCCCATATCAATACCTCTCATCATCTTTGTCATTCTACTCTTTTAATACTTCATCTCCTGGCCAGGGTTACTCAAGCTCAGCACTAATGATTTCTTGGGCTGCATAATTCTTTATTGTGGGTACCGTTCTGTGAATTGTAGGATGTTCAGCAGCATCCCTAGCCTCTACCTACTAGGTGCCGGTAGCACATACCCTCCCTCTGTTGTAACAACTAGAAAATGTCTTCAGATATTGCCAAATACCTCCTGGGGGAGAGAATCATCCCTGCTGAGAACCCCTGTGCTAATAAGACATTAGGTAACTGACTAGGGGTATGGGAGAAAGAAGGATGTGAGCAGCGTTTCAGGAAATACAGTGTATTATAAATAAAACAAGACATAAGAAGGAATCTTCATGAAGAAAAGGAAAACATTTAAATTGCACAACATGCATCCAGGCCAGTGACAAACCTTTCAGTGAAAGCAGACAAATGCACAAATAAGTTAAAGTGCTCTTTTTATATTCTTATAAAATGCAGATGTCACAGGAAGCTTCCCTGATTCTAGGAGATTTTGTTCTATAGCTACCACTCCTAATTCACAGTCTGGGGGAGTGGGTGCTCTCCTTAGACTTCCTGCTCTTGCTTCGGCCCTACCACCTCACCATTAATAATTCACATGTATTTGGCATATACCTCCTCCTCTTGCATTCTTTGAGGAGTAATACAATCCTATTCAGCCATTCTTGTTTTTTCTGGGAACTTCTTGGACAATATTGATGCCACCATATAGGGATAATATCGCACACCTTTTAGCATATGTCTCCCACCAACTGCTTTTTCCCCTAACTTCTATATGTCCCTTTGCTTCCCTCATGGCTTTCAGTACGCTCTTTTCCCATAGGTGGAGCTCCTGCTATTTGCCTTTACCCTGGAAAGAAATGCCCCAAAGAATGGACTAGTCGGGCGCCTGGGTGGCTCAGTGGGTTAAAGCCTCTGCTTTCGGCTCAGGTCATGATCTCAGGGTCCTGGGATCGAGGCCCGCATCGGGCTCCCTGCTCAGTGGGGAGCCTGCTTCCCCCTCTCTCTCTCTGCCTGCCTCTCTGCCTCCTTGTGATCTCTCTCCCTCTGTGAAATAAATAAATAAAATCTTTAAAAAAAAAAAAAAAGAATGGACTAGTCATCCTATTACTTCCTTCTCTTGAGGAGCCTACTACCTTTCCCCCAATTTTGCAATAAACTTTTCCATTTCATTACATTTTCCATTTCATTACACTTGCCCTTCCAATCATGAACATGTATCAGTAAGAGGAATTTGGAAGGATCAATCTACACTGGGTGTAAATCAGACAGATGAGCATTAGACATCATCAGGATCTTCCAGGTCTAATGTTTGCAGAAAGAAATCTATGAATGTTCTTTCCTAGAGCCTTTCAGTGTTGGAGAGTTACCCAGTTGTCAGGGCTGGGGGAGGAAGCTTTTCTTCCAGGAGACTTCCTACTAGACAGACTCTGCCTGGGCTAGGCTGGTCCTCCCAAGGGCCCTCACCATGGCCCCCTTCATTTCCTTGTTTCGAAAACTATAGATGATGGGGTTGCACATGGGGGTGATGATGGTGTAGAGGAGGGAGAAAGGCTTGTCTTTGTCAGGGCCATGGGTGCTGCGAGGGTTCATATAAGAGAACATGGCTGAGGTGTAGAAAAAGATGACCACAGTCAGGTGGGAGGCACAAGTAGAGAAGGTCTTTCCACGACCTGAGGAGGCGGCTCTGCCAAGGATGGAGGCCAGGATGCGTGCATAGGAGATGACAATGAGCACCATGGGGCTGAGCAGCACCACGATGGCATCGGCAAAGATCATCTTCAGACTAAACTGAGGGTCTCCACAAGAGAGAGCGATCACTATGGGGGCCTCACAGAAGAAGTTTTCTATGTGGTTGTCTCTACAGAATGGACCACGAAATGTCATGTAATCAAGTAGAATGCCATTGATCAGCCCGAAGAACCAGGCAGTACTCACCAGCTTCACACAAACCTGCCGGCTCATGATCTGGGCATAGCTGAGTGGGTGGCAGATGGCAACAAAACGATCATAGGCCATAAAAGCCAAGAGGATGCACTCGGCCACACCTACACCAAAAACCAGATACATCTGGGTCAAGCAGGAGGCAAAGGAGACAGTGTGGTTCTTGACCACCAGGTGGATCAGCATCTGTGGGATGGTGGTGGTGATGAAGCAGACATCTAGGAAGGACAGGTGGCCAAGGAAGAAGTACATGGGGCTGTTGAGCCTGGGGTCTGTCCAGGTGATGAAGATGATGAGGCCATTCATGGCCATGGCAAGGCTGTAGAGGACTAGGAAGAGGGCAAAGAGCAATGCCTGAGTGGAAGAGGAGCTCTGCTCAAAGCCCACGAGGATAAACTCTGTCACTGTGCTGCTGTTCCTTAGGTCCACCATCTATGGCCAGCTTGAAGAGGGAAGATGGAAAAAGCACATAAGAGATCATTGTGTATAGATACTACCTAGTTGTATAAAAACAGTTTGAGGACAAAGGAATGAAAAAGAAAGGAATTTTAGTACATTCTATGTGAGTCAGGAGAGTCATGGGCACTGAAAATGCTAGTGGTGAAAGATTTGGGAACCATGTGACAATGTTCTGAAGGAAGGTTTAAAGAAGACTCAGTGATGGATATTAAGGAGGGCACGTATTGCATGGAGCACTGGGTGTTAAACACAAACAATGAATCATGGAACATTACATCAAAAACTAATGAGGTACTGTATGGTGACTAACATAACATAATTTAAAAAAAAGAAGACTCAAGGAGAATCTGAGAGGTTCATTTAAATATTAAGAAAGCACTTGTGATGAGCACTGCATTATATGTAAGTGTTGAATCATTACGTTCTACTTCTGATACCAATATTACCCTATATGTAAACTAACTAAAATTAAAAAACTTGAAACAAAAATAAATAATAAATTTATAAATAAGTCTTAATGGGCTCTGCATCTAGAAGAGTGAATTTTCTTTTTCTATGTAATCTCAATGAATAAAATTCAAACTAGAGAGTAGAAATGTCAGAGAAAAAAGTGACTGACATTTTCCCCTCTCTTTACTATAAAAGTAATGCCTGTTCATTATAGAACATCTAGAAAATACTAAAAAACAAGAGGAAAATTAAGTAAATTAAAAGCATCATCAAGACAGTATGGTACTGGCATAAAAAATAGATACACAGATAAATGGAACAGAACAAAAAATCCAGAAATGGACCCTCAACTCTATGGTCAACTAATCTTCAACAAAGCAGGAAAGAACATCCAATGGAAAAAAGACAGTCTCTTCAACAAATGGTGTTGGGAAAATTGGACAGCCACATGCAGAAGAATGAGATTGGACCATTCATTACCTTACACCATACACAAAAATAGACTCAAAAAATGGATGAAAGCCCTAACTGTGAGACAGGAATCCATCAAAATCATAGAGGAGAACACAGGCAGCAACCTCTTCAGTCTCTGCTGCAGTAACTTCTTGCCAGACACGTCTCTAAAGGGAAGGGAAATAAAGGCAAAAATGAACTTTTGGGGACTTCATCAAGATAAAAAGCTTTTGCACAGCAAAGGAAACGGATGACAAAACCAAAAAACAACTGACAGAATGGGAGAAGATATATGTAAATGACATATCTAAAAAAGGGCTAGTAGCCAAGATATATAAAGAACTTATCAAACTCAATACCCAAAGAATAATCCAGTCAAGAAATGGGCAGAAGACATGAACAGACATTTCTCCAAAGAAGACATCTAACTATCCAACAGACACAAGAAAAATGCTCAAAATCACCCAGCATCAGGGAAATACAAATCAAAACCACAATGAGATACCACCTCACACCAGTCAGAATGGCTAAAATTAATAAGTCAGGAAATGACAGATGTTGGAACGGATGCAGAGAAAGGGAAATCCTCTTACACTGTTGGTGGGAATGAAATCTTGTGCAGCCACTCTGGAAAGCAGTGTAGAGGTTCCTCAAAAAGTTAAAGGTAGCAGTACCCTATAACCCAGCAACTGTACTACTATGTATTCATCCAAAGGGTAGAAACATTGTGATCCAAAGGGGCACCTCCTCCCCAATGTTTATAGCAGCAATGTCCACAATAGCCAAACTATGGAAAGAGCCCAGATATCCACTGACAGATGAATAGATAAAAATGTTGTGTATATATGTATAATGGAATATTACTCAGCCATCAAAAGGATGAAATCTTACCATTTGCAATGATGTAGATGGAATTGGAGGGTATTATGCTAAGTGAAATAAGTCAACCAGAGAAAGACAATTATCATATGGTTTCACTCATACGTGGAATTTAAGAAACAAAACAAAGGATCATAGGGGAATAGAGGGAAAAATAAAATAAGATGAAGTCAGAGAGGGAGACAAACCCAAAGAGACTCTTAATTATAGGAAACAAACTGAGGGTTGTTGGAGGGGAGGTGAGTGAGGGAATGGAGTGAGTGATGAGCATTAGGGAGGGCACGTGATGTAATGAGCACTGGGTGTAATGTGCAAGGGATGAATAACTGAATTCTATAGTTGAAACTAATGATATACTAGACGTTAATTAATAGAATTTAAATTAAATAATAATAATAATAAAAAAGAATCACCCAGAGAGAAACTTGTCAGTATTTTAGTTCATGTCTTTCCAATTATTTTGTTTTCTATGTTCATATTTTAAAAGCTTTTAAGATCAACATAAGTCCTGAGTAGAACCCGCCTTCAAAACTAAGTGCTGGGGGGCGCCTGGGTGGCTCAGTGGGTTAAAGCCTCTGCTTTCGGCTCAGGTCATGATCTCAGGGTCCTGGGATCGAGGCCCGCATCGGGCTCTCTGCTCAGCAGGGAGCCTGCTTCCCCCTCTCTCTCTGCCTGCCTCTCTGCCTCCTTGTGATCTCTCTCCCGCTGTGAAATAAATAAATAAAATCTTTAAAAAAAAAAAACAAAAAAAAAACCTAAGTGCTGGGGAGAAGTGTATCTTTAGGATGAAACACAGCATTGACTCCTGATCGGAAGATCTGTTGTAAGTCCAATAGGGAGAAAGTATAAAGGATAAAAATTCAGTTTTTGTTTGAGTGGGCAACTGGGAACAATTTCATTCCATTCCATTTTACAGCCAAAAATTTTACTCATTTAATAAGTGAGTGCCTACTGTGTTACATATATTGTACAAGGTGCCAGGGATATAGAATCATGCATGAGAACTTTCTCTCTGGCTTCCTGGGTATTATACTATATTCCAAGATATTAGATCAAGGGGATAAGTAAGAATATAGAGAATCCATGTAATAGATGGGTAATATTAACAAAAAAGCATACACTTATAAGAAAACATATTTCAAATTCTATGCCTCCATATAGGGAATGTACTCTTTTGAAGGGTCATGGAACATTTGTAAAATACTGTTGATCTATAAGAGTATAAAAAAACCTTAAGTGAATTCCAAAGAGCCAAAACAGTTCAGACTATATTCACTATGCTAACACTGGAGCTGTTAAGCCTGGGGTCTGTCCAGGTGAGAAGATGACGAATCATGCTCAACAATGAAAAATTTCTGTTTAGAGAAGATTTCTTAAAATTGTGTTTATTTTCTTCCCTTGAGGGAGAAAAAGAGCACAGGTGGCTGATAAGTTTGTATATAGGATTTTGCTTACCAATATTGCTTACTGGTATTTCTGTTTATCACAGAAAAAATTCTGTCAAATCCAAATGAAAAAGAGAATATTGTTTGCTGGTTTTGTTTTATGTCAAGGAAAGAAGTAAATTCTTACTGAATATTTTAAATTTAGAATGTGTTTGATAAATTGTAGATAACATTCTTCTGATCAGCAGGGTCACCAGGACTGCCATGTCATTTGTGCATGGCACAAAGGCCCCTGAAGGAAAGAGTGAATGCTGAAATTCAGGTTGTGCATTCTAGGCTATGCTCAGTTTATCAAGCTGTGCACACTGGTGAGGTGTGAGTTCAAGGGAAGTGCAGTGCCTTTTTCTCTAATTCTTCCCAGAGAGAGAGTGACTTTTTATAATTAGCCCAAAGGTACCATATGTGCTAGGGAAGCACTGCTGATCAAGAAGATCCAGCCATGAGAATATTTAAATTTCTGCACTTAAATTTTTTGTCTTATAAGATTGGTGAAATTTTTGAATGCATAAAATGTGTTCCTCTGAATGGATTTTAGGAATAAAAATGCAACAGGCACTTCTTACAATGCAGTGGTACTCAAAGTGTGGCCCACAGACCACCACCGCCAGCAGCATTACCAGAGAACTTGATAAAAGTGCAAAGTGTTGGGCTTCGCCCCAGCTACTGAATCGTAAACTTTGGGGATGGAGCTCAGAAAAATAGTGTCTTAACAAGCTCTCCATGTGATTCTGATGCACATTAAACATTGAAAACTACTGGTTTAATACAGGGGTGGATAAATTATGGCCCCTGAGCCAAATACAGTCCACTGCCTATTTTTATAAAGGTTAATTGGAACAGAGCCTCACCCATTTACTTATGTATTTCTGTAATTGTTTTCCCACTACAATGGCAGAGCTTAGTAGTTGCCACAGAGACCATATAGCCTATAAATTAGGCTACCAGATTTAGCAACTAAAAGTATAGGATGTTTCATTAAGTGTGTTTTTCAGATAAACAATGAATATTTTTTTTATTCTAAATACATTCCATGTAATATTAGTAACCCAACACACAAAACTTAAAGTATTTACTATTTGCTGCTTTACAGAAGACGTTTGCTGACTCCTGCTTAATGTAATGACTTTAGAGTGGACTTGCTTCTGATAAACAAGGGTGTGTAAGGGAAGCAATGAAAAAGCCTTACTCCTGAGTACACACCTGAGATTCTGATGCATCCAGTCTCAAGCACTTCCTTCCTAAGAAGAAGGCTAAAACTAGGAAACCAATTTGCCTGGATGGAAGGGGAGCGGGTGCCACTTCTTTTCCTGTTTATTAAACTCACTATATCAGTTGCTTTCCCTTTTTTAGTGCCTGGTATTACACATTTCAATTACGATAAAGCAGATGTACTTCAATAATAAATTTTTTTTAAAAGATCAAGCAACTATTTTAGAAGCATTGTTCAACTAACTCAGAAGAAGTTCTGTGACAACAATAAAATTAGATATGATTATGAAAATAACCCCACCTCCTTGAAAATTGGGAGAAAAAAAGCCCTCTGAAAATAATCTTTAGATCAAACAGGCAATCAAAACAGTAATTACAGACTAACTGAAAAACTACTGATAATAAAAAGTAGCATATATCAATAAATACCATACATAGATATTTGTTAGAGTAAAAGTTAGTAGCCTGAAATAGTTTTATCACTTAACAAAAAGGATTAAAGATAAATGAAATAAAACAAAATAAAATTGCTAAAGGGGTCAGAAGCAGATAAACAAAGTAAACCTAAGGAAGACCAGAGAGGAAAAATATGTACTGCAGGAAGAGATATGTTTCTAGGTAAATATAAATCACTAAAAAGTGTTCTTTAAATTCATTAAAGAAATTCATTACAGGAAAGATAGAAATCAAGATAAGCTACTATTCTGAGCGAAAGGAATGAAATGGTTGTTCTAAACCTTGGCTTCACATTATAGTCACTAGAAGAGTTTTTATTTTTTGTCTTTATTTTTATTTATTTATTTATTTATTTATTTATTTATTTATTTATTTATTTATTACTTGAAGAGTTTTTAAAATGTCCCCTTGGCAGTAGACATGAACAGACATTTCTCCAAAGAAGATATCCAGATGGACAACAGACATGAAAAGATCCTCAACATCACTCATCATCAGAGAAATGCAAATCAAAACCACACTGAGGTATCACTTCACAGATTTCAAGATGGCTAAAATGGGGCGCCTGGGTGGCTCAGTGGGTTAAAGCCTCTGCCTTCGCCTCAGGTCATGATCTCAGGGTCCTGGGATTGAGCCCCACATAGGGCTCTCTGCTCAGCAGGGAGCCTTCTTCCTCCTCTCTCTCTCTGCCTACTTGTAATCTCTCTCTCTAAAAAAAATGGCTAAAATAAAAAACACAAGAAACAACAAGTGTTGGCAAGGACGTGTTGAAAAAGAAACCCTCTTGCACCATTGGTGGGAATACAAACTGGTGCAGCGACTGAAGAAAATAGTATGGAAGTTTCTCAAAAATTAAAAATAGAATTACTATATGATCCACTATGTAGTAGAACATAGTAATTCCACTTACTGGGGATTTACACAAAGAATACAAAAACACTAGTTTGAAAAGTTATAGTCACCCCTATGTTTATTGTAGCATTATTTACAATAGCTAAATTATGGAAGCATACCAAGGTCCATCGATAGATGAATGGATAAAGAAAATGTGGTCTATATGCACAGTGGAATATTATTTTGCCATAAAAAGAAAGAAATCTTGTCATTTGTAACAACATGGATGGAGCTAGAAGTATAATGCTAAGTGAAATAAGTCAGAGAAAGACAAATACTATATAATTTTGCTTATAAGTGGAATCGAAGAAACAAAGAAAAAAGAGATAAGCCAAAAAACAGACTCAGCTATAGAGAACAAACTGCTGGGTATCAGAGGGGAGGAAGATGGGTGAATGGGTGAAAAACATGAAGGGGATTAAGAGTACACTTATCATGATGAGCACTTTGTAATGTATAGAATTGTTGAATCACTATATTGTACACCTGAAACTAATATAACACTGTATATTAATGATACTGGAATTAAAATTAATAAGATAAAATATCCCCATGCCCAGGCTGCATTTCAGACAAATTAAAGCAGAATGTATTGAGAGGACTCAGTCATCGATATTTTTAAAAGTTCCCCAGGTAAGTCCAATTTGAGAATTATTAAAATAGAGAAAGTTGACAAAGATTTGTGACCAAATAGTGCCAGGCTGTGACAGTTCCTTAGGTAATTTCTTTGTCATCTTATAGGGATGAGATATTTTTGAAAGCTACCAAAACTGTTTATAAGAACAGAAAAAATAGGGGCGCCTGGGTGGCTCAGTGCGTTAAAGCCGCTGCCTTCGGCTCAGGTCATGATCCCAGAGCCCTGAGATCGAGGCCCACATCGGGCTCTCTGCTCAGCGGGGAGCCTGCTTCCTCCTCTCTCCTCTCTCTTTGCCTGCCTCTCTGCCTAACTTGTAATCTCTCTCTCTGCGTCAAATGAATAAATAAAATCTTTTAAAAATAAATAAATAAAATAAAAGCTTCCTGATTATTTTTACAAAGTCATCATACCACTGGTAACAAAACCTAAAAAAAGTACACAAAATAAAATTATGACCAAGATAATTTATTAATAATGAAACAGGCAAAACAAATTATTAGGAAATGGAATCCATCAGTGCATTCAAAGAATAGTACACTATGACCAAGTGAAATTTATTCCAGGGATTTAAGATTTTCCTTATATGAGGAGTTCTACATAGGAATTCTATATTCTATAACTCATGATATTAATATGTCAGAGATGAAAAACTTCTAATCAAGAGATGTTAAGACATTTGATAAAATTCAACAGTGATTTTTAAAAATATTTAGTAAAATAGGACTAGAAAGATGTTTCATGTTATAATTTAAAAATTTAACTAAATTAAAATAATTATAATGCATACTATATATTAGGTATTGTTTGTTTTAATGTGCCTTAAGTAGTAAGTGTTCTAAACTTCGAAATAATACATGTGGTAGATAATCTTTCTTTTAATCCCCCAGAAAGAGTCAGTAATTTGCCCTACATCACACAGTACATAAACAGTGAAGCCTGAATTCCAGTCTGGGGAGTCTGATTCCAGAAGCTTCATTTTCAACTATCCCCACACCTTCAGGGTTTTGAATGCCTTACAAGTATTAGCCAAAGCATATGACAAATGAATTAGAGAAATGATGTATTGGTAAGTGTTTAAGAGATGGCTCTGGGAGGGGCTCTGATTTGTAGCATTTGCCAGTTTTCATAGAGTAAATACTTCCACCATGATCTATTTCAAGCTAGAAATGTGACACTACTAAACATGTTTTAGGAAAGGATACTCGTTATATTACTATTATATAATTTTTACAACCATACAGATACAATAAATGTAAATAACCTTGAGAGCATAAATAGTAAAATGTAGTAAAAAAACTTAGGAAGTGGTGAATTTTTAGCATTACCTTTGTTTTTCAATGTAATTTATTTAGTAATAAGTTTATGTAATTTGTTTATAACAGATGTGTTTGACAACGAGTTCCTAAAACTCCTGAAAATTTAACAACTGGCTCTTGAGAGCTGGTACCAACTGGCTCCAGTACATCACTGGAATGAACAGGAAAGGGCAGAATTATCAGTATTTGCAGAAGATATTTCTAGGAGTAGGGTGAATTTCTCCTTTTTATGTTTCTGCCTCAATCCAGAGGGAGGCCAGAATTTCTACATAAATTTCTCCCTTCAGGAGGGAGTAGTATTATAGGAAACACTCTGACCCCACTGTTCATCTTCATTCTAGAAATAAATATCCCGCAGTTGGGCTCTGGTTACATATATTATGGTACATACACAAAATGGAACAATCTTTTAGAACTGTCTTACCTCGTTCTGTTGTTATGGCTGGAAATGGTATTTCTGTCACCAAATCACTGTAACAGGTGAGAAAGTCTCATGGAGCCTGAGGATGAGCTAGTCCAGGGAGAACATCTGATGTTGGGGTCCTCTCTGGAAAAGATGGAGCCCTTATAAGTTTGTATAATCCCTCATATATAACCTCTCAAATCATTCCACATGAATGTTTACTCAGATATGGGTAAATTTATAGTAATTTATAGTTTACAAAGCATGTTCACATATACTATCCCATTTAACTCTTTAAAAAATCCTGTGAAGTAGATACTACCTCCATTTTTACAGATCAGGAAAGTGAGGCTCAGAGAGCTAAAGTAACTTGCTTAAGATCCTATAGCTATTAAGTGAAAACAACGAAACTCAGACCAGGCCTTTAAAGTTCTTAGAATGGGCGCCTGGGTGGCTCAGTGGGTTAAAGCCGCTGCCTTCGGCTCAGGTCATGATCCCAGAGTCCTGGGATCGAGGCCCATATCGGGCTCTCTGCTCAGCGGGGAGCGTGCTTCCTCCTCTATCTCTGCCTGCCTCTCTGCCTACTTGTAATCTCTCTCTCTGTGTCAAATGAATAAATAAAATCTTAAAAAAACAAAACAAAACAAAAAAATAAAGTTCTTAGAATACCTTTTCCACCGTACCAAGGTGCCTAGGGCAGAGATGTTACTACCTCTTGCAGGTTATACAATTAATTAATATCCCATTTAGTCAGGAGTACACATCCACACACATGTATATTATAACCGACATTTCCTTATGGTTATATTTCTCATTGTTTGAATTTAATCATTCAGAGAACAATGAACAATTTATTGTGTGTGTGGAGGGGGAAATCCCTTTGAAATTTGAATACATTTATTAGCCATTTTAGTCTTTTCCCTCAAGCTGAATATTCATGAGATGTTGTACCATGCCTTGCTATCCTTATTTCTTCATTACCTTTAAAGTTTCCAGAAATAAGAAAAGAAACAAAGAAGAAATAGATTGGAGACATGAAGGAAAGTGTAATAAGAACTAAATAAGCACATTTTGCATTTTTAAAAACTTCAATGTGTATAATACCCTTGCCTGACAGACTGATCAGATCATCCTTGAAACAAAGAGTTATCTCCTAAGGAGGCAGCTGAATCAGAACACTGAAAAAGAGAGATTTAAGAGATTAAGAACAATCTGAAAATACCCCTGTTCAAATACAGCAACCAGCTGTTCCCCAACTCTTGCAAGACAGATGGATAGGAATGGAGGTACGGGCAACAGGAGTATTAAAACTGAGACAAGGAATACTTTATTGATTTTAATGAGGGATTTGAGAGCATCAAAGTGACTGACCAAAGAGTAATGAAAAACTTTATCTGTGGTCTTTGGAATTAGCACAGATTCCAGAGCATCAGGTCTTGTTTCAGTTCAAAATGGTCCAAAAGCAGAGTGGACTAGAGCCTACATGTCCTTCTGTCTGCTTTCTTGACTAACAGCATCCAAACACATCCACTCATTTAAGCAGGAGACTGGGTGATCTCTTCTGCTGCTTCCTCACTCATCTCCATATCCAATTTGCCTTTCATTCTCTCAATTCAACCTCCTCCACCTCATTTAAGCACCCTACACTGCAGTTGCCATTTACCATACACAAACCCACCCATCTGTTCCTCCTCCTTGCCTCCGTGCTTTCACACATGCTGGTTGTTTTCTGTGTAATGCCCTTTACCCTTATTGGCATCTGGTGAACTCTTTCTTTTTTGTGATGCCGATCATATGCCGCCTCTTCAACAAAGCTTTCCCCAATAACCTATCACTCTTCCCCCAATTTCTTTTACTGAAAGTAGCTTAATTTTTTTTTAAGATTTTATTTATTTATTTGACAGAGAGAGAGCAAGCAAGCACAAACAGGGGGAGTGGGAGAGGGAGAAGTAGGCTCCCAGCTGAGCAGGGAGCCCGATGTGGGGCTTGATCCCAAGACTCTGGGATCATGACCTGAGCCGAAGGCAGACACAACCTACTGAGCCACCCAAATGCCCTGAAAATTGCTTGGTTTTTTTAGAGGTAACCTCTCTGTATTCCATTATTTGGTCTCTTTTTCTTTTTGCTTTCTTTTTTTAACACATGATGCTACATTAGTTTCAGGTATACAACGCAGTGATTAAACACTTCTGTACATTATGCTATGTTCACCACAGGTGTAGCTACAATCTGTCACCATCCAACACTATTTTCTCCTTGAGCCACAAGTGCTCTGTATAGTTTATTCAAGGCCCTCAAAATACTTAGAAGAATTAAACTTGCTTTATAACAGTTCTTGGGAATAGACCAATACTGAGATGTTTAACAATTTTATAATGGATTAGCTAAGAAATAAATATTAAATAAAACTGATAGAAATAATCAATACAAAAATAAAACTGAAAATAGGCAAAACTGGATGTGGTAAGAGGTAGATCTATAAATTCTGACCTGGGAAAATGGGACTGGATAAAAATAATTCCCACAAAAGGAAAACCATAGTAGCAGAAGCTATTATGTAAAATTTGACTTGGACAAAATCTGATAACAGAACTGTTTGATAAGTTAAACAAAATTAATTAGTCTGGATGAAAATAATTTAGTACTTTTTATACTTTTTATTTTTTATTATTTTTATTTTATTTAAAATCAATTAATTTACATATAGTGTATTATTAGTTTCAGAGGAAGAGTTTAGTGATTCATCAGTTGCATACAACACCCAGTGCTCATTACATCAAGTGCCCTCCTTAATGCCCATCACCCAGTTATGCCATCCCCTCACCTCCCCTCATGACAAAATTGGAAATATCTTAAGTACTATATTAGAAAATTGATTAAGGGATTAATTCAGGTTAATGGGATTAATTATTAAGTGTAATTTCATATCAATAATTTATATGAATTTGGTGCTGGTATAATTCTGATTTTAATGTTTGCATTCATTAATAGACTCAATCTCAGGATCAAATAGTGAGGGAAAAATAACTACGGGGACATAAGTATGGGACAAAAATATCTACTGGTTCTCCAACATAGAGTAAACTTTTGATTAATGATTTTTGAACAATGAAATGAATATTTAAACTGTAATTTTTGTGATCATTTTCTAATTATGTAATCCACAAACTGAAATCTGCTTGAAATTCATATTTTCCAAATTTGAAATATTTAATACATGATTAGATTATTTTAATCCTCTGAAAATTTTGCATTACTTTGTGTGCGTTTCCCCTTCCATTTAGCTTTCTTTGGAGCATTTCAAGTAGTTTTAAATTCTAATTTATATATGGATGCTTCTGCTTTAATTCCAAAAAGCATATTATATTGTATTAATCAGGAAATGAGAACATTTGATATAAGCCCATCATACAGAAAAATGTGACAATTATTCTTTTACAATTAGAGAAAACACCATCATAATGTTTAATATTTCATTATTTCGTTGGTCCTTCTGCTTTCCAAAAATGAAAGAGAAACTTGAGGAAAAGAGAAAAGAAATATAAATTAATCTCTTTCCTTTAGTTTAAGAAAGCAACTGGATGCTTCACACCACAACCTCATTATAGTTGCATAAAATTTTGAATATATTTCAAAAACTCACAGAAAAACTGGAAGAAAATAGAATTGAATTTTGAATGAAGAGGAACTTCTGGACCAAATGTGATAAATCATCAGCCCTCTGGCCCACACAGATGTGTTTTAGTAAGCCTGAAAGATATCTCACATACTAATCTAGATTCCAGCTTCTCCAGCAAGAACAATCAGAAGGTCTTGCTGCCCTGAGCCTAATCTCATCGACTAATTGGAGTTTAGTTCAGGTCTCTAAAGTTCAGGTCTCTTGAAGCACAAGCTTCAAGTCCTTTCAGTCCCAAGACTCCCCAATGTCATGCCATTGCATTATCTCTCTGACCACTGAAGGAATTTGAGCTTGAGGCCTTTGTCAAAGTCATAAAAGAAATCATGAAGAGGAAGATAGATCTGATAGATTTTTACATCAAATGGGAAGCTTTGGTACAACAACAACAAAAAGCTACCGTATTTATTTTTAACAAGTAACTGCTTCAAAAAACATGCAATTACAAAAGGCAACATATTAAACTTATTATGTAAAAAGCTCATCAAAAACTCCAGAATGTTAAGAGATAAAAGGATTAAAACACCATGATGAGTCCAGAGAAAGATGAAAAAGCAAGAGAAATAAAAGGATAAGAACTCTTAACTCACAGAAGTGGAAAAAACACCCCAAAGCATACAAACTCATTAGTAATCAAACATTTCAGAACAATCAAGTAACATTTCTGATCCATTAAATTAAAAAAATTTAAATTATAACATCAGTGCTGGTGAAATTGTATTCTATTCTTGGTTGGAAAGAAGTTTGGCAGTTTAAGAATGTTAATTCCTTTTAATGTAAGGTCCCTTAAAAAATATAAACACTGGAGTCCAACGATCTGGATTTAAATCCTGGCTTTGCCACTTAGCAACTGTGTAAACTGAGGTGACTTAAATTAACATGCCTCAGTTTCTTCTTTTCTAAGATGAGAATAATAGTGATAGTACTTTATTGAATTATGAGGATTAAATGAATCAATACTTGTAAGGTTTTGGGAATAGTGCCTGGCACATAGTCCTATATAAGTTTGCTAAATGTGAATAGATTCAACTATTTAAAAATTTTACTCTAAGAAATTAACTACCAATTGAGAAAAAGCTTTGTAAACAAAATTATAAATTATAATAGCAAAAAAAAAGAAGCTGTAATATGGCAAAGTTTATATTATTGAAAATTAAACTAATGAAATATTATGTAGTCATTAAAATTATGTTTATAAACTCTGTGTAATGCTGAAATTCTAACATTATAATTTTAAGTGAAACAAAAACCAAAATGCAACCCAGTATATTTGGTACTCTCACATTAATAAAAAAGAAATTTCCTTTGCATTGGGAAAAGATTGGAAGGAAGTTCATGAAAATGAATTTGATGAATGGCTTATAGTTGATAGAGCTATAAAATATTTATTTTTAATGTTTTTCTCTATTTATTTAAAACTCAGCATTCTTTACTTTTACATATTTCTTTATATACATTTCCAAGGTAGAAAGTGATATTATGTGTAATATTATTCTGATTTAAGCTGTCATAAAATGCACCAAAAAAACACACTTCTCATTTACCCATTACACCTTCTTACTCTTAGTATTAAATACTCCTCTTAAACATAACAAACATTGTGTAGTACTAGTTTGTTTAATAAATATATAGTTACAGATGTAGTAATTAAAATATATTGAGAATATTAAAAGTGGATAAATCAACTTAATAAATATCTAATTTATTCATTCACTCAACAAATACTTATTAAGACCCTGTTATAGGCCAGGCCTTGTTTTAGACATTGGGAATTAGCAAGAGATCAAGATTTTTGTCCTCATGATGCTTCCATTCCACTGGAATTGAGAAAAGAAATTGGAAATGGCTTTGGCTAAAAGAATCTTGAGATGTCTAAAAATATCTTTCAAAGAATTAAAAAGGATTTGGAAGGGTGAGACTCATGGTATTATTAACCAAAGTTTAACAAATTTAAAAAAACAAAATCTTGCCATTTGCAACGACGTGTATGGATCTAGAAGGTATTATGCTCAGCGAAATAAGTCAATCAGAAAGACAATCATCATATGATCTCTCTGATATGAGGAACTTGAGGGTCAGGGCGGGGGGTCGTGGGGGCTAGGGAGGGAAAAATAATGAAACAAGATGGGATGGGGAAGGAGACAAACCATAAGAGACTCCTAATCTCACAAAACAAACTGAGAGTTACTGGGGGGTGGGAGGGTAGGGATAGGGTGGATGGGTTGTGGACATTGGGGAGGGCTTGTGCTATGGTGAATGCTGTGAAAGGCATAAGCCTGATGATTCACAGACCTGTACCCCTGGGCAAATAATAATAATAAAAATAAATTAAAAAAAAGAGACTCCTAATCTCACAAAACAAACTAAGGGTTACTGGGGGGTGGGAGGGTAGGCATAGGGTGGATGGGTTATGGACATTGGGGAGGGTTTGTGCTTTGGTGAATGATGTGAAAGATGTAAGCCTGATGATTCACAGACCTGTACCCCTGGGGCAAATAATAATAATAAAAAAAGACAAAAAAAATTTTTAGACATATCAACTTCAGACAACCATATTCTGAGATGATTTTTAGATGTTAGTATTAAAAAAAATAAAGACAGACCCATAAATAAATTCAAAAATAAAAAATATCTGGTCATTTAATTACATATAAGATATTACAAATTTAATAAATGTCAACCTGTCATTGTGAAAATTAAGTATTAGGCTCATAGGAGAATAGGCTCAGGATACATAGTTTGTTATCTTTGGGCCATGGTAGAATTAATAACTAAATAGCTTTGGAATTTTTTATGGAAATTAAAAGGAATATTGATATCAAATGCCTGGCTAGATCTAACCTACATCTATTATGGAACAATATACATTATCCTTGCCTTAGCAAAAATTGAAATTTATGTTCAATCTTTTCTTCACTATGTGAAAGACAAATTTAACAAATTTGTTAAATTATAATATTTTCTATTATGTTATCTAGACATTTTCCAAGGTAAATGTGGCTTCTTTCCCTTTTCTCTATTATAGATTCTGCCCTCTTACTGTTGGATCCACCACAGTCTTCATATTTCTACAATTGAGAGACCCTGAACTACACTTCTTATCTAATGATGGTCTGACTGACAGTGTGGGGGCCCTTGCTTGGCATGACAGATCTTTACTACTATGGTCAAGACAAAAGCACAAGCTCTATTTACAATGAAATTTCTCTGGCATCCACAGGAGTGAGAGACAGCATAAATAGCCTAATTTTAGATCTTTATTTCAATCTATTTTCTTAATTCTAGACAGATGTCATATCCACTTATCCTTTCTGCTAAAACACTTATTAGTTGTTCAGTTTCCCCTCCAGAGTAACAATTTAAGCTATATATAAACCAAAAATCAAATAAAGCCAAGAATATATTCCTCCTCCTGACAATGGCTACTCTTAGAAGGGGATTTAAGCAATTTCTGAAAAAAGTTCCTAAATAAACCATAAAACTGCCTCTTGACCCCAAATACCCTAAAATGTAGAAGGAAAACAAGATGAAAAGGTGCCCAATTAATCCACACACAGAATGATTAATCCTTAAATGTTAAGGGTTTGGGCATTTGTAGGAAATTATAAAGACTTTTTGTCTTGATGATTGTTTTGGTGATTGATGAGGGCAGAACTGAGCATTAGACTGGCTTTTTTCAAGAAGTATTAGCAGGCATGGTTAATATGAACCACATGTCATTTACGTTGTCTTGAAAAATTCCACTGATAGTAAAAATAATCAGAAACACAAAGATAGGGACATGAGATAGTCACAAATGAAACTCCTGAACTAGAGAGTAAGTTGGTCAACAAGAAGTGAAATAGGGGTGCCTGGATTGTTCAGTCAGTTAAGCATCTGACTCTTGATTTCGTCTCTGGTCATGATCTCAGGATCTTGGGATCAAGCCCTGTATTGGGCTCCATGTTCAGTGGGGAGTCTGTTTGAGATTCTCTCTCTCCCTCTCCCCATCTCCTTGCTCTCTCTCTCTCTTTCTCAAAAATAAATCTTTTTTTTTAAAGATATAGTTATTTATTTATTTATCTGACAGTGAGAGAGAGATTACAAGTAGGCAGAGAGGCAGGCAGAGAGAGAGAGGAGGAAGCAGGCTCCCCGCCGAGCAGGGAGTCCGATGCGGGGCTTGATCCCAGGACCCTGAGATCATGACCTGAGCTGAAGGCAGAGGCTTTAACCCACTGAGCAACCCAGATGCCCCCCAAATAAATAAATCTTTAGGGAAAAAAAAAGTGAAATAGTCACTTTCTGAGATCCAACATCCACATGTGAAACTCATATATATATATGGAAGATGTATAGAAAAAGCTTAGAGTTTGGAATTAGATAAACCAATACTTATATTTCAGTTTTACCATTTAACTAATAGTATTTTGGGATATCCTCTCTGGATTGTCGAATGGTGTAAAGATAAGCTGATAATGGAAATAATACACTTAAAGGGACTGAAAGACAGTACTTGCTTAGTACGTGTTCGTTACCTTCTCTTTTACTTCTTTTCTCCCACCTTTTCTTCTTTGCACCTCCTAGGTTGGAGGAGATCTTTCAAGGTCTTGAACCAATATTTCATTGCCATGTAAAATCCTTAGGTAGAAACTATGGCTTTAAAAAAGTAACTTTTCTAGATCAGGAAATTCTTTTGTACACCTGATTAAACTCCAGTCCCATCTCTGACTCCTTGACCTACTTCCTTTTAATTTTATTTATTCTACAGATCTTAAAGGAAATGAGAAAAACTGAATCTTCATGTTATTTACTTTATTCTGTAATATATTTATAAATCTCTTTGAGAACACTAACCAATCTTTTCTCAAAGGAGCAGGAAAGAAAAATGCACAGATACACAGGAAAACTATTAATGCAGGCAATGGATTGAGAGAAAAGCACAAATGGGGAAGGAGGAAGAAAAATAAATTGGGAGGCAGATAAAAGAAAAAGCAGATGAGAAGAAAATGGAGGATAAGGTCAAATAGGGAAAGTCAAAGTTAGAAATAAGAGGAGACAAGAATAGATCGTGAGAGACATAATTACAACAATCCCTCCCATTTCTGTGACCCTCATATTCTCCTTACAACAATTGAGGAGGAACTTTGTGCTCTAAAAAGGTGTCACTAACAGGACTTCGAGATGGGGAAATGGAAGGGCACCTGGGTGGCTCAGCTGGTTAAACGTCTGTCTTTGGCTCAGGGCATGATCCTGGCTGGGGTCCTGGGATGGAGCCCGGCATCGAGCCCAGCATCCAGCCTGCATCAGGCTCCCAGCAGAGAACCTGCTTCTCCCTCTCCCTCTGCTGTGCTCTTTCTCTCAAATAAATAATAAAATCTTAAAAAAAAACACAGATGGGGAAATGGAATCTCAGGAAAGAATAAGCAAGCTGACTTGTCAAGTAGCTAGACAGGAATAGAGGCAAGACTCTAATTATGGTCTTTTAGTGTCCTTAAACCTCTGTGGATCAAGGCCACTTAAACACAAAGTATTAAAACCAAAAGGAATTTTCTAGCTCCTGGCACAGTACTCCTTCTCCTACTCATACTTAAAGAGGATGGAAAAATGATGAAAGGGGGATCTAGAGAGAGGGAGCAGACGGATATGGTGAAGGCAGAAAGCAAGCTAGAAAAAGAGACAGAAAAAGTCCCCAGAAAGATGAAAAGCCAAACAGAAAACAGACTTCGAAGCCCACATAAGCATAATGGCACATGTCTTTGGATGAAATGGGACCAATCTCCCCCAATCTAGGGATTTAGAACCTTCTCCCTTTCAACCAGGTGATTCTGAGAATAACTGGTCTGATTTCTGGGTTCTTTCTGCCTTGTAGACAGGTCACCTCAAAACCAGACCAGTTCTCTCATCCAAGTCACCTGCCTCTCAGCCAGAGCCAGAAGGGCAGGTAGGCAGACTCAGAGCCTAATGGAAACACAGAGGGGAGACACAGAGAAAGAAGCAACTAAGCAGAGAGAGTTAGGCAGGCAGAGACACAGCTAGACATCTAGAGAAGAAAGAGTGTAAGGCAGAGTAAACTGAGTCAAGATCTGTGACATCTCATAAATGGCCACTGCGTGCAGATCCCTGGTGTGATCTGAACACAGGTGATTGCTGAGGGAGGCAGTGAATGTTCATCTCTGAGAGATGCCACCTTTCAGCACAGAATAGGTGAACCTATTCACTGACCTTCTCCATGGGCTTTAGCATCGGCAGGGGAGGACACTGGCTGTGCTGATATCAGGCCCACTGTGAGGATGCAGTAAGTTCTGCTGTAAAGCAGCTGCTCATTTATAGTGTGACCTGCTGATTCTCTGCTCCCTCTGACTCTATTGTACTCTCCATGCTGTCTCTCTCACCACACCGCACCACACACCACACCACACTCACACACACACACACACACACACACACACACGCACACACACACATGGATGTAACAGGATATTCAGGAGACTCTCAACATCAGGAGGGTAGAGGCTACTTCTCACTGGTCACTGACAGGAGACTAACGGTAACAGATGAACAATCTAGTCTTTCAGTCTGCCTTAGTCTGACCAGGTCTCAGGAGTTTAAGTAGATCAGACCAGACCTAGGATCCTCAGGGAGACCTGTCCATTGGCAAAGGGCCCTGGAATTTCTGAGTTAGTTTCAGATTTCCTAAGCAGAATCTTTTCCCACCCAAGATGGCTGTTTGGAAGAACTAAGGATCAGGGTGTTTTCATGTTTCCTGCTCCTTTTTGTCAAAGAACCCTCATCCCCCAAGGTAGAGCATGTCTAGAACATCCTGACCCTTAGCCCAAGGGGTTCAGAGAGACCTAATCCAACATGGGACCCCAGGCAATGCAATGGATAGTAAGTTTTCTTTGGAAAAATGTTTATTCAGAACAATTACTGAACAGAATCAGCTATCCAGTCATGTTCAAAATTTCCTCCTTGTCTCATCAGCTTTTCTTACAGATGGTTTCTTAGAATGAGAATTCAAACAAGATCTAGAACTTACAAGGAGCATAGGAAAAAGTGGGCCCATGTCAACAAGACCACTTTTGCATATCTCTGCTGGCAGAGGAGAGGTTGTAATTTCCTCCCTTCCTTGTTCAGATGGGCTTAGCAATTGCACAGGGTGAAGCTATAAGAACAGCTTTTAAGGCTCTGCTGTGAGCTTGGCCAGAGACTACAGGGCTAATAATGAGATAGTAAGTATATAATTCTATCGGGCTTGAAATACTCCCTTCCTGGAGTTCTAGTTACTGAAGCTAAGAGTTTCAGCGTGACATCACCTTCCAGGAAGCAGCCATTACTGGCACTGTGAAGAGGGTGGAGTCGACTTCCAACTCCATTTCCTAGAATTCCAGAACTTCTTTTCAGTCTTTTCTAATGTTGGGTAGACTCTTTTTGTGGAAACAATTTTAGATAAATCTTAGGCACTTCACTCATTCCCCTCTTCTTTCTTCCATACTTTTTTCCTGAATGGCCCTTAATCTCCAAAGCTTGCCAACAGAGGATGAAGGATTGATCTGTTCGGAATTTGTGTCTATTTTTCTACTTATAGAGGTTTGAAGTTTGTAGCACCCTCTGTCTTCTAATTATGCTGAGGCATGTGTTTTGTGAGTTTTATTTCTTCTTTTTGGCCTAACTGCTTCTGAAGTATTTGTGGAGAGAATTGGTTTTAGGTAGGTATCATTATCATTGATGAGCCAGAATCCAGCCATTTTGGTTTCTATTTTTGCTACTAAAAATTCTTCTTTTGGTCTACTATCTCTCTTCTTTGTCAATGTCTTTTCTCGGTGGCTGTTCTTAAGACCTTCTCTTTGTATTCGGTATTTTGAAATTTTACTACCTTTTTTATTTTTATTTCTCCTGTTGGAGATTTGTTGTCCCTCTTAAATTTAAGAATAAAACTTTTTCATTAACTTGGGAAAAATCACTCAGCTATTATCTTTTTTAATATGACTTCTTTATTCTGGTATATTAGTTTTTATTTCTTCTTTTAAAAGATTTGTTTATTTGGAGGGGGGGCAGAGATAAAGTGAGAGAGAGTGCCAAGAAGATTCCACACTGAGTGTGGAGTCTGACCTGTGGCTTGATCCCATGACTTAAAACCACAACCTGAGCTGAAACCAAGAGATGGTCGCTTAACTGATTGAGCCACCTAGGCACCCCTATTAGTTTTTTTCATTCTATCTGCCACATCTCTTAACTCTCTTTTATTTTAGTTTATCTCACCATCTCTTTGAGCTGTGTTCTGGGTAATTCTTTAGCTTCACATCTCATTAGTTTTCTAATTGTTCCTTCTGTGATGTGTAAGGTACTATTGAAACACCTAAGTTTTTTATTTCAAAAAATATTTTGTAGATATACATTTATTTCAAAAATTTTGTAGATATACATCTAAGTTTTTTATTTCAAAAAATATTTTGTAGATATATTTTGTAGATTGTTTCTGCCAATTTATCTGCCTTCACTGATAGTATCTTGTTCCTTTCTTATGTTTTCAACTCTAGATTTTATTTCTTTGAACTTCTTAAAAATATTTACATTGTATTATTAAGCCAAAAATTCTATTATCTGAAAATACTGAGGTGTCTAGTGTGATATTTCTTGTTTCTAGTAACTGTTGCTTGCTTTGTAATTTTGGATAATCAGCTCATGTTCAGCTGGACTTCATATATGGAAATTCTGTGCAGTCTATTTTATGAGAGGATTTATGTTTGATTCTATCAAGTGCTTCAGAAAGGTACCAACCTAGAACCATCTTATAATTATTTGGTTTAGAATTATTATTCTGAGACCATGTACAAAGTATAAATTCATGAGTGAAGGTTTGTGGTCATAAATTTTCAAGGGAGATTTTTACCCCCCAGAACTCAGGCTAACATAAAGAGATATCCAGGTTGTTTTCCTCTGCCGGTGGGAAGATTATTTTCTTGTCCTTTATTTTACTGAGTGCGTAGGCCGTGGAGGATACAGGCTTTAGTCATGATTTCATTTCCAACTTCCTACATTGTATACACCAAGAGCTTCCCTCTTGTTCTAGTATAGTTTTCTGAAGTCTCTTATTTACTGAGATCTGCAAACATTCCCTGAAAAACATAGTGTTAGTAACTGTTGTCATTCTGTTTTTCAGCTTTTTCTTTGTTTTTTTCCCACTGAGTGTTTTATTTTCTTGAAAGCTCAGCAAATATCTGATAGGATTTAAAACAGATTTTATATAGCATTGTTAGGGTTTATAGTTACGGATGTGGGAAGGGATGGAAAGGTGGTTCAGAAATGGAAATCCTTCCCCAAATCTTTTTATATATTGGGATATAGTTTATATTCAGTGAAATTTACTGTTTTTAGTGCAGTTCTACTTGACAGATATAGTCTTGTAATCATCACTGCACTCAAGACACATATCCCCAAATCCCATCATCTGTCATCTCAACAAACTCCCTCATGGTTCTATGTAGTTAATTTAGTCAACTCTTCCATCTATCCCCAAACCATAGCAGTCACTAAACTGTTTTCTGTACCAGTTTTGCCATCTCCAGAATGTCTCTCTTTTTCCCCTTCCCCATTTGTTTTGCTTCTTAAATTCCATATATAAGTGAAATCATATGGTACTTGTCTTTCTCTAACTGACTTATTTCATTTAGCATTATACTCTCCTGCTCCATTCGTGTGATTGCAAAGGCCAAGATTTCATTATTTTTTATGGCTGAGTAATATTCCACTACACCCCCCACACACACACACCTCTTCTTTCCATTCATCAGTCAATGGACACTTGGCTGTTTCCATAGTTTGGCTATTGTAGATAATGCTGCTATAAACATTGAGATGCATGTATCCCTTTGAATTTTTTTGTTTTGTTTTCTTTGTATAAATACTAAGTACTGCAATTGGTGGATCCTAATTTTAATTTTGTAAGAAAACTCCATACTGTTTCCAGGGTGGCTGCACTCCCACCAGTTTGCATTCCCACCAGCAGGGCAAAAGGGTTCCCCTGTCTCTACATCCTCACCAACACCTGTTGTTTCTTGTATTTTTTATTTTAGCCATTCTGACAAGTGTGAGGTGATATCTCACTGTGGTTGTGATTTGCATTTCTCGGATGACCAGTAATGTTGAGCATCTTTTCATGTGTCTGTTGGCCATCTGTAAGTCTTCTTTGAAAGAATGTCTATTCGGGTCTCCTGTCAATTTTTTTTAAAGATTTTATTTATTTACTTGACACAGAGAGAGAGATTACAAGTAGGCAGAGAGGCAGGCAGAGAGGCAGGCAGAGAGACAGGGAGAGGAGGAAGCAGGCTCCCCGCTGAGCAGAGAGCCCGATGCGGGCCTTGATCCCAGGATGCTGAGATCATGACCTGAGCCGAAAGCAGAGGCTTTAACCCACTGAGCCACCCAGGTGCCCCCCTGTCCATTTTTTAATTAGCTTATTTGCTATTTGGGTGTTAAGCTTGATAAGTTCTTTATATTTTTTGTCATTTGAAATATCAAATATGTTATTTGAAATATATTCTCCCATTCCAAAGGTTACCTTTTACTTTTGTTGAGTGCTTCCTTTGCTGTGCAAAAGCTTTTTATTTTGATGCACTCCTAATAGTTTATTTTTGCTTTTGTTTCCCTTGCCTCAGGAGACATATCTAGAAAAGAGTTCCTATGGCCAACGTCAAAGAAGTTACTGCTTATGATCTCTTCTAGGATTTTTATGTTTTCAGGTCTCACGTTTAGGTCTTTCACCCATTTTGAATTCATTTTTGTGTATGATATAAGAAAGTGGTACAGCTTCATTCTTTTGCATGTTGCCATCCAGTTTTTCCAACACCTATTTTTGAAGAGACTGTTTTTCTTCCATTTGATATTCTTTCCTATGTTGTCAAAGATTAATTGACATTTCTGGGTTTTCTATGCTATTCCTTTGATCTATGTGTCTATATTTGTGCTAGTACCACACTCTTGATTACTACAGCTTTGTAATATAATTTGAAGTCTGTAATTGTGATGCCTCCAGCTTTGCTTTTCTTTTTTAAGGTTGCTTCGGCTATTTGGGCTCTTTTGTGGTTCCATACAAATTTAAGGATTATTTGTTCTAGTTCTGTGAAAATGCTGTTGGCATTTTGATAGGGACTGTACTAAATGTGTAGACTGCTGCGGGTACTGTGAGAGAAGAAGATTGTGGCAGAGTGGACCCTAGGCTCACCTGGTCCCAGGAACACAACTAGGTAACTACCAAATCATCCTAAATACCCTAGAAATCAACCTTCTTCTATTATCTTAATATTTGTGGCATCTTTTGTAGAAAATATTGCAGCATCTGTAATGAAATTTCCTATTTAATTTCTGATATTGAAAATGTGTGGCTTCTTCATTTTTCTTTGTCTGACTAGAGATTTATTAATCTTGTTGAATTTTGAAAGAAACAGGTTTTTCTTTCATTCATTTTATTTTGTTTTCAATTTCACTAGATTATTTTTTTGTAATGAATCAGTTATTTAATAAGGATTTTTTGCAAGAAATTTAGATCAACTTGTTTATCTTTTATTTAAATTCAGTCAACATATATTAGTTTCAGATGTACTGTTCAATAATTTCAGTTGTGTGCGTATAACACCCAGTATTCATCACAGCATGTGCCCTCCTTAATGCCCATCACCCAATTATCATATCCCTCCACCCACCTCCCCTCCAGCATCCCTCAGTTTGTTTCCTATAGTTAAGAATCTCTCATGGTTTTTTTCTCCTTCTCTGATGATTTCAGTTTTACCTCCCTTCCCCTAGGATCCACTGTGCTGATTCTTATAATCCATATATGAGTGAATATATTCTTATATTCCATATGATAATTGTCTTTCTCTGATTGACTTATTTCACTCAACATAATGACCTCCAGTTCCATCCACATCAATGTAAATGGTAAGTATTCATCCTTTCTGACAGCTGAGCAATATTACTTTGTATATATATATAGACCACATTTTCTTTATTCATTCATCTGTCAATACACATCTTGGCTCTTTCCACAGTTTGGCTACTGTAGACATTGCTGCTATGAACACTGGGGTGCAGGTACCCCTTGGGATCAATACATTTGTATCTTTGGGGTAATTACCTAGTAGTGCAATTGTTGGGTCATAGGGTAGCTCTATTTTTAACTTCTTGAGGAACCTCCATACCATTTCCAAAGTGGCTGTACCAGCTTGCATTCCCACCAACAGTGTAAGAGGGTTCCCCTTTCTCTGCATGCTTGGTGACATTTGTTGTTTCCTGTCTTGTTAATTGTAACCATTCTGATTGGTGTGAGGTGGTATCTCATTGTGGTTTTGATCTGTATTTCCCTGATGCCAAGTGATGTGGAGCATTTTTCCATGTGTCTGATGGCCATTTGGATGTCTTCTTTGGAGAAATGTCTGTTCATATCTTCTGCCCATTTCTTGACTGGGTTGTTTGTTTTTTGGGTGTTGAGTTTGATAAGTTCTTTATAGATCTTGGATACTAACCCTTTAACCATAGTATTATTTGCAAATATCTTTTTGCATTCCATAGGTTGCCTTCTAGCTTTGTTGACTGTTTCCTTTGCTATGCGGAAGTTTCTGATCTTGATGAGGTCCCAAAAGTTCATTTTTGCTTTTGTTTCCCTTGCCTTTGGAGATGTGTCTAGCAAGAAGTTGCTGCAGTCAAGGTCGAAGAGGTTACTGTCTGTGTTCTCCTCTAAGATTTTGATGGATTCATGTCTCACATTTGAAGTCTTCCATCCACTTTGAACTTATCTCTGTGTATGGTGTAAGAAAATGGTTCAGTTTCACTCTTCTACATGTGGCTGTCCAATTTTCCCAGGACCTTTTGTTGAAGAGATTGTCCTTTATCTATTGGATGTTCTTTCCTGCTTTGTTGTAGATTAGTTGACCATAAAGTTGAGGATTCATTTCTGGGTTCTCTATTCTGTTCCACTGATGTATGTGTTTGTTTTATACCAGTACCATAATGGCTTGAAGATTACAGCTTTGTAATACAGCTTGAAGTTGGCATTGTGATGTCACCAGGATTGGTTTTCTTCTTCAACATTCCTCTGGCTATTCGGGGTTTTCTGTGGTTTCATACAAATTTTCGGATTATTTGTTCCAGCTTTGTGAAAAATATCAGTGGTTTTTTGGATGGAACTGGAGGGTATTATGCTGAGCGAAATAAGTCAATCAGAGAAAGATAATTATCATATGATTTCTCTGATATGAGGAACTTGAGAGTCAGGGTGGGGGGTCGTGGGTGGTAGGGAGGGAAAAATAAGGAAACAAGATGGGATGGGGAAGGAGACAAACCATAAGAGACTCCTAATCTCACAAAACAAACTGAGGGTTACTGGGGGGTGGGAGGGTAGGCATAGGGTGGATGGGTTATGGACATTGGGGAGGGTTTGTGCTTTGGTAAATGCTGTGAAAGATGTAAGCTGGATGATTCACAGACCTGTACCCCTGGGGCAAAGAATAAAAAAAATATATATAAATTAATTTAAAAAAAATATATCAGTGGTTTTTAAATAGGGAATGCACTGAATGTGTAGATGGCTCTGTCTAAAAATGTCTAAAATAGACATTTTAACAATATTTATTCTTCCAATCCATGAGCATGGAATACTTTTCTATTTTTTTCTGTCTTCTTCAATTTCTTTTGTAAGTGTTCTGAAGTTTTTAGAGTACAGATCTTTACTCAGGTTAGGTTTATTCCAAGGTATCTTATAGTTTTTGGTGCAATTGTAAAGGAGATTAATTCCTTAATTTCTCTTTCTTCTATCTTAATGTATAGAAATGCAACTGATTTCTGTTCATTGATTTTTTATCCTGGCATGTTTCTGAATTGCTATCTTAGTGCTCGCAATTTAGGGGTGGAGTACTTTGGGTTTTCCACATAAAGTATTATGTCATCTTCACAGTGAGAGTTTCACCTCTTTTTTGCCAATTTGAATGCATTTTATTTCTTTCTGTTGTCTCATTACTTAGGCTAGGACTTCTAGTACTATGTTGAACAATAGTGGTGAGAGTGGGCATCCCAGCTGTGCTCCTGACCTTAGGGGAAAAGCTCTCAGTTTTTCCCCATTGAGAATGATATTCACTGTGGGCTTTTCATAGATGGTTTTTTTAAATGATATTGAGGTATATTCTCTCTATGCCTACACTGTGAAGAGTTTTTTTCTACTAAGTTCAATTAGCTGACATATAGTACATCATCAATTTTTGATGTGGAGAGTTTTAATCAAGAAAGGATGCTATACTTTGTCCAATGCTTTTTATGCATCAATTAAGGGGATCATATAGTTCTTATCCTTTCTTTTATTAATGTATCATTTTGACTGACTTGTGAATGTTGAACCACTCTTGAGGCCCAGGAATGAATCTCACCTGGTTGTGGTGAATAATTCTTTTAATGTACTCTTGGGTCCTATTGGCTAGTATCTTGATGTTTTGGCATCCGTGTTCATCAGGGGTATTGGTCTGTAATTCTTTTTTGGTAGGGTCTTTGTCTCGTTTTGGGATCAAGGTAATGCTGGTCTCATAGAACAAGTTTGGAAGTTTTCCTTCCCTTTCTATTTTTTGAAGCAGCTTTGGAAGAGTGGGTATTATTTCTTCTTGGAATGTTTGGTAGAATTTCCTTGGAAAGACATCCAGCCCTGGATTCTTGTTTGCTGGGAGATTTCTGATTATTGCTTCAATTTCCTTGATGGTTATGGGTCTGTTCAGGTTTTCTATTTCTTCCTGTTTTTGTTTTGGTAGTTTATAAGTTTCTAGGAATGCATACATTTCTTCCAAATTGCCTAAATTGTTGGCATATAATTGGTCTTAATATGTTCTCAAAATTGTCTGTATTTCCTTGGTGTTGGTCATGACCTCTCCTCTTTCCTTCATGGTTTTATTAATTTGGGTCCTTTCTCTTTTCTTTTGGAAAAGCTAGGGGTTTATCAATTTTATGAATTCTTTCGAAGAACCAGCTTCTAGTTTCATTGATTTGTTCTACTGTTCTTTTAGTTTCTATTTCATTGATTTCTGCTCTAATCTTTATTATTTCTCTTTTCCTGCTTGGTTTTGGCTTTATGTGCTGTTCTTTCTCCAGCTCCTTCAAGTGTAAAGTTAGCTTGTGTGAGACTTTTCTAATTTTTTTATAAAGGCTTATACTGCTACACACTTCCCCCTTAGGATCACCTTTGGTGCATCCCAAAGGTTTTGAACACTTGTGTTTTCATTTTTCATTTGTTTCCATGAATTTTTAAAAAAATTTTTAAATTTCCTGGTTGACCCATTCATTCTTTAGTAGGATGCTCTTTAACCTCTAAGTGTCCGTGCTTCTTTCAAGTTTCTTCATGTGACTGAATTCAAGTTTCAAAGTATTATGGTCTGAAAATCCCAATCTTTTTGTATCAGTTGAGACCTGATTTGTGACCAGTATGTGATCTATTCTGGAGAATGTTCCATGTACACTCAAGAAGAATGTGTATTCTATTGTTTTAGGATAGAATGCTCTGTATATACCTGAGAAGTCCATCTGGTCCAGTGTGTCATTCAAAGCCCTTGTTTCTTTGCTGCTCTTATGCTTAGATGGTCTGTCTATTGCAGTGAGTGGGATGTTAATGTCCCCTGCTATTATTGTATGGTTATCAATGTGTTTTTTTAATTTTGTTATTAACTGGTTTATATAATTGGCTGCCCTGAACTAGAAGCATGAATATTTATAATTGTTAGATCTTATTGTTGGATAGACTCTTTAAGTATGCTATAGTGTTCCTCTTCACCCCTTACTACAGTCTTTGGTTTAAAATCTAATTTGTCTGTTATAAGTACTGCTATCCCAACTTCCTTTTTTCTTTTTTTTAAACATTTTATTTATTTGAGAGAGAGAGAGAGAGAGAGAGAGAGAGAGAGGGAGGGAGGGAGGACATGCACATAAGCAGGGGGAGCTGCAGGCAGAGGGAGAATCAGGTTCCCGGTTGAGTAGGAAACCTGATGTGGGAGGTATCATGACCTGAGCCTAGGGCAGACACTTAAATGACTGAGCCACCCAGGGGCCTACCCCAACTTTCTTTTGATGTTGATTAAAGTGATAAAATAGTTCTCCACCCCCTCATTTTCAATTTGGAGGTGTCTCTGGGTCCAAAATGAGTCTCTTCCAGACAGCATATAGATGGGTCTTGCTTTTTTATCCAATCTGATACCCTGTGTCTTTTAATTGGAGCACTTAGCCCATTTACATTCAGAGTAACTACTGAAAGACACAAATTTAATACCATTGTATTACCTGTAACATCCCTGTTTCTGTATATCGACTCTGTTTCTTTCTGGTCTATGTTGCTTTTGAGCTCTCTCTTCACTTATAGGATCCCCTTTAATATTTCTTGCATGGTTGGTTTAATGATGAAAAATTCCTTTAGTTTCGGTTTGTCTTGGAAGCTCTTTATCTCTCCTTCCATTCTGAATGACAGCCTTGCTAGATAACATATTCTTGGCTACATGTTTTTCTCATTTAGTACCCTGAATATATAATGCCAGCCCTTTCTGGCCTGCCAGGTATCTGTGGATAGGTCTGCTGCCAGTCTAATGTTCCTAACTTTGTACACTGAGTACAAAAGTACTCAATGTACTTGCCTTGAGTGGCTTTCAGGATTTTCTCTTTATCTCTGAAGTTTGCAAGCTTCACTATTATATGTTGGGTGTTGATCTATTTTTTCTTTTTTCTTTTTTTTTAATTTTGAGAGGGGTTCTCTGTACCTCCTGGATTTGAATTCCTGTTTCCTTCCACAGATTAGAGAAGTTCTCAGCTATGATTTGCTCAGATATACCTTCTGCCCCCCCTTCTTCCTCTAATTCTAATTCCTTCCTAATTATAATATTGTTTTGCTTTATGGTATTACTGATTTCTCAAAACCTCCCCTTATGGCTAATTAGTTATTTTTCTCTTTTCCTCAGCTTCCTTCCTTTCCATCATTTTGTCTTCTGTGTCATTGACTCTCTCTTCTGCTTCATTTACCTTAGCTGTTAGAGAATCCATTTTAGACTGCATCTCAGTTAAAGCATTTTTAATTTCCGCCTGATTAGGTTTTATTTCTGCAATAAAAGATTGCCCAGTGTCTTTTATGGTTTTTTTTTAAGTCCAGCTGGTAACTTTATAATAGTTATTCTGAATTCTATTCCTGACATTTTACTTATATCTATATCGATTAGCTCTATGGTAGAGAGTATTGCCTCTGGTTCTTTCTTTTGCTATGAATTTCCTGTTTTTGTTTTTTGTTTTTTGTTTTTTTGGTCCAGAGAATAGGTGAATGAGAGAACAAAATAAAAAATATCAACCCAATATGACCCCAGTGAAATGCACAGAGACAAATCTGGAGGTCAGTAACTAAAGAAGAAAAAAAAAAAGGGAGGGGGAGAGAGAATGGTATCTCACAGGTGGACAAAACAGGGTTATCCACTTGGTCCTGGGTATATTTTTATATATGTGTTTGAAGACCTAAATCCCCAAATTGTAAAGAAATATATATACAAAATAAAATTTAAATTTAAATGAATACATCTATAAAATACAAAAGTAAAAATGAAAATTTTAAGAAGACTTAAAAACAGAGAGTAGATATAATAAGAAACTAGTTGAAAAGGAAAAAAAAGTAAAGAAAAGAAAATTTTATTTATTTTTTGAAGATGTTATTTACTTATTTTAAAGAAAGAGTGTGAGAGAGAGCATAAGCAGGGGAAACGGCAGGCAGATGGAGAAGCAGGTTCCCCACTGAGCAGGGAGCTGGATGTGGGACTTGATCCCAGGACCCTGGGATCATGACCTGAGCTGAAGGTAGACATTTAACTGACTGAGCTACCCAGGCGCCCTGAAAAGGAAATTTTAAACTGAAAGACTAAATACTCATGAGAAACAAACTTCGAATTCTATATACTATTTTCCCCTAGCACAGGAGTGTTTCAGTTTGGAATGATCCATAAACTTGGTATTCAACTGATGTTCCTGTTGGTCTTCTGGGGGAAGAAACTATTGCACTAATTCTCAGATATCTTTGCCTGGGTGGAGTTGCACCACCCTTTGTCAAGAGGCCTGGCCCAGTGTAAGCTGCTTTGGGTTGCTCTATGTGGTTTTTCTTCCCTGGAGGCTTTTTGTGCCACTTTAGAGGATGGAAAAAAAGTAAAAATATTGCTTCCCTGATCTCTAGCTCCTGAGATGAATGATCACTGCCCCCACTCTTCAATGTACCCTTAGGGAGAAGCAGTCCATCCCTTCTGTGTACACCAAACTCCACAGACTCCTGCAGTATCACCCATCCAATCCTGGGTGGGGAAAAAGGGGGCCTCACTGTGGCCTCTCCGCTCTCTGAGACCCTGCTCAGGGAGCAGTTGCCTGATCATGCATGCACCCACGCCACTCCTTCAGGGGGGAAAAAGTAGGGTCTCCCAGAGGTTGCCGCTTGCTGTGCCCCTGCATGGAGAGTGGCCACCTGATCCTGCCCAGTTTACAGTTTATGGCAACACCTAGCCGAGAGACCATTCTGAGGCTCACTCATTTGTAGCTGGATTCTCCTGCTTCAATGCTTGGGAACTCTGTTACAGTCAGGTACCCCCATTCTTTCTGTTACCTTGGGGATTCTGAGACCACACTCTCCCACCTATGATTCTGCTCCGATTTGCCACCTGAGCTCCTGTTAGGCAGGGATGTCCCTCACAGGAGACTTCTACAAGTTCTAATTTTGCACTTAGTTTCTATATTACTTTCCAGTAGCTAGCTTATGGAGCCCCCCCTGCAGTTTATATTCTGATATATCCCCCCAGATTCACATCTCTGCACCTCCTACCTTGAAAAGTGTTCATTTTTATTTTTTATAGTTTTAAAAAATTTGAAAAAAGTTTTATTTACTTATTTGAGAGAAAGAGTGAGAGAGAGAACACAAGCAGGGGAAGAGGGAGAGGGACAAGCAGGCTCCCCACTGAGTAGGGACCCCCATACGAGGCTTGATCCCAGGACCCTGTGATCATAATCTGAGCTGAAGGCAGACTGAGACACCCAGGTGCCCTCACTGTCACTTTTCTATTTGTAGAATTGCAGCAATTCTTTTCTTAGATCTCACTTTGAATTCACAGTTGTTTAGAATGATTTGACAGATAACTAGCAGAATTCAAGGGTCCAGATGAAATGCGGGTCCCCTATTTTTCTGCCATCTTCCCTCTCCCTGAGAAGTACAGACATTTTAACAATATTGTTCTTCCAATCCATGAGCATGGACGGTCCTTCCTTTTCTCTTTGTGTTATCTTCAATTTCTTTCATCAATGTTTTATATTTTTCAATGTACATATCTTTCACTTTGCTGGTAGAGTTTATTCCTAGGTATTTTATTCTCTTTGGTGTAACTGTAATTGGGGTTTTCTTAATTTCCCTCTCTGCTATTTCATTATTAATATATAGAAATGCAATAGGTTTCTTCATATTGGTTTTGTATCCTGCAACTTTACTGAACTTGTTTATCAGTTAAACAAGTTAAACTTGTTTTATCAGTTAAAGATAAATCTTGTTTATCAAGAAACTGCTAGCAGTTTCTTGGTGGAGTCTTTAAGGTTTTCTACTTAGAGCATCATGTCATCTGCAAATAATTAAAGTTTTACTTCTTCCTAACCAATTTGGATGCCCTTTCTTTTTCCTGTTAATGTGGCTAGGACTTCCAATGCTATGCTGAATATAAATGGTAAGAGTAGACATCCTTGTCTTGTTCCTAAACTTAGGAATAAAGTTCTGTTTTCCCCACTGAGTACGATATTTGCTGTGGGTTTTTCATATCTGGCCTTTATTATGTTGAGGTGTATTTCCTCTAAACTTATTTTGTTGAGGGTTTTTTTTTTCTCATGGATGTATGTTGTACTTTGTCAAATGCTTTTTCTCAATCTATTGAAATGATCATATGGATTTTATTCTTTCTCTTGTTGATGTGATGCATCACACTGATTGATTTGTGAATACTGAACCACTCTTACAACCAAGGAATAAATCCCACTTGATCGTGGTACAGGTTTTTAATGTACTATTTGATTCAGTTTCCTAATATTTTGTTGAAAATTGGTACATCTATGTTCATCAGATGTATTGGCCTGTACTTCTCTTTTTTTTTGTACTGTCTTAAAAATTGTTTTTTATTTAGTAGGTTCTATGCCCAACTTGGGGATCAATGAACATAGAGAGGGGAGAAAGAGAGGAAAACCAAGAAACAGACTCAACTACAGAGAACAAACTAATGGTTACCAGAAGGAAGGTGGTCAGAGGGATGGATTAAATAGGTGATGGGGATTAAGAAGGGCACTTGTTGTGATGAGTACCAGGTGTTGTATGTAAGTGTTGAAACACTAAATTCTACACCCGAAACTAGTATTACACTGTATGTTCGTTAACTAACTGGAATTTAAATAAAAACTCAGGGAAAAATATCAAACTCACAACCCCTAGAGATCAAGAGTAGCATGCTCTACAGACTGAGTCAGTCAGGTGCCACTTTGTAGTGCCTTTTTCCGGGTAATGCTGGCCTAGCAAAATGAATTTGGAAGCTTTCCTTCCTCTTCTATTTTTTTTTTTTTGGAATAGTTTGAGAAGAATAGGTATTCTTTTCCAGCTGTTTGGTAGATATCACTTATGAAGCCATCTAGTTCTGAACTCTCATTTGGAGTTGATTTACTGATTCAATTTCATTGCTAGTAATTGGTCTGTTCAAATTTTCTGTTCTTGGGGTGCCTGGGTGGCTCAGTCATTAAGCACCTGCCTTCAGCTCAGGTCATGAACCCAGGGTCCTGGGATCGAGCCCTGCATCAGGCTCCCTGCTCTGTGGGAAAGCCTGCTTCTCCCTCTCCTATTCCCCCTGCTTGTGTTCCCTCTCTCATTGTATCTCTGTCAAATAAATAAATAAAAATTTTTCCTGTTCTTGTTTCAGTTTTGGGAGGTTATAATTTTCTAAGAATTTATTTCTTCTACATTGTCCAATTTGTTGGCATACAATTTGTCATAATATTCTTACATTCCTTTGTATTTCTATGGTGTTTGTTGTTATTTCTCCTCTTTCACTTTTGATTTTAACTATTTGAGTGGTCGTCTTCTTCTTTTTTGGATGAGTATGGCTAAAGGTTTATCAATTTTGTTGGTCTTTTCAAAGAACCAGCTCCTGGTTTCATTGATTTGTTCCATTGTTGTTTTTTTTTTCAGTTTCTATTTCACTTATTTCTGTTCTAATCTTTATTATTTCCTTCCTTCTACTGGTTTAGGTTTTGTTCTTTTTCTAGCTCCTGTAGGTGTAAGATTAGGTTGTTTATTTAAGGTTTTTCTTCATTTTTAAAGTAGGCCTGTATTATTATAATCTTCCCTTTTAGAACAGCTTTTGCTGTATCCCAAAGATTTTAGACCATTGTGTTTTCATTTTCATTTGTCTCTCCATATATCTTTTTATTTCCTCTTTGATTTCCTGGTTGATGCATTCAGTGTTTAGTAGTGTTATTTAACCTCGATGTATTTTTCCTTCCAAAGTTTTTCTTGTGGTTGATTTCTAGTTTCATACCATTGTGTTCAGAAAAGATGCATGATATGCTTTCAACCTTTCTTAATTTATTGAGACTTGTTCTGTGGCCTAACATATGATTAAAATGTTCCATGTGCACTTGGAAGAATGTGTATTCTGCTGTTTTTAGATGGAATGTTCTGAATATATCTGTTAGATTCATCTGTTCCAATGTGTCTGTCTTTCAAAGCCACTGTTACCTTGTTGATTTTCTGTCTGAATGATTTATCTACTAAAGTAGGGTGTTAAAGTTCCCTACTATTATTGTATTACTACTGATTTCTCCTTTTATGTTTGTTAGTAGTTGCTCTATGGATTTGGGCACTCCCATGTTGGGTGCATAAATGTTTACATTTGTTATCTTTTATTAGATAGTTCCCTTTATGATTATTTAGTGTCCATCTTTTTCTCTTGTTATAGTCTTTGTTTTAAAACTTATTTTGTCCACAGTAAGTATTGCTACCTCAGCTTCATTTTCACTTCCATTTGCATGGTAAATGTTCTGCATGTGCCTTTAAATCTGAAATGAGTCTCTTGTAGGCAGAATATAGATGGATCTTCTGTTTTATCCATTTAGTATCCATATGTATTTATTGCTATTTTGTTACTTGCTTTACAGTTATTTTTGTAGTTCTCTGCTCCTTCTTTTGCTTTCTTCCTTTGTGGTTTTATGTCTTTCTTTAGTGATATACTTGGATTTTTTTCTTTTTCTTTTTTGCATATATGCCACAGGTTTTTGATCTGTGGTTACCATTAGGTTTGTATATTATATCCTGTGCCTATAGCAGTCTATATTAGGTTGACAGTCACTTAAGTTTGTACCTATTCTAAAAGCACTAAATTTTACACTTCCTGTTTAATATATATTTTGTCATAATTTACATCCTTTTATTTTGTGAAAATCTTGACTTTTATAGATATAATTGATTTTACTGCTTTTGTTCTTTAATATACATACTGGTTTTATAAGGAGTAACCCACTACTTTTATTATGCTTGTAGGTACCGGTGACATTTTTTTTCCTTTCCTAATTTTCCTACTCCTAATTGTGGTCTTTTCTTTCCATTCAATGAATTCCCTTTGATGTTTCTTGTAAGACTGGTTCGGTGGTGGTGAATTCCTTTAACTTTTATTTGTCTGGAGACTCTTTCCATCTCATTCTATTCTGAATGATAGTCTTGCTGTATAGAGTACTTTTGGCCGCACATTTTTCCCATTCAGCACTTTGAATAAGTCATGCTACTCCTTTCTGGAATGCAAAGTTTCTGCTGCAAAATCAGCAGATACACCTATAGGGTTTCCCTTATATGTAACTGTTTTCTCTTGTTGCTTTTAAAATTCTCTCTTTATCAGTATTTTCTGCCATTTTAATTATTAGGTTTCTTGGTGTGTACCCCCTAAGGTTTATTTGTTGAGGGGCTCTCTGCGCCTCCTAGATCTGAATGTCTATTTCCTTCCCCATATATAGGAAGTTTTCAGCTATTATTTCTTCAAATAAATTTTCTGCTGCCTTTTACTCTCTTCTTCTGGCATCCCTTTAACGCAAATGTTATTAGGCTTGATGATGTCATTGAGTTCCCTTAACCTTTTCTCATTTTTATTGTTTTTGTTTGTTTGTTTGTTTTCCCTATTCATCTTGGTTGCTTTCTATTACTCTGTCTTCCAGCTCACAGATCTGTTCTACCACTTCCTTAGCAACTATCTATTCCCTTAGTGTATCTGTAATTTCAGTTATTGAGTTCTTCACCTTTGATTGGTTCTTTTTACATTTTCTAACTTTTTGTTGAAGGTCTCACTGAGAACTTCCAGTCTTTTCTCAAGTCCAGTATCTTTATAACCATTATTTTGACTCCTCCCCAGCATATTGCTTATCTCTTTAATTTAGCTCCTTTATTGTGACTTTGTCTGTGCTTTCATTTGGTACATATTCCTCTTTCTTCTCATTTTATCTAACTCTCTCTGTTTCTATGTATTAGGAGAGTCAGCTGAAAGTAGGGACTTTTTGAAGACGAGGTCCTATAGTGCCCTGTGGTGCAGTGTCCCCTACTCAACAGAACCTGGTACTTTAGGAATATCTCCTACATGTGTTATATGCACTCTACTGTTGTGGTTGAGCCAAGTTTGCCTTCTGTCCAGTCAGCTCTAACAGTCATCTTTGCCTGTGGTGGGCAGGGTTTGGTCCCTATGCTGTTAAGGGGCCAATATGGGGCCACCTAGCACTTGTAGTTGGGTCAAACCACATGCCTACCTTCAGGCTGTTTGCCAGAACTGCAGCCCCACTTAAACCTTTCCTTGTATCGTGATTTCCTTTTAGGTGTATTGCGCTAAGTGAAACTTGTCAAATAAATCTTCCTTTTAAAAACTGAAAAAAAAAAAAAGAACTGCAGCCCCACTGAACTGCAGAGAGCTCTACCTGCACTGAGAGACTTTCACTGGCTGGTGGATCCTGCAGTTAGATCAGATGTCTGACCCCTGTCTATTAGGGTTGCAGTGACCCTGAACTACAGTGCTTTTTGTGATGCCTCCTATGAGTTTTTTGTTGGTGGGCAGGGCTGGCAGTCAGATCAGATGCTTGCCCTTAGCCCATTGCTGGGGCTGCACTTGAACTGGTGCCTGTGGTTATCTTCCCCTCTCCACGGGGCCAGAGTCACTTTGGAGTGGTTCTGGTCACTCTGGGAACTGCTTACAGAATGAGATATTCCAACATCACTTTGGAGGGACTCCTGTTATGTGGGGTTGGTTGAGTGGGGCAACTCCACAGAGGCCTCGGGGATGGGGGAATGGGGTGATGAGTGTTCATGCTGGTTCCCACAGGGAACTGGGTATCTAGGCTGAAAGGTGATGGAGAAAAATGGTGCCTGCCAGCTTTTTTGTTCTTGGAGAAGTCTCCTAACGATCACTGCCATTCCAGGGCATTTTTGAGATTAGTAAATAAATCTCTTTCCTATATACCCCAGATACTTTGAAAACTGCTGTGTCTATGCTGTATCTCAGTGGGATAGTTTGTTATCTCTTTAAGAGAAGGGAGTTTCTTATTGCCCTCCAGCTCCCTCAGAGCCAAGCCTCCTGATTTTTTTTTTTTAAGTAGGCTCCATGCCCAGCATGGACACCAATGCGGGGCTTAAACTCATGACCCCAAAATCAACACATGAGCTGAGATCGAGAGTTGGACATCCAACTAACTTAACCACACGGTGCCCCTCAAGTCTCCTGATTTTTAAAGTTCCCAGTGTTAAGTCCCACTGACTATAAAAATTGATGAAGTTAAGTCCATCTGGTTTTCAAAACCAAATGTTATGGGGACTTGTCTTCACAGCGAAAGTCCCCTGTGTCTGGGGTGTCTGGTGTGGGGTTTGTTCCTCTCCCTTCTCCATGCTTGTGGTGTTCCTCCCACTTGTGGGTAGTTTTTTCCCTTTAATTTAGAATTTATTTTATTAAATATTCTAGGTGGTGTGTGATAAACTGAACCTCTGCTGGTTTGCAGCTTAATGATCATGTATCTCTGGCAGTGTTTAATTTGGTTCCTGACTGACCAGGACTACCCTACAGTTTTTAATGTGGTCTCCTCTCTACGATTAATTGTGGAAAGTCTGTTCTGTCAGTCTTTGGTTCCTTTTTTTGGTTCCTTTTTTTACTTACGTTTATGTGACTATTATCTAGGTGAATCCATGGAGTGAGATGAGTTTAGGATCCTCCTATTCCGCCATATTCCCAGGCTTCCTTCTCAGGTCTATTATATTTTGTGGTTTCTGTCTATTTGTTGAATCAATTACTGAAATGTCTCCAGCTATAGGTATTTTGACCTTTTCTCCTGGTTTTATTCATCTTTGTCGCATGTATTTTGAAACTCTCTAATTAGGTACATACGCATTTAGGTTTATTATATCTTTCCAGTGAAATCTTTTATTGATCTTTGTTTGATTATAATTATTCTAGCTCTCTTTTGACTTTTGTTTGTATGATATATCCTTTTACATTGGACTATCTTTTTTCAAGTGTTTGGACCATTTGCACCTAATTAATGATACAATTGGACTAAGATTAACCATATTACTAGTTATTTTCTATTTGTTCCACCTGTTTCCCCCTTTTCCCTGCTTTTAGATTAATTGAATTTTTATGATTTGTTATTTATCTTTGCAATTAGTTTATCATTTACAGCTTAAAAATTTTTTTTACTGATTGCCTATGATTTCTAATAGACCCATTTAGTTATTTACATTATTACATTCTACCTTCAAATAGTACTGTGCCACTTCATGCATAGAGTAATAGCTTCATAACAATATACTCCTAATACCTCTTACCTATTATTTACAACAATAGTAACATTTTAATTATACCTATTATTTAAACCCATAGTACACTGCTACTATTTTTAGACAACAAATTATTTTATAAAGTGATTAAAAATAAAAATATTTTACATTTACCTTCATCTTAATAATTTCCAGACATCTTTTTGTGGACCCAGTATCTGTTTGGAATTATAGCCCTTCCTCTTAAAGAACTTCTTTTAGGGGCACCTAGGTGGCTTAGCCATTAAGCATCTGCCTTTGGCTCAGGTCATGATTCCAGGGTCCTGGGATCGAGCCCTGCATCAGTCTCCCTGCTCGGCAGGAAGGCTGCTTCTCCCTCTCCTACTCCCCCTGCTGTGTTCTCTCTCTTGCTAGCTCTCTCTCTGTCGAATAAATAAAAAAAATCTTTAAAAAAAAAAAAGGGCTTTTAACAGTTCTTGTGGTGCAGGTCAGCTGGCAATGAATTTTCTGTTTTTGTAAAAAATACATTTACAGGTGGTCTTCGACTTAAAATGGTTCAACTTAGGATTTTTTGACTTAACAATAGTGTGAGAAGGTTGAGTATTCAGTAGAAATCATACTTTGAATTTTGATCTTTTCCCAGTATAGCAATATGTAGTAAGATACAATCTTGTGTGCCAGTGAGCCACAGCTCCGTCAGCCACACAATCATGAGGATAAACAACTGATACACTTACAACCATTCTATACCTAGACAACCATTAGTTTTACTTTCAGTACAGTATTCGGGAAATTACACGATATACTCAAAACTTTATTATAAAATTAGCTTTATGTTAGATGATTTTGGCTAATGTAAGTCTTCTGACCACTTTTAAGGTAGGTTAGGCTGAACTATGATGTTTGGTGGATTAGATGTACTAAATGCATTTTTAATTTATATTTTCAACTTACAATGGATTTGTCATGAAATAACCCCATCCTAAGTTAAGAAAGATATGTTTTGCTCATTTCTTTTGAAAGATATTTTCAGGAGCACCTGAGGGGCTCAGTCGGTTAAGCGTCTGCCTTTGGCTCAGGTCATGATCCCAAGGCCCTCATATGGGAGAATTAGGCTCCTCCCTCTCCTATTCCCCCTGCTGTATGCTCTTTCCCTTTCTGTCAAATAAATAAAATCTTTTTTAAAAAGATATTTTCACTTGATAAAGAATTCTGTATTTTTTTCCCTTTCAGTTATTTTAAATGTCACTCTGTGGTTTTGGTTTCTGATGAGAAGTATTGCATTACTGGGTATTTACCCCAAAAATACAGATGTAGTGAAAAGACAGGCCGGGCCACATGTACCCCAATGTTCTCAGCAGCAATGTCCACAATCACCAAACTGTGGAAAGAGCCAAGATGCCCTTCAACAGATGAATGGATAAAAAAGATGTGGTCCATATACACAATGGAATATTACTCAGCCATCAGAAAGGATGAATACCCAACTTTTGTATCAACGTGGACAGGTTTGGAAAAGATTATGCTGAGTGAAATAAGTCAGAGAAAGTCAATTATCATATGGTTTCACTTACTTGTGGAACATAAGGAATAAAATGGAGGACTCTAGGGGAAGGGAAGGAAAAGTGAATTGGGTAAATCAGACGGGGAGAAGAACCATGAGAGACTGTGAACTCTGAGAAACAAACTAAGGGCTATGGAGGACGGGGTTGGAGGGATGGGTGAGCCTGGTGGTGGGTATTAAGGAGGACACGTATTTCATGGAGCACTGGGCGTGGTGCATAAACAATGAATCTTCGGTCACTGAAAAAAAAAGTATGCTGTGATTTTAATCTTTTGTTCCTCTGTGTGTAATATGTCTTTTTCTATGGCTGCGTCAAGATTTTCTCTTAATCTTTGACTTTAATATTTAATAAATACAATGTATATAAGTGTGTGTGTGTGTGTGTGTTGGTATTTACTCTGCTGTGATTCTCTGAGCTTTCTGGACCTATGATTTGACATCTTTAATTTTTGTTTTTGAAAACTCTCAGCTATTATTTCTTCATTTTTTAAAAAGAAATTTTATTTAAATTCAATTAGCCAATGTATACTACATCACTACATCATTCGTTTCAGATGTATCTTGTTCTCTCATCTTCTAAGTTTCTAATTACATGTGTGTTAGTCTATTCGACATTGTCACACACCTCTTGAATATTTTGGTTTTTTTCCCTACTCTTTTTTAATTTTTGTGTTACAGCACTGTGATTTCTAATGATCTATCTTAAAGGTCACTGATTCCTCCCCACCCCCACCCCAGGCTATGCTGAATCACCTTATGAGCCTTTTGGAGGCATCCTTCATTACTGTTACTTTTTTTTTTTTTTAAGATTTTATTTATTTATTTAACAGAGAGAGACTGCAAGAGAGGGCATACAAACAGTGAGAGAAGAAGCAGGCTTCCTGCTGAGCAGGGAACCTGATGCGGGGCTGGAATCCCTGGACCCTGGGATCATGACCTGAGCCAAAGGCAGACGCCTAACGACTAAACCACCCAGGTGCGCCCCCCCCATTTTTTCTTTTCACTTCTCTTTTTAAAGATTTCATTTATTTGACAGAGACACAGTGAGAGAGGGAACACAAGCAGGGGGGAGTGGAAGAGGGACAAGCAGGCTTCCCACTGAGCAGGGAGCCCAATGTAGGGCTTGATCCCAGGACTCTGGGATCATGACCTGAGCCAAAGGCAGATGCTTAACGACTGAGCCACCCAGGTGCCCCATTCCCCCATTTTTATTTCGAGTATTTCATTTGTCTTTTTTCCTACAGTTTCCATTGCTGTCCAACTGAAACTACACAACTTTTGATGCATATTAACTATATTTTCTACTAGAGTCTTTCACGTTAATCAGAATTATTTTAAATTCCCTGTCTAATAAACATTTGGTTCACCCTTTCTTTGTTTTTTTTTAAATCATAACTCCTAATTTTTGGTTGAAAGTTACACATTGTGTGTATGACAGAAGAGACTAAGGAATATAGTATTATGTCTGGAAATGGTCATGATCTAGTATCTGTAATTTTGGAAAAATTCTCAATTTACCCCACTTTCCTTCCAGTTATTACCTCAACTACTTCCAGTTATTCCTTTCAGTTTTCAAAAGAATTTTCCTTAAAGAATCATCTGTATAAGTTGTCTCTAATGTGTAAGTTGTTTCTTTCTTTAGTTCACAATCTGGCTTCCATCCCACTTCCTCTGGAATTGCTCTCGTTAAAGTCTCCAACAATGTAAATAGTCTCTTATCTATCCTAATTTTATTCAGTCTCTTAGCTCTGTTGGGGGAGGTCATCAAGAGGACATGACCACTGGTTGACCCATGAGCTAGACCCTGGTAATCAGAGGCTCCTGACCTCCTCCACTGTTCATAGAATGTGTATTTTGTTTGCCTTCCCTGATCCCAGAAGCTGCCCCAAGGACAGAGTCTCAAGATAGTGATGGGTTGTTGAGACCATTTGGATGGTACACATGACTGAACCCAGTTAAGACCTCTACAGAAATTTTAAGATTTGGCAGATGTCTATGGAGATCAACTCATTTTGGGGTGACCCAAGACAAGGTCATATATAAACTCCTTTGCTTTTTAAACCTGCCACCTACTAATCTGGAGTAGCCTGCCACTTTTCTTCAGTCTCCTCTTGCCCTCCCTGGTTTACAGGGGCTGGTTTCAGATTATATCCAGGAAGCTCTCAACAAGGTTGCAAGCAACACGCTGCTTACTCTCTCTTTTTTGAAACAATTTTTTTTAAATTTAAATTCAATTAGCAAACATATATTACATTAGTTTCAGATGTAGTGTTCAATAATTCATTTGTTGTGTATAACACTGAGAGCTCATCACATCAAGAGCCCTCCTTAATGCCCACCACCCAGTTACCCCATACCCCCACACACCTCCCCTCCAGCAGCCCTCAGCTTGTTTTCCTACAGTTAAGAGTCTATCATGGTTTTTCTCCCTCTGATGATTTCCCATTCAGGTTTCCCTTCCTTCCCCTATGATCCACTGCACTATTTCTTATATTCCACACATGAGTGAAACCATATAATTGTCTTTCTCTGACTTATTTCGCTCAGCACAGCTCCAGTTCCATCCATGTCAATGTAAATGAAATATTCATCCTTTCTGACAACTGAGCAATATTACATTGTATATATATATATATAGATATTTTCTTTATCCATTCATCTGTCAATACACATCTTGGCTCTTTCCACAGTTTGGCTATTGTAGACATTGCTACTATGAACACTGGGGTGCAGGTGCCCCTTGGGATCAATACATTTGTATCTTTGGGGTAATTACCTAGTAGTGCAATTGTTGGGTCATAGGGTAGCTCTATTTTTAACTTCTTGAGGAACCTCCATACCATTTCCAGAGTGCCTGTACCAGCTTGCATTCCCACCAACAGTGTAAGAGGGTTCCCCTTTCTCCGCATGCTTGCCAACATTTGTTGTTTCCTGTCTTGTTAATTGTAACCATTCTGATTGGTGTGAGGTGGTATCTCATTGTCGTTTTGATTTGCATTTCACTGATGCCAAGTGATGTGGAGCATTTTTAATGTTCAATTAACCAACATTAGTTTTTGATGTAGTGTTCAATGATTCATTAGTTGCATATAGCACCCAGTATGATGCTAAGCGTTTTTTTTCATGTGTTTGTTGGCCATTTGGATATCTTCTTTGGAGAAATGTCTGTTCATGTCTTCTGCCCATTTCTTGACTGGATTATTTGTTTTTTGGGTGTTGAGTTTTGTAATTCTTTATAGATCTTGGATACTAACCCTTTATCCGTAAGTCATTTGCAAATATCTTCTCCCATTCCATACGTTGCCTTCTAGTTTTATTGGCTGTTTCCTTTGCTATGCAGAAGTTTTTGATCTTGATGAAGTCCCAATAGTTCAGTTTTGCTTTTGTTTCCCTTGTCTTTTGGAGACATGTCTTGCAAGAAGTTGCTGCAGCTGAGGTCAAAGAGGTTGCTGCCTGTGTTCTCTAGGATTTTGATGGATTCCTATCTCACACTGAGGTCTTTAATCCATTTTGAATTTATCTCTGTGTATGGTGTAAGAAAACGGTCCAGTTTCATTCTCTACATGTGGCTGTCCAATTTTCCCAGGACGTTTTGTGGAAGAGATTGCCCTTTATCTATTGGATGTTCTTTCCTGCTTTGTTGAGGATTAACTGACCATGGAGTTGACGGTCTATTTCTGGAGTATCTATTCTGTTCCATTGATGTATGTGTGTGTATTTTTGTGCGAGTACCATATTGTCTTGAAGATTACAGCTTTGTAATATAGCTTGAAGTTGGCATTGTGATGTCATCAGGATTGGTTTTCTTCTTCAACATTCCTCTGGCTATTCGGGGTCTTTTGTGGTTTCATGCAAATTTTTGGATTATTTGTTCCAGCTCTGTGAAAAATGTCAATGGTATTTGGATAAGGATTGCATTGAATGTGTAGATGGCTCTGGGTAGCATAGACATTTTAACAATATTTATTCTTCCAATCCATGAGCATGGAATGTTTTTCTATTTCTTTATGTCTTCCTCATTTCTTTGAGACAACTTTTTATGACAGAGCCAGACACCTAGCCCATATTCATTCCCACCCTTATTATTTTTTGGCAAAATTGTGGTCTTGCTTAGTGTAGCAATGTGCTCAGATGAAAAAAAGTTTTTTTCCAGGCTTCCTTGCATATAGAGATGGTCATTTGACTACGTCCTGGCCAGTGAGATATAAGCAGAAGTTTCTGGGTGGGACTATCTTTAAGAGAGGTAGGGGCTGACTCTGATGGTTTTTGTCCCATGCTTACTCTCCCCTTCTCCGTTCCCCTCTTTTCTTGGCGTGGAATGAAGATACCGTCATTGGGATCCAGAAGCTCTTTTGCAACTGTGAGAAGACCCTGAGGATACTAGCACACTATTACTCCTGCCTACATTTTATTGGTCAAAGACATGATCAAGTCCAGATTCATGAGACAATAGATAGGAATTATCATATTTCAAGGAGAGAGAAACTAGTCTATAAAACCAGTCTAGGGCGCCTGGGTGGCTCAGTGGGTGAAGCCTCTGCCTTCGGCTCAGGTCGTGATCTCAGGGTCCTGGGATCGAGGCCCGCATCGGGCTCTCTACTCCGCAGGGAGCCTGCTTCCTCCTCTCTCTGCCTGCCTCTCTGCCTACTTGTAATCTCTCTCTGTGTGTCAAATAAATAAATAAAATCTTAAAAAAAAAAAAAACAACCAGTCTATACAACCGCTTGTTCCAGAAACCTAGTCATCAAAGATACCTCCATTTCCCTCACTCTTCACATCTAACCCATCAGGGAGTCCTGTTGAATCTGTTGTTAAAGTACATACAGAATTCATACATTTTTCTCCCTGCCACCATCCTCCAGGAGGAGTCTCTTAATTGGTCTTTTCCCTTTTACCTTCCTTTCATCAATTTTCCTCACAGCTTCAAGAGTCATCTTAAAATGCAAATCAGTTTGCTTTGTTCATTCACTTAAAAAATGACTTTGTGGGGTACCTGGGTGGCTCAATCAGTTAAGTGTCCCACTCTTGATTTCAGGTCAGGTCATGATCTCAGGGTCATGAGATGGAGCCTGCTGAAGATTCTCTCTCCTCTCTCTTTGCCCCTCCCCCCAATTCATGCAGTCTCTTTCTTAAAAAAAAAAACTTTATATTGCATTTAGAATAAAATTTGAATTCCTAATAATAGCATTCAAGGCTATGTATCATCCTCCCTCTGCCTATCTCTCTAATCTCATCTCATTCTAGTTTCTTCTTCATTCACTATATTTGGGCTGCACAAGTTTTATTTCAGAAACTTGAACTTTCTAAGCTTTCCTATTTCACTGCCTTTACATATGTTGTTATATCTTTCTAGAATGTTCTTTCCTTAATTTCTGCCATGACTAGCTCACTCTCACCTCTTAAGTCTTTGTTAATGTACCATTTTCTGAAATCAGCCTTTCCTGATCCTCTCTTTAAAGCTGGTCCCCTTGCTATGCCCTTTGTTGGATTCTGTCATAACTCTTTTTGTCTGTTTACTTACCTCCTCAAATAGAGTGTGAGCACCATGTAGACAGCCATTTCTGTTGTTCACTGTTGTATCCCCATACCTGGCCTTGGTACTTTGTAGGTTTTAGACAAAAATGCTGAATGAGTGAGTGAATGGATACATGAGACAATGAAGGTCTGATCCAGGACAGTGGCCATGGGTAAAAAGGGAAAGAATATTTGAAAATTTTAAGACCCAGGTTAAATGTCTAGTCCTCTCTGAGGCCTCTCCTTATCTCTCTAGTCGGAAATTGAGTATAATGTCCCATGGCTGAACATCCTCTAATTTGTTTGTGCCTCACTTGTGGCACTTAACATGCCCTAACCCTTACAGTGATTGTTTTGAATGACTCCTCTTTCCTGCCAGATTTTTACCTATCTTAATGCACAGACTACATTTATATGTCTCCCACAATGTGCAGCATTGGCATATAGTAGACTGAATATATGTGTTGAATAAAAGAATGAGGGAATGATCTGAAAATTTTCCAGTTCTAGGGTAAGAAGAGGCTTCCACAGATTGGGTACCTGAGTAGCTTTCCTGTGATTCAGTTTCTTGGGGGAGCAGCCCATCCTGCTTGAAAGTTTTCCAATCTCATTACAAAGGTTCTTTGTCCAGGGCATGAACTTGCCAAATCTCACTTTCTGAAGTAAACCAAAGAAAGATACAAATAATGGACTGATCATCCAGATTTAATAACCTCAAGTAAAAGCCTACTGTTTCCCTAGTGAATTATAATACATAGTATTTGAGCATTTCCCAGCACATCCCAGTTAGACCAATAGAAATGATTTTAAACTTCCAAACTTTGCTACCTGGGGAAGCCTGGTAATAGTGCTGAGCATACTCCGAGGAGGTACTTGGATCTCAGCCAGTCTCTGCCCTGGCTGAGCCCCTCATCCTCCCTCCTTCTCTGGTGTCTGTGGGAATAGACCTTAGGGAAGAAGAAGGTAGAGCTGAACTGAGACTATCAGGGCCTCATTAGTATTTGCTGCTTAGAGATTTCCCAAAGTTCAAGGGTGTAAATCTCCACAGGCAGCTTTATTTTAGATCAATTAAAGTCAGCCTCAGATTTGCTTTTATTCTAAATAAGTCTCAAGAGGTTAGTTACAAAGATGTCTATAGGAACTCCCCAGGTGACAACCCAAAGACAATCAGAAGCAGCAGGGATTTATTAAAAGAGTAAGCAAAGGGCACATGTCCAGGAGGTGTCCCTATAGATCTTAATCCAAACATCCTGAGTAACCTGGCAACTCCAGAGCCAGCTCTCTCTGCTATGTAACTTAAGGAATGTCCCTGGGAAACCCTCTCTATTCCTACCCTAAATCTTTGCCTTGCAGTCATTTCTGGATTAGTCAGGAGAGTCTAATCTCTGATTTTGGGACATCTCTGTTAACAAACACTTCTCTAATCTACACAAACCACCAATAGCCAGATTAAATCCCCTTCTGGAAACAAAACCTTCATCTCATTGTACCCTTCATCACAGATTGTTTCCAATAAGAAACAAAACTCAAACAAAACAATTATTCAAAAACCAAACTGTAAAATATGGAAAAACCTATAAACGTCATTTCATGCAGTCATTAAATGCTTATGATGAGTTCCTTACTCCATGAATAGCTATTTACCAATAATTTTAAGTGAAAAATCAGGATCAAGAATTCTATATATCATATAAAAAGCTCTGTAAAACCACACTGAGGCAAGGGATAAATAGAAAATACCAAAATAATAATCATGAAAGTATTATGGATACTATTTCCTAATTTTTATTTTTAATAGCATGTATTACTATCGTAATCAGGAAAAAAAACACATTAAAATGGTTATGGAGCGATATAGCATACAGTCATGATGCCAGGTGGCAAGGAGGCCCATGATGGAGACCATACAGATTATTTGCTGGGAACAGTGACCAGGGTGGAGAATGGATTTGTAAAGGCAAAAGGAAGCCATCCAGCACACTGAATATTTATTTAGTGTCATGAGTGTTTGTATGCTTGGACTGAGGCCTTGGTTCCTCCCTAGTAGTACAAGAGGCTACCCTCAGTTCCTTGCCACATTAGCCTTCTCACTTTGGTTCACTGAAGCACACAAGAGCCAAAGAGAGAAAATGCCAGCCAGATGGAAGGAAAAGTCTCTTGTAACCTAATAATGCAAATGACACCACATCATTTTTCCTGTATTATATCCAGTAGGAGCAAGTCAGTAGGTCCAATCCATACTCAAAGGGAAGGAATTAAACAAAAATGTGAACAACACTGCCCCCCTTTATTCTAATAGAGTCCTAATTTTGTTCCCTCTCTTTCTAATGATCAAATGCCTCACGGGTAGTTGGGTCTCTTCCCAGCTCCAGGGGGTCAATCTTAATTAGCCTATACCAATCATGGTGATTCTATATCCCTTGCCAAGCATTTTAAGTATAAGAGTATGATGAAATTCCAGTAAAAATATGTGAGGCTAATCTCCTGGTAGGCTTCTGGGAAGATTATCCTCACTATTTAAAAGGACATAAACACAGGGACACTTCCTGCTCCTCTGAATGTGTGATGTCCAGAACTTTGTCAGCCATCTTGGAAATAAGGGGCATCCAGATTAAGAAGGTAATACACCAAGTAAGGACAGCAGAGCAGAAAGATTCAGAAAACACGTGGGCTTCTGATGAAGTTACTGAGTTGCTGAATTAACCAACTTTGGATCATCCAACTCTAGTTCTTATTATATGATTTAACAATGTATTCATTATTTTGTCACTTTTGGTTGGATTTATATTACATGCCACTGAAAGTATCACAACAGATAATAGTGTGCCTTATTCCTTAAATAGCATCTCTCACACACAGAGTAACTTATTAAAGTCTGGGACCTTCGGCAAGTTATTTAATCTCTCTTTACTTCAGTTTTCTTATCACGAAATGGGCGAAATAACAGTAACTACATCATATATCTCTTGTGAAGATCAGATACACTACTGTACATAAACAATGCCTGACACATTACAATGGTGTAATAAATATGCAGTATTATTATTACTTATGTCAGACATTATACTGGGCAACTTACACAATGATTATTTTCTTTCCAGGGAGGCAGACATCATCATTTTTATTTTACTGGTGAAAAAATGAGATCAAGTGGATGAAATAATTTATCCAAAGTCCACAGAATGACTATATTAAATAGAGGCTGGTATATTTCCATTTTATAGGTAAGGAAATTGAGGTTTGGTCACATAACTAGTAAATAGCAGAGCCAGGATTTGAAGCCAGACATTCAAACTCCAGAGGCAATGTTTTTAACCACTATTCTAGGTACTACTTCCACAGATGCATCAGCATTTATTGAACCATTCCCCTGTTGTTGGATAATTAGGTTTCTAAACTTTAATTGTTCTAAGTAAATGAACATCTTGTACAAATATCCTTCATGCAGTTGAAAAATGATTTCTGTATGATAAATTCCTAAAAGTGGAAGAAGGTCTGTTTTTTAATATCCAACCGTGCCGTACATAATCAGAGGAGCAAAAATCAGAAATTAATAGAAATTCTTTAACATGCTCTAGAGCAAGGCATCTGAGCTGGGAGAGAAATCTTTGTGTATTTTCTGAACTGGACTTGGACATGCAAATTAGGAGCAGATCTGTGCTCCCAGCCCCTACCCCTATCCTCACAAATTTAGGACTTTTTTTTTCCTGATATTACCTTGAGATTAAAGCAAGAGTATATGGGTGCCTGGGTGGCTCGGTGGGTTAAAGCCTCTGCTTTCAGCTCAGGTCATGATCTCAGGGTCCTGGGATCGAGGCTCGCATCGGGCTCTCTGCTCTGCAGGGAGCCTGCTTCCTTCTCTCTCTCTCTCTGCCTGCCTCTCTGCCTACTTGTGATCTCTCTCTCTGTGTGTATTAAATAAATAAATAAAATCTTTTAAAAAAATAAATAAAGCAAGAGTATGAAACAAAAAATCAGAGGGGAACTCATGACAGAGCATCCCAGACACGGGGCTGCTTGCTCTAGTCCTTCCTCCAGCTACTCTCACCCTAAGCAGCTTCTTTCTGCCTTTCTTCCTCCAGACCTTCCCGTATCTTACTGGAAGGCAATGATGTGAAGTGACTGAAGGGAGCTGACAGGAACTACATGGCATTATGCCGAATTAACATTCACAGATGACACCATGATTTTGGATGTGGTGTTATCTATACCATCCCCATTCATTTATTCAACGCACAAATATACACAGAGTGACTATCATTTGCCAGGCAATGTTCTAAAAACCAGGGATACATCAGTGAACAAGAGCCAAAATTCCCTGTCCTATAGAACTATATATATTCGTTGACGAGGTGTTGAATACAGGACACGCCAATACACAGATTCATTATGTCATCCATGAATACTAATACATTCAGAAATTCTCTTCTACCTCATTCCAGAAATTCTCTCTAGCTTTACCCTAGTCCCCAGAAATTTCCAAAATATTTACCTCTCCAGCTAAACGATGCCTTCCTTAGATCCATTACTCCAAGCTTAACTTCTTCACCTGAGTTATGTCCTGTCCAAGGAAAATGCATAGCTCAATCCACTTTCATCAGGCTGTTAGCCCTACCATTGTCCAGAAACTATTTAGGTACAGCAAATTCATAAGCAAGTCCCCCATTTTCCCTTTTTAAGGTTACTTTCTTTTTAAATAGGTGATATAGACATGTAATTATGTCTCCAGCTTCCAAGTTTCCTTTGCCAGTGGAAACCACTGTTTCCACTTATTATTTCAGGGGGGAAAAATCACTGTAAATATAACCCATGATGAGTGGAACTATCTTTGTTGCTCCAGAATCTGTGTTTAGAGTCTATAGTGAGGCAGAGAGGTACTGAAATCCTCATATTCAGAAGAGACACCACCAGCAGCCACATTTGGGAGTCAGATACTCCCTCCAGGTTTAATAAGATTCAGACAAACCAGTTCTGCCATGCTCAACTATGTACTCCACATTTCCCAATTCACAAAATCAAAAGACTCGGGAAGAGAGTAAGAAATTCTTAAAGTTGTGACAGCTTAGAAAAGATTTATGGCTTTTTTTCTCCTTTCTCACAGAAGACAGGGCAGCTTCCTCTAGTACTACACCAAGAAAAGTAAGGAGGGATGTCCCAAGAAAATCCCCAGCAGGTTTTGGGGAGTCTTCAGAAAGAGGAGGCAAGTATATAAATCCCTGGTTGGAAGCTCACAGAATAGTGGAATTGATGATGCTACCATCATAACTTCTATGGGGTGCCTGTCATGTTTGCATGTTCCTAAAGAGGTGTGCCTACAATTTGCCTGGAAATATCCAGATGTGAGGCTTGCTGGAGTAGCCTGAGCCAGTGCAGCAATAAGGGCAATGGAAGTGCAATGGTTGATTTTACATGTCAGTTTGCCTGGGTCACAGGATGCCCAGATGTTTGGTTACACATTATCTCTAGGTAAACCTTTGGGAGTGTTTCAAAAGGGATTAGCCTTGGAGTAGGTAGACTGAGTAAAGCAGACTAGTCTTCCCAGTGTGGGTGGGTATCAGTCAATCTGTTGAGGGCCTAAAAAAGATCAAAATTGCAGAGGAAAGGAGAATTCACTGTCTGCTTAAGCTGTGGCAACAGTTTTCTCCTGTCCTTGGACTATGGCTTTTTTCATTGGTGCTCCAGTTCTCAGGCCTTCGGACTCAGATTGCAACTACACACCAGTTTCTTGTGCCTCCAGTTTGCAGATGGCAGATTGTGGGACTTCTCACTCTCCATAATCCTATGAGCCAATTCCTCATAAATCTCTTGAGATATATATTATACCATTAATCTTATCCCAGCCTTCCCCAAAGGTAACTGTGGCCTTTTACCAGAGTTACTGTGCACTGGGGAAAAGGAAATTATTAGACCTTTCAGAGACCACTAGACACTGACTCTGAACGGACTCTGAACTGACACAAATTCCAAGAGACTCAAAGTATCACTGTGGTCTGCTAGTCAGAATAGGGGCTTCCTGATGTTAGGTGATCAATGGAGTTTTAGCTCAGATTCACCTTACAGAGGGCATAGTGAGTCAACAAACCTACCATATGGTTATTTTTCCATTTCTAGAATGTATACTCAGCAGCCAGCAGAATCCTCACATTGGTTCCCTGAACTGTGGAGTGAGGGCTATTATGCTGGGAAATGCCAGATAGAACTATCTCTATCTAGGAAAATAGTAAATCAAAGGCAGTAGCACACTCCTGGAAGGAATGCAAAGATTAGTGCCACCATCAAGAATCTGAAAGAAAGGGTGGCTGGGTGATAGACATTAGGAAGGGTATGTGCTACGGTGAGAAAACAAACAAACAAACAAACAAACCTGAAAGATGAAGGTAGTGATTCCCACCACATCCCAATTCAACTCTGGCCTGTGTGATGGATCTAGAGAATACAATGGGTTATCATAAACTTAACCAGGTGGTGATTCCAATTGCAACTGCTATACCAGATGTGGTTTCACCACGTGACCAAACTGACACATCCCTTGGTAGCTGGTATGCACCTACTGATCTAACACATGCTTTTTCCTTGATATTTTCTAGTAAAGATCACCAGAAGTAGTTTGATTTCAGCTGACAAGGCCAGCAATACACCTTCACTGTCTTACCTCGGAGATATATCAACTCTGCAGACCTATGTCATAATTTAGTTCACATGGCTCTTTTTTTTAATGTTATGTTAGTCACCGTACAATATGTCATTAGTTTTTGGTGTGGTGTTCCAAGATTCATTGTTTACATATAATACCCAGTGTTCCATGTAATACGTGCCCTCCTTAGTACCCATCACTGGACCAATCCATCCTCACACCCCTATCCCCTCTAAAACCCTCAGTTTGTTTCTCAGAGTTCACAGTCTCTCATGGTTTGTCTTCCCCTCCAATTTCCCCCTTCATTTTCCCCTTCCTTCTCCTAATATCCTCCATCCTATTCCTTATGTTCCACAAGTAAGTGAAACTGTATGATAATTTACTTTCTCCACTTGACTTATTTCACTTAGCATAATCTCTTCCGGTCCCATCCCTGTTGATGTAAAGTTGGGTATTCATCCTTTCTGATGGCTGAGTAATATTCCATTGTATATATGGACCACATCTTCTTTATCCATTCACCTGTTGAAGGGCATCTAGGCTCTTCCCACAGTTTGGCTATTGTGGACACTGCTGCTATGAACTTTGGGGTGCATATGGCCCTTCTTTTTCACTACATCTGTATCTTTGGGGTAAATACCCAGTAGTGAAATTGCAGGGTGATAGGGTAGCTCTATTTTTAATTTCTTGAGGAACTTCCACACTGTTTTCCAAAGTGGTTGCACCAACCTGCATTCCCACAAACAGTGAAAGAGGGTTCCCCTTTCTCTACATCCTCTCCAACATTTGTTGCTTCTTGGCTTGTTAATTTTTGCCATTCTAACTGGTATAAGGTGGTATCTCAATGTGGTTTTGATTTGAATTTCCCTAATGGCTAATGATGAACATTTTTTCATGTGTCTGTTGGCCATTTGTATGTTTTCATTGGTGAAGTGTCTGTTCATGTCTTTTGCCCATTTTTTGACTTGATTATCTGTTTTTGGGGTGTTGAGTTTGAGAAGTTCTTTATAGATCTTGGATATCAGCCCTTTGTCTGTAGTGTCATTTGCAAATATCTTTTCCCATTCCCTGGGTTGCCTCTTTGTTTTGTTAACTGTTTCCTTTGCTGTGTAGAAGCTTTTTATCTCAATGAATTCCCAAAAGTTCATTTTCACTTTTGTTTCCCTTGTCTTTGAAGAAGTGTCTTGAAAGAAGTTGCTGTGGCCGATGTCGAAGAAGTTACTGCCTATGTTCTCCTTTAGGATTTTGATGGATTCCTGTCTCACACTGAAGTCTTTCATCCATTTTGAGTTTATCTTTGTGTATGGTGTAAGAGAATGCCTGATTTCAAGCTATATTACAAAGATGTGATCACCAAGACAGCATGGTATTGGCACAAAAACAGACACACAGACCAATGGAAGAGTAGAGAGCCCAGATATGGACCTCAACTCTATGGTCAAATAATTTTCAACAAAGCAGGAAGAAATATCCAATGGAAAAAAGACCGTCTTCTCAATAAATGGTGCTGGGAAAATTGGACAGCTATATTCACATGGCTTCTGATCACTTTTTCCTTCCACAATATATCACACTCATCCATTACACTGATGCTATTATTGGACATTTGAAATTTTCTTTTTTCCTTAAATTGAAACAACTGTTTTATAATGATAGTAAGGATTTTCTTAGCAATGTTTTCATCATGATAGTCAAATGAACTGTGTATTCATCACCAGTGTGAAAAAGCCCATGTTTTCACATTTATACATGTTTATACATGAAACGATGGAAATTATATAAGCTTTAAAGACATCAACCTCCCTCTTGCTTTCTCACCTCAGCTGACTGTAGTCCCTAGGGAGTATGCCAGTGACGCTTATTAAATCTTCCTCTTCAACACAGAACTAATTCTGTAAGTGGACTCAGGACTCCTCTTTGGAAAGGATGGTATCTTTTTCCCCTGTGCAGGCATACCTGGGAGTATGTGGTCCAAAACTCAGAGTTGGGGATCAGGGGAAAGTGAGAGCCCCCACTTAAGCCTTGAGCCTAAGCAACACTTGCTAACTCAGAATTTACCAAGAAGTCCTACATTCAGAGTTTTTAGACACTGACTCAGCTAATTAATAACTCTCATTCTGTCAATTCTCCCTACTACTGGGTCTAGGATAAGGTCGGTGATATATAGGCCCAGTTAAATTTCAAAAGAAAGATCATTATTAGATAAGGTTGGGGGCACCTGGGTGGCTCAGTTGGTTAAGCGTCTGCCTTCAGCTCAGGGTCTTGGGATCAAGCCCTGCATCAGGCTCCCTGCTCTGAGGGAAGCCTGCTTTCCCCTTTCCCCCTCCCCTCCCCCTCACTTGTGCATTCTCACTCTCTCTCTCCCTCTCTCTCAAATAAAGAAATAAAACCTTTAAGAAAAAAAAGAGAGAAGCAGCCCCTCCACACACAGCAAGGAGCCCAATGTGGGGCTCAATCCCAGGACCCTAGGACCATGACCCCAGACAAAAGCGGATGCTTAATGACTGAGCCACCCAGGCGCCCCTTCTCCCATGCACTTTTTCTCAGAAAATACTACAGGATATTTTACTCCAAAAAAGGGAGTAGATTAAGAAAGGAGGAAGATATGGGGTGCAGAACACAGGAGATCCCACAAGAGAGAGAAGTGAAAGGATCCCAACAATGAAAGACATCCTACAAAGAGAATTATGTACCAGATTGGAGCAATGTGATTCAAAAGTCATACATATTAAGGGCTGCTATCCCCATTCCTTTTGTCATTATGCCATTTAAAAAATCTTGACAAAGCTACTAATAAGTGTATTCCATTGGAAAAAAATAAGGAAGGCATGAGATCCAAGAAATACATAGTTCAAATCAGGAGAAAACCAAGGGGAATTCCTAGGATAGCAGTAAAGGGAAGTCTCAGAATCACAGCTGCAGGATTAAAGGACAATCAGAGTAGAATGAATCTCTAGCAAGAGTCAGTCTTTCTCTCTCTCTCTCTCTCTCTCTCTCTCTCTCTCTCTCTCTCTCTCACTGGAACTGATAGATTAGCTGATGAAATTGCCCTTGTGGGAATCTATAAAGAAGTTATTAGAAGACATGAGAAGAAATAGCAATCGGTAAAAGAAAAATAATGTAAAAACTATGAAAAGATAAAGTAATTACTAACTTCAGGGAAGAAGTAAGAACGTGATCACAGTACATTATAATAATCTAATAGAATATCTGGACAGACAATAATAATGTAAATATTGAATACTGATTTAACCAAAAATGTATGATAACTCTACTGGGAAGATGGGGAAAGAAAAGCAGAGAGGATGGAAACGCATCAATGCTAAATCTTCTCTATCCTTCCTATTGACCATAATAGGAAGTCAAAGGACAATGTCAAAAATAAACCAATAAAAAAAATACTTGGAAATCTGTAGATAGGTAAACAGAGATATATGAAACCCAGAAAACACAGCTAGAAAAGGAGTCCAAAGTTTCTGCCTCTGGAGAGGAAGACTTGAGGAAGTGAGGAGTGGGATAGAAAGCCATTATATTTATAATAAGTCTTCCAATACTACTTGACTTTTTATTCTTACTACATGCATTACATCAATCAAAGTCCAAAGTAGTATTTAAAATCCCTGGTTTCCAAGAATGGCCATAATGCCTGATTTGGCCTGATTTATATTTAAACTGGATATTCACTCTGAATATCCAGCTTGATCTCCCTTTGTAAATACCCACAGTTTACACCACCCTCCATATTTCCCAAATGCACAGTGAAATCTCATGAACATAGAATAGGGATAGGGAAACTATAGTGTCAGGCAAAACTGGCCTGCCACCTGCTTTTCTATGAGCTGTGAATGAAAATGGTTTTACTATTTTAAATGGTTGCAAAAATCAGAAGAATAGTATTTTGTGACACATAAAATTACATGAAATTCGTATTCAGTGTCCATGCTCATTTGTTTACATTTTGTCTATGGCTGCTTTTGTGCTACAATGGCACAGATGAGTAGTTGTGACAGTGACTGTGGCCAGCAAAGTAAAGATTGTTTGCTATCTGGTCCTTTATAGAAAATGTCGACTCATGACTTAGAAGCTTAGTAAGACAGGATGGGTATATGTCAGACTATCTCTCCTCTGTTAGTACCTTATTGAAATCATATTCTGGAAATATAGGCACATTTAAGCAAATGCACACTCCAACTATCAGAAAATCATCTCCCCTAGCATCACCATTGAAGCCTTTTGTCAGATTTCATCACAGCAATTCCCTGGCAACCCTCACTCCCTAGCACAATGATTTCTGCTTGTGATCCACAATAACTTGTGGCCTGTCATCTTCTCAATAAAAAAACAAAGAAAAACTTACTTAGAACCTGACTGTAAGAAAATTGGGGATACCATCTTCCAGTCTCTAGCATTACTGTCATCAGGAAGAAAAGGAAACTAGGAAGGTAAATGTTCTAGAAAAAAAAGAATGTAACTAGAAATAAGCAATATTCTGATTTTCTTCATTATAAGAGGGCCTATCTCCCCAAAAGTGGTACTATACTAGCAACACTAGGAAAATGAAAACTGAAATGTATTTTTTATGTTTTTTTCATCATTGACTTCAAATCTAGACCTATTCTCCATAAAATTGATTCTAGAAAGGTAGTTTGTCTTCAAGACCTTCTGTTGCTTGGCCATAGGGTGGTCCCAAACCAAATTTTCATCTCAGAAAATCAGATTAAGAAGTTTAGGATGGGGAGAGGAGGATAGAGGTCATAAGCTGTTTTCTGTCTATATTGGGTTTAAACAACTGAGACATTTCCATACACTTACCTGGGCATTCCCTCTTCTGATCTGGGATACAGATACTGTGATCCGTCCTCTTAAGGAACTTCTTCAAGTTACATTTTAGTTTTCTGTACTGGGGAAGTCAGTGATGTTGACTCCACCAAAAGAACTCCCTGGTCCTATTTCTGGATTAAGACTTGACTGCTGTAACACTTCAGGGTCAAGACTTCTTGAAAAACTGGCTTGAGTTGTGCATAAACCTGAGGAATAAGAATGGGAAAGAGAAAATAGAGTCCTGTTTTCAGGGGTTATTTGGGACATTAAATAAATTTCCAAAAGATTCAGACCTAAAGATAAAGCTAGGATTTACTGAAATATAGGGTACTGAGAGCAGAAGGACCTTCTGATCTCTACTCAACTTTATTGCTCTGCATTATATCTTTATTTTCAGTCATTCCCATCATGCCTCTGCAGTGCTATTATAGTTTATAACTTCAAGCAAAGAGACAAATTAATATTAGTGGTATATGGCCTTAGGAAAGAATCACAAACCTCTTCTCTGAAAAGATTAGAAGCCCAAGAGGAATATAAATCTTTATAACACAATGGAAGGATACTGGCCCAAGGATATATAACCTCCTTCCTCACTGCTACTCATTGTTTTCCTTTCTGGCAGAAAATCCTCAAGAACATTTTCCTCTATTCCAAAAACTGAATTTGTGTGTGTCCTTATGGGAGACAAAGAGGCAATGAGCCCTATTCCTTCTCTCCAACTTAGCCCTTCTAGCTTCCCTCCCTCCCTGATCACCTAAGTGCCCCATCTCACCTACTATGTGAGCTTCCAGGCCTCTTTCTACAAAAGTCTTCTTTTATGTCATGGTTATACATTCCTCATCACTTTTTGGATTCTGTTACTGAATGTGGAACTAGATGTCCTTAGGCAGAACATTTAAGAATTTGCTCCGGTCACTCCAGGATCTGTTCCTTGGTGTAGTTCTGACCTCAACCCCTTAAGGCATAGCTGCCATAATTGAGTCAGAGCTAATTCAAAGAAACTATGGCAAAAGATTTTTGGGCCAAAAGAGTTCCCACTTAGGCTGAACTCCTGATCCAGCAAGGATGTTCTGTGTTTCAACACAGGGTACTCTTCTGTCTCTAATACCTGACCATTACTTAGCTCAGAGGACAACTACAGGCCAGGGGGAAGTCAGCTTTTAAGAAAAGAGATACAGACTTTCAGAATGCCATCCTGGTACATACATAAGCTTTATGGAAATTAAACACCATCTTAATCTACATGCTGGCATTGCAAATTGTGGTTTTATACCCCCTGCTGACCATTCCCTCAGTGAAAAAGATCTTCCCCAGAACTTGCTGTAAACACTTCTATTTGTGTTTCTTACTTTTCTAGTTCTTCAACTACCACTCAAGGACATTTGGGGACTGAAGTTCAAAACCCTGAAACCTGTGTACCCTTTACCCTGTGTTAAGCCTTTTATTTTGGTAAAAATCTCATTTGTGTTCTACCACAGTCCCAAAAGTATCAGTACCCCCATTTAATAAGTAAGAAAACTCAGAGAAATAACTTGCTTATATCATATTTAATGATACAGCTGGGACTTGAATCTAGACTTTTCTAAAGCCAAGACCTCTGCTCTTTCCAAGTCCCATGATACTGTTCATCATTCAATTGGGAATTCAATTTCTAAAGGTATCAAAGAAGAAAAGAATAAAATCCTCCAAGTCCATCATTTCATAGGTTAGGTTAGAACTAATAGTAATCATGAGGAAGAGGGAACATGAAATGAAAGAGGTAATAATATAACTTAGGCTGGAGCATAGAATACAATTGAATATGTCTACTTTACCAATTTCACAGGTCCCAGTCTCCCTATGACTGGAGATTCAAACAGTTATTCCTCACTTCCCAAAGCTCACAGGAAGGGTAAACTTGTTTTGTACAACCAAACTACACAGGAGATTCCCTGGAGCAGGAGACATCCATTTGTCCAGGCAGAAAGGCCAGAATTCTGATAACACCTTTCTCTGCCACTGCCTCCCTCACCTTTATCCACGCTCAGAAGTGTGAGAAGCTGATCTCCACACTTCATTGGCTTGCCTGTATGTAAATCACTGGAGAATGAGCCCTGGGTACTAGTTTCAATGCTGTTGCTATGTAGTGGTGGGACCTTGATCAGGGCCCTTTATCTCTCAGTGTTTTCTTCTGTGAAATGAGGGAATGTACAACATATACTTACGGGATGTCAAGCAATGGGCAAGGATAGACCCATAGATCCTCTGACCCAAACCATATATTTCTTTCTCCCAAGTCCCTACCCCATAACGGGCAGTCACTTGTACTCTCAGAGCCCTTTACCATGTTAAATTCAACAAAGGCTATATACCTACTGGCTTCTTTGTGCCAAGTACTGTGCTAAGCTTCTTCCTCAAGCTTCCCCATTAGCACTCTCGGGAAAAAACAAAACAAAACAAACAAACAAAAAAAACAAAACAGAAAAAACAAACACAACCCCACACCCTCATTCCAATGCTTAGGTGACCAAAAGTCCTAGTCAGATTCTGGAACCCTCAGTTTCAAAGAGACTGAAGGAGAGTAGGGTCTGTTCTTCAGGAAGGTGAAATTTAGGAAACTGCCAAATTCTACCCCAGATTGTCTATAACTATCCTCTCACCCATTTTTCATTCTTCTACCTCTCATTTATAAGGGGCACAACAGCCTCTTCCTTCTGAGGCAAATGACTGACACAAACAAACAAACAAACAAAATGACTGATACAGCATCTTGGGGCTGAATGGCCTCTTAATCCCATCTCAGAACCCGGACACAGGAGGCCCTGAGACTACATTCCCCACAAGACACGGCCCTGGAATTTTCTTCCTAGGGGGGCACTCATGCTCTGATCATTAGTACAAGACCCCCGTGATTGCAGTATAGAGCAGGTTAGACCCACCCAGCCTTCAGAATATGGGAAAGTACTCAAAAGACAGCCACTCTAGGCTTTTACCCAACTCCTGGCACCCAATCTTTCTCCAGCATCTCTTGTGGTAGCCTCGGGACCCCACGTGTTTCCTCAGTCTGACTCCTGGAGGACAGGAGTCCACTGCATGTGTCTCCTCAAGGAAGAAGGAACCAGAGCCCCAGGAAAGGGACTTTGGCGAAACTGCACATAAATTATTTGTGCAGCTTGCATAATTTAGTGGTAAGTGTAGTAGGCAAGGAGAAAATTGTAAATGGGAGTGAGGCAAGCAGTCAGTTTCTTTAGCCAATGGTAAACCACAATTGATGTTGCAGACCTGAAAAACCTGCCCCATTGCCACGGCAACAGCCCAGGGACTAAAATTTCTGGTTTCTTTCATTCTTAAATCAAATCTCAAATACACCGGTAAAGGAAGGCCCACCAAATAAGATCTGGACTTTGCTCTCCAGGAGATGAAGTAAGGAGGACAGGTGGTCAGTCAATAAATATTTATTAAACTCCTTCTGTGTAGGCAATACAGTAAACATGGAGGTAAAACAAATTAAATGCTGCTTTTGCTATCAAGCACATTTTTCTAAGACAGAAGTGATGATTGTTGAGATGTGTGCTATGGGGAAAAAAACCAGACTCTTAACCCAGGCTGTTGAAATGGAGAGCTAGAGAGTCAAGGAAAGCCACCCAGAGAAAGTGTCCTAAAAGTCCTAAAGTGTCTTAGATTTGCAAAACTTCAATCCTCATTATCTACACACAAATTTAAAGTCCAGATAGATTAAAGAAGGAGGCATTAAAAAATATGTAGGATAATATTTTTATGACCTAAGGCACAGAAACAAGTCACAAAGCTAAGAAGCCATAAAGGAGAATGATAAAACAGATAACATAAAACTAGTAACTTATCAATAACAGAAGATACCATAAACAAGGTTAAGAGATAAGAGAAAGACAAGGGGAAAATATCTGTATCATGCATGAGAGCAATCAATATCTAGATGTCTGTGCCCAACAGCCAAAAGTGCCAGGAAACATACATGTAAGCAACCAGATTTGGGTTTTTACATGTTGCAACAAGAGAGACTGTACACCACGGGAAACCTATTGGACATCTCCTAAGATGGGGTTAAGAAGGAACTGTCTTATGATCTGGGCTTGTGTTATGTTTGGGGACAGTCAGAAAGTGGGGCAATTCCATGACTGGATAGCTTAATTATTATCTAGGGGGTGGAAGCGCTTGAATGGAGCTAAAGTTGTATTTAATAAAGCAGTAGTGGGGGCTCATGTTAGCTGGGAGAAGGAGATGTTTGGTCATTTTTTTGGTAATTTTCATAGTGTTCTTGCCCTTATCTATGCTCAGACATGTGTACAAAGTGGTTGTATCTTTGTCTTGCTCCAACAGAGTCACAAAATAGCCTTGTTTGATGGTGTTCTCTGAAATCGTTTCTGTGAAGTAGAGAACTTCTGGGCCTAGAGTCTAGTTACAGGCGAGCTCTTATCTGACAACTGTCATTTTCTCTCTTGGAAGAATATATAAAAAGTTTCTACAGGTCAATAATAAAACAATATAAAACATTATGGAAGGAGAGAAACAACAATTCACAAAATTATTCACAAATGAATAAACACATGAAAAGATGTTCAACTGCACCAACAGGAAAATGCAAATTAAAACAGTAAAACACCATGAGCATTAATTTAAATTGATTCAGCCTTTTTAGAAAGCAATTTGCCAATATCTACCAAAACACTGTATACATATACCCTTACCAGGAATTCCATTTCCAAAGATCTCTCCTAATGAATTATATTTATATATACACAAAGAGGAAGGTGAAGAGAGACTTACTATAGCATGTTTGTAATAGTAAAAACTGTCAAAGGGGAATAATTCAACTCTGGAATATTATACAATAGTTATGTCAATAGGCACTAATCCAGATAAGCTGGCTTGGCTAAATGATTATCAAAATATAGTACTTATAGAGAAAAGAGCTCATATGGGAAAACAAGATTTTCCCAAAATACCTAGACTCTATGACCCATTTTAAAATTACATGAGAGCTTGCAAGGAGGAGTCTGTTTACCCTTATGCACAAATGCTGCCAACATTCTAAACTGATTCAGTGACCTTATGACATGTTAATACTGCTTTAAAAAGCTTTTGTTATGTTTAATTACCAAGCAATGTGAGCATCAGGCCCTTTTGTTTTATTCCTGTGTCTTATTCCAATTCTGGGCTTTGCCAGACAGGGTCAAGGTTTGAAGAATGAGATCAGGGAGGAATGTATAATATATTCATAGGATATAAAATCTATTCAATAAAATATTTAAACTGTTTCTATAGACTTAACTTTCAGCGAAGGTTAATTTTGATAGTTCTGGAATATTTCCTTGTATTAGCTCAAATGTAAAATGCCCAAAACCAAATATATCATTTCTTCTCACAATGAGTCATTACTTAATAATTAACACGGAACTTTCAGAAGAAAATGATCAAACTCTAGACCTATTCTATCCCACTGCAGAAAAACCAAAACTTATCAAGATTTTTCAAATTTTGACAAAAGCGTATCCTACAGTTGCAGATCTTACCTGACCTTATCCAAGTAATCCCATCATAAAGAAGAGAATGAAAAATGTAACTAAGAAGCAAATTCAAGGACACCCAAGTGCTGAAGATGAGTTACAGCAGGACTCATGTATAGCTCAAGGTTATGGTGTGGTAAGGGTCAGGCTCCCAGTGAAATTGCCACATAGACTTTGAAGCGGTTTTGTACAGAGAGATAAGAATGAAGGCGGCAGTGGGTTCACTGAAGTAGTTCACCGTTTAGCACTGTGATGACGGGTAAACTTGATGATAGAAAGCTTATGAATATTCTTAAGAGTTTAGAACCAATTAGAAGATAAAAGTAAAGCAGAGCTACTGTAATATGATTATATCTAAACAGTATTATAACTAGATTGGCATTACAGCTCTAGAGAGTGAAAAAATGGTCTAGCTTCATTCGGCAATTTCATTTGGGCTTCACTTTAACCCTTAGGAGAATAAAAATAGTGATGATAATAATATATACAATAACCAAACTTTCTGCATGCTTAACATGTTGAAAGGCCATAAGATCTTTATATTCATTCATTTAACCAATATTTATTGAGCACCTAGTATGTACTTGTCAGCACAGTGCTAGTTGAGAATATGATAGTTAACAAGTCAGACAAGATTCTTGCTCTCATTAGGCTTCTTTTCTTTTTTTTTAGTTTCAGGTGTAGAATTTAGTGATTCATCACTTACATACAACATCCAGTGCTCATCACAAGTGCCCTCCTTGATACCCATCACTCATTTAACCCATCTCCCAACCCACCTCCCCTCTAGTAACCCTCAGTTTGTTCTCTATAGTTAAGAGTCTGTTTTGTGGTTTGCCTTCCCCCCCCACCCCATGTTGATCTGTTTTGCTTCTTAAATTCCACATGAGTGAAATCATATGGTATGTTTTTTTCTCACTTATTTTACTTAGCAGAATACACTCTAGCTCCATTCAAACTGTTGCAAATGTCAAGATTTCATTCTTTTTTATGCCTGAGTAATATTCCACTAAATATATAGACCATATCTTCTTTATCTGTTCATCAGTTGATGGCCATTTGGGTTCTTTCCATAATGTGGTTATTGTTGATAATGCCACTACAAACATCAGGATACACGTATCCTGCTGAATCAGTATTTTTATACCTTTTGGGTAAATATCTAGAAGTGTAGTTAGTTACTGGATTATCCAGTACTTCTATTTTACACATACACACACACACTTTTTTTTTAAGTAGACTCCACACTGGGCCCAGAGCCCAGTATGGGGCTTGAACTCACGACCCTGAGATTAAGACCTGAGTTCAGATCAACAGTCAGATGCTTAACTGACTGAGCCACCCAGGTGCCCCTCTTCTGACCATTTTTTAAATGGATTATTTGTTTTTTGGGTGTTTTTAGGATTGTTTGTTCTAGTTTTGTGAAGTGATGGTGGTATTCTCATAGGGATTGCATTATATGTGTAGATTACTTTGGTAATACAAACATCTTAACATTTGTTCTTCCAATTCATAAGCATGGAGTGTTCAACCATTTCTTTGCATCATCTTCAATTTCTTTCATAAGTCTTCTAGTTTTCAGAGTTTAGATCTTTTACCTCTTTGGTTAGGTTAATTCCTAGGTATCTTATGGTTTGTGGTGCAATTGTAAATGGGATTAATTCCTTAATTTCTCTTCCTGCTGCTTTATTATTGGTATAAAGAAATGCAACAGATTTCTGTATGTTGGTTTTGTATCCTGTGACTCTACTGAATTCATGTGTCAGTTCCAGAAGTTTTTTTGTGGTCTTTTGGAGTATCATGTCATCTGCAATTAGTGAAAGTCTGACTTCTTTGCTGATTTGGACACCTTTTATTTCTTTTTGTTATCTGATTCCTGTGGCAAGGACTTCCAGTAAATATGTTAAATAAGAGTAGTGAGCATGGACATCCCTGTCTTGTTCCTGATGACAGAGGAAAAGCTCTCAGCCTTTCTCCATTAAGGAAGATATCAACTGTGGTTTTTTCATTTATGGCCTTTATGATGTTGAAGTTTGTTCCCTTTATCCCTACTTTGTTGAGGACTTTTAATCATAAATGGATGTTATACTGTGTTGAATGTTTTTTCTGCATCTATTGAGAGGATCATATGGTTCTTATCCTTTCTTTTATTCATGTGGTATACCATGTTGATTGATTTGCAAATATTGAACCACCCTTGCAGTCACTGGGCTTATTTTCTTGTATATTTCATGAGTTATATAATCATTTCAACAATGTCTCATAGTTAGTATTAAACATATTTTGTAGATAAGGAACTCTGAGGAAAAGAGAAATAATTTTCAAAAAAAATCACAAGGGTAGGGGCGCCTGAGTGGCTCAGTGGGTTAAAGGCTCTGCCTTCGGCTCAGGTCATGATCTCAGGGTCCTAGGATCGAGGCCCGCATCGGGCTCCCTGCTCGGTGGGGAGCCTGCTTCTCCCTCTCTCTCTGCCTGCCTCTCTGCCTACTTGTGGTCTCTATCTGTCAAATAAAAAAATAAAATCTTTAAAAAAAAATCACAAGGGTAGAAAGTGTCAGAAGTCAGGAAAATGAACCCAGATGGTATGATTCAAGGTCACTTCAAAACCTTTAGATATGATCATAGTTAATTGATCAATGACAATAATATAGTTCTATATGTGTATCAAGAAGTTCTTATACTGTTCAAAATGCAGTAACTTTCGAGAGGAGAAGAAAGGTCTCAATCACTACTCAAAAGGAAAACTTATTCTTACGTCCAAGACCAATTAGAGAGATCCTCTAACATTTGTGATAGACTGAATCTTATAGTTCAACACCAAGAGCAAAGCAAAATTGTCTTTTGTAACTCTTAAATGAGAAACATCAAATGTGAATGTAGTGAGGAAAAAAAAAAAAACTACCCCTAATACCCGGAACTGATTTGACACTTACAGCTAAGCTCTGCTGTCTTCTTATTGGACATAAAGGGTCTTACAAGAACATCCACTTCAAACGAGATCACTGCACAACTCACAAAATGCAAAACATTTCCTTGTCAACTAAATGACCTAATGCTACTTCTTTACCAATTACAACTTTGCCTTTGCTCTAGTTTGCCCTCCCTATAGATAAAATTTATTGAGATACCCAATCATACTGTTGCCCAGATTTCTGGCACCACCAAATCTAGAACCTCTACTTCCTCAGACCCTCCCCCAAATTAGCCAACCAAAGCCCAAATCCCAAAATAAATTCTAACATCCTCTTACTGAGACACCTGACAGCTCCCCATGGTGTGTATTCTCTCTTGCTATGGTGAGTAAAATATCCAACTTGTTTAACTGCAGATGTTACTGCAGGCTTTGACTGAAAAGCACTGACATTAGCATTAATAATAAGAAACTGCTGGGAAATTTCACTACTCATTTATTGGTCTATGCTATATGCAAAGTAATATGTTAGTTTCCAGGGAGTATTTGTACAAGGGAACTTATAATCTACTGAGGGTGAAAATAAGTACACAAATGAGGCACAAAATGCTTGGATTTTAAGAAGCAAAGCTTATATTGAGGGAATCAGGACAACTTCATGAAGAGGTGTATTTTGAGATTCATTTCAAAGTAGAGAAGGGTTTGGTTTCTACACGTGGAAATAAGAAAGAGGATATTAAGAGATAAGGTAAGAGTACTATATCTTTCTTTCTTAAGCTATAATAACATTGTCTATAAAGCATTAAGTGCTCTAAAAATTTAGGCATTATTTATTCCTCATAATATTCAGATTTTATAGATGAACTTGAGAAGAAGTGAAATCACTTGCCCAAGGTCATACAGCAAAAAAGTTACAGAACTGTGATTCAAGCCCAAGTATGTTTGACTCTAAAGTCCATAAATCTTAACCATTACAACAATGTAAGCCAGGCTTTGTGAGTAATGGCAACTCTGCCTTGATGCCCTCTAGTGTTGAAGTTACAGCTACAATTTAAGCTACTTAAGTACTGGTCTCAGTCAATGTTGTTAAAAACAAGCAAGCAAGCAAGCAAGTAAACCGAAAAAGGTTTGAAGGAAGAAAAAAATAATTGGTCAGTGTGGATAAAAATACTGTTATTGCCTAATACATGGAAAAGTACTGCAGTTACTCATAACCTCATTTGAGTACATACTCATTTGAGGATATGAGTAACCACAGTACTCTCTAAGACAAATTATTCCACTGAATTTACATTGACCAGCTAAAGGTCCATCACAGGTGACCCAGTGATAATGTCTACTCTGATTGGTGGGGCCCTTCATGGGAAGAAAGGACCCCTAAAGGATGGTATTCGGGAGAATAATTTACTTCTGAAGGTAGTAAATATCAACAGTGACCACAAAATGGTAGCCATGAGACACATGAGAATTATGAAAGAGAAAGGTGGTGTGATGACAAATAAGTGGTTCAGAATCCTTTCAGGGTATAACAGGCTTTAATGCAGGAGATAAAGTTAATAAATGATGTTCAATATTTAAGGAAATGTAATTTGTCAAATTTATAAACTAAAGGAGCACTAAATCTAAAAAGAAACAAATAAACATAAACTTTTACAACCAAATCTAGGTTGAATTTAAAGTTTATAACTTTACTATTAAAAATTAAGACAAAAGTCACTATGAGTATTACCCTTCTGTAATACACACACATACAAGTGCCCCTCAGACATTAAAACCCACCATGTGGCAATAGGTGACAGGAAAGTTTAGCATCTCTTCATCTCCCAAGGTTTTTTTCTCCATGTTATGTAATGTCTTCATTGAGACTGTACTATGAATTACATTAATTCAACATGAATTAAATAAAATAAGGTAATTAGCATGAATTGTATGACTTAATATAACTAGGCAAATAAGGAGGACAATAAACTGGTAGCGCATGGACCCCCATGGGAGACACCCTGGTAAAGAAATAAAACTCTGCACCTCACTTCAGAAACTATTTGCCCTGCCCCAGTGATAATCCTCTCTCTCCCCGTATGTAACTGTTATCATGACTTTTAAAGTAATCACTCCTAGCTCTTTCAAAATGTTATCACTTCTTCAGTTTTATCACTCAAATATGCATCCCTAGTTATGACAGTTTAGTCTTGTCCATTAAAAAATATTTATTTTAGGCTTCTTTTAATCTATAGAGTTGTCTTATATATCTTTTCCTTACAGTTTATATGCTGAACCCAGGCCCATTTGCCTTGTAGAGTTTCCCACAATATAGATTTTGCTGATTGCATATTCATGTCTAATTCTATATGTTCCTTTATCTTCTGTATTTTCTACAAATTAGCAGCTGGATCCACAACCTATATTAAACTCAGGTTGGATCTGAATATTAAAGATATTAATGGTGAGAAATATTCCATATATGGAATATGGTATATATATATGCCATATGCCACATCTTCTTTATCCATTCATCTATGAATGGATGCTTGGATTGCTTCTATATCTTGGCTATTATAAATAACGCTGTAATAAACTTAGGGTGGATATATCTTTTCAACTTAGTGTTTATGTAGAGGGTATAATGCTAAGTGAAATGAATCAGTCAAAGAAAGGGAATTACTATATGAATTGACTCATATGTGAAATTTAAGAAACAAAACAAATGAACAAAGAAAAAAAGAAACAAAAAGCCAAACTCTGTGAATACAGAGAACAAATTGGTGTTGACCAGAGGGGTCAGTGGGTGGGAGGAGGGGTAAAATAGAGAGAATCAAGAGTATACTTACCTTGAGCCCTGAGTAATGTATACAAGTGTTGAATAATTATAGTCTACACCTAAAACTAATATAACACTACGTTAATTATACTTCAATTAAAAAAAAGAAAAAAATTCAAAGATTCATAGCAAAAAAAAAAAAGATATGTGTGGTGTTTGCCAAGACTAGAGGAGGCAAATATTTAGTATCTTTGTGATGTTAACAATCATTGATGCATCATGCATGTATCTCTTAATTCATCAGGAGTTGAAGAACGGTGATATTCTCCTAGGTTTTTTCCACGTGTTAGTTGGGATACTTTTATAAAAAGAGATACTTCATCTATTACATGTACTATTTGGTTATGCAATGGTATAATTCATATGGGAAAGGCCAGATGAACACTGATTCTTTCAGTTACCAGATAATGAATTAGTTTTATATTATCTTCTATGAGTGGCCAATTCTTTTCTTTTTAAATATCTATTATGAACTCATGGAGTTAAACCTATCTGATAGGTTTCAATCTATGGTATTTCTTATCCTTTCTGATACTCAAATTATCCCGTCTTGGGCTAGTAGATTATCTTCCACTGGCTGCTGAAGTCTTTTGATATGACCCTTGTAGTCTTTGAAATCTTCCTAACTATCCCGTGTGTCAAGATGTTCCAAGCTTGTCTTGTACATTTCCTCTTCAGATTTAGAATTGGCTACTTTTCTAAGAAGCCCTGGTTTCAGGGGTACCTGGGTGGCTCAGTCGGTTAAGTGTCTGCCTTTGGCTCAGGTCATGATCCCAGGGTCCTGGAATCGAGCCCCACATCAGGCTCACTGCTCATCAGGAAGCCTGCATCTCTCTCTCCCTCTGTAGCTCTCCTTGCCTGTGCTCTCTCACTCTCTCAAAAAAATAAATAAAAATATTAAAAAAAAGAAGCCCTGGTTTCTTCTAATGTGAAATGGTATTTTAAGACCACAATATAGATGCTAGGGATGCTCACTACTAGTGTTCTTATTTTCTTTTCCTTAATGTTTTTAGGAATTTGCAGTGGATATAGCAGCTATATATTTATATTTATGTTTATATTTGTACCATATGAGTTCATACTGATGTTTCCAATTCAAATTCAAGACTATAGAGTTTTTAACTTTTTTTGGATTACATCTGTATCTCCTTTCTCCTATATTAATAATCCTGATTATTATTAAGCATAAAGAGACAACATACTTAGAAAATTTCATAATTACTCATTTACTTTATCCCACATCAATACATTCTCAGAATAACAATACTAAGATTACCACCACAATGATTACTGAAACACTAAACATTTTGGGTATATACTGTTGCTTAGTTTTGCCTATTTTGAGCTTCATATATATAGAATCATACAAAATGTATTCATGTCTCTTTTTCACTCTATATAATGTCTGTGAGATTCACACTAATCAGAGGGTTTTTTTCCCTTTGTTAGGTAATGTTCTACTACATAATTCATAGAAAATGAATAATTATTTAGAAAAATGTATCTGGTTCAAGTGCAGTAACCATTTATCATTCACAATAGAAGTCCAAGAATTTGGCCTCAGAGACCACATAGCTTGTACTCTTTGAATTGGTCTCCAGACCCCAAAAGGTGTGTTGATAAAAACTGCACTGCATTTTCCTGAACTCCATTTTTACTTCTCATTCCTATTTCATCTCTGGGCAAAGTAAAGAAACAGAGATATTGATGGAATTATCCTACCCACTCAAGCCTCAGTTAGGCCAGTTATTATGGATGTAGAACAAATTTCCATAATCTTATGTCAGCCAGCACTGAGCCTATAGGAAGCCATACCCTCAGAGACTCATACATGTTAGGAGGAAGAACCTTGAAAATCAACCATTTCTGTGTGTCAAGCCTCTGGTCTCCAAAACTCTAGGAGTTAATTAACAATTTTTAATATTTGAAATGTTCTAACAGTAATTTCATAACTACGTATATAAAATCTTGTTTCTCCCTTTGCCTGACATCTCAATTCAGGGAGGCAATCATGGTTATCTAATGCTAATCAGAAACAAAATGTATTTAGTTAATAAGAAATATAAAATAATAGTTTCTTAACAAATACAGTACTTTGCAAGACAAAAATCTTTCAAAGCATGGGACCCAAGGAGGAAAAGTTGTAACAAATTAGGATTCTTGATGGTCTAACTGCTATAGTCCAACCTGCCCATGATGAGGAGAGGTGAAATGATTCACCCAAAGCTACTCTCCTAAGGTACATGGCTCAGTAAAGGTATTAAAATATTTTAAAATTGGGTTGAAAAACACATAACAAAGTATACCATCTTAGCCATTTTTCAGTGTACAGTTGGGTGGTATCACATATATTCATACTGTTGTGCAGCCATCACCACCATCCATCCCCAGAACTCTTTTCATCTTGTAAAACTGAAACTATACCTATTGAACAACAACTCAACTTTCTCCCTTTCTCCTCAGCCCTGGCCACCACATTTTACTTTCTGCCTCTATGGTTTTGATTACTCTAAGTACTTCATATAAATGGAATCGTACAGTTTGTCTTTTTATGAATGGCTTATTTCACTTAGCATAATGTCCTCAAGGCTCATCTATACTATAGCACATGTCAGAATGGTCTTCTTGTTTAAGGCTGAGTAATATTCATTGTATGTACATACCACATTTTACTTATCCTTTCATCCATCAATGGACACTTGGGTTGCTTCCAAATTTTAGTTATTGTGAATAATGTTATGAATGTGGCTATACAAATATTTTTTGGAGACCGTGCTTTCAGTTCTTTTAGCTCTATGCCCAGAAGTTTAAGTGCTGGATCCTACAGTAATTCTATTTTTAATTTTTCAAGGACCATCTCACCGTTTTCCACAGCAGTTGTATAATCTTACATTCCCACCAACAGTGCACAAGGGTTCCAATTTCTCCACATTGTTTTTTTTTAATAACAGCTAAACCTAATGGGTGTGAGATGTGATATTGAGCATCTCATGTGTTTACTGGTCATTTGTGTAGTTGTGGAGAAATGTCCTTTCAAGTCGTTTGCTCATTTTTGAATCAGGCTGTTTGTTTTGTTGTTGTTTGTTTTAGGAGTTCTCTATATATTCTGGATATTATCTGGATATCCAGATATATGATTTGCAGATATTTCCCCCCATTCTTTCATTGCCTTTTGACTTTGTGGATAGTATTTTATTGATAGGAAAATTTTTTCATGATGACCAATTTGTTTATTTTTTCTTTTGTTAACTATGCCTTTAGCATCACATCCAAGAAATCACTACCATGTCCAATATTATGAAACTTTTATCCTAATTTTAAAAAAAATATTTTTATTTATTTATTTTACAGAGAGAGAGAGAGAGAGAGAGAGAGAGATCACAAGTAGGCAGAGAGGCAGGCAGAGAGAGGGGAAGCAGGCTACCCCCTGAGCACAGAGCCTGATACGGGCCTCGATCCCAGGACCCTGAGATCACGACCTGAGCCGAAGGCAGAGGCTTAACCCACTGACCCACCCAGGTGCCCCTATCCTATGTATTTTTATAAGAATTTTATTGTTATAAGTCTTACATTTAGGTCCTTGATCCATTTTGAGTTAATTTTTGTATATGGTGTTAGGTAAGGGTCCAACTTCCTTTTACTTGTAGATATCCAATTTTCCCAGCACTACTTGTTAAAAAGATTATCCTTTTTCTATCAAATGGTCTTGTGACCCTTGTCAAAAATCATTTGACTATATAAAGGAGGGTTTATTTTTTGGGTTCTCTATTCCATTGGTCTGTATGTCTATATTTATTAGCAAAGGTATTTTTAAACATATCACAGTAGTGTTCTCTTTGCCTGCTTCTTGTTTGGGTCAAAGAAAAACACGAAGCTGGGTTCCAGCCTGAGGGTGGAGAGGTGTGTTTTTGTAAATTTCAGCCTTCTCTAAGAATGAGTAATCTCAGGCATTAGCATCAGCCAGACTTACTCCCCATAAGAGAAATATTAACCCCATATGTTACAGTTTTGATAAGAATTGCACATAAAATAAATCACTTATTTAGCACAATGCCTGAACTTTGGTAAATTTTACCTATTAGATATGCTAGGCGAGTGGTCCCCAGAACCACTGCAGCAACAGCATCAGCTGGGAATATATTAAACAAGCAAAATCTTAAGACATACAGATGACCAACAGGTACATGAAAAAGATGCCCAACATTACTAATCATGAGGAAAAGCAAATAAAAACCATGGTGAGCTATCACCTCACACCTATTAGAATGAGTATTATCAAAAAGAAGAAATAACAAATGTTGGTGAGGATGTGGAGAAAGAGAACACTTCTATGCCATTGGGAGGAATGCAAGTTGGTGCAGCTACTATTAAAAACAGTATTGAGATTTCTAAAAAAACTAAAAATAAAACTACCATATGGTCTAACAATTCCACTTCTAAGTATTTATCCCAAGAAAATGAAGCACTAACTTGAAAAGATATCTGCACCTTCATGTTCACTGCAGCATTATTTACAATAGCCAAGACATGGAAATAGCCAAAGTGTCCACGGATGGATGAATAGATAAAGAAAATGTCATATATATTTATTCAGGGAATATTATTCAGCCACAAAAAAGAATGAAATCTTGCTATCTGTGATAATATGGATGGAACTTGAAGGTATGATGCTAAATGAAATAAGTCAAAGAAAGGTATATATTATATCCTATCACTCATTTCTGGATCCTTTAAAAAAAAGAAGAAGAAGAAAAAACCCAACTCATAGATACAGAGGACAGATTGGTGGTTGCTTGAGATGGGGAGGGATCAGTGAAATGAAGGGGGTCAAAAGGTATAAATTTCCAATTAATAAAATAAGTCATAGGGATGTAATGTATAGCATAGTGAGTATAGTTGGTAATACTGCATTGCATATTTGAAATTTGGAAGGGTGGATAAGAGTTCTCAATATAAGAAAAAATTTATAACAGAATGCTGGCTAGACAGCATGCTGATCATTTCACAATATATACAACTAATAATCTTTGTGTTGTATACCTGAAACTAATGCTACATATTACATAAAACAAACGAACAAGTACAGATCCTTGGGCCTCACCCTAAACATACTGAATCAGAAACCTGGGGTAGGCTCCAACAGTCTCTTTTCTTACAAGCCCTTCAGGTGACTGACGGCATCGCCAACGTTTGAGAGTGAAGTCCCACCATGATAAAAGCAAAACCTGACATTCTCCTGAAGTTTTCCTACTTACAAGTATCTTGCTATGTTTATCGTTTACACATTTTTAAAGACATAAACTGGCGGTGACACCGGGAGTTAATTTCTTTTTTTTTTTTAAGCTGAGAGAGGGCGCAGGCGGGAGTGTGGAGGGCCAGAGGGAGAAGGAAAGCCGACTCCGCGCCCAGGTCCGAGCCAGAGGCGGGCCTCCACTCACAGGGGGACACGGGAAGGGAAAGGATTATTTTCTCGTGAATTATTCAGACATGGCTGGTGTGTGTGCAGGAGAAAGGCTGCCTTGCGGCTCTGCCCACGCCATCCTTCCTACGCGTCTTGCGTCCTGCTCTCTGCCCAGGCGAGACCTTTCCGTTAGCAGCTCCTCCTCACCTGCAAGTGCGCCCGGCCGGCCGCTGCGCCCGCGCGTCCCTCTCCCCGACCCCGCCGAGGCAACCTGGGTTCTCAGCGTTCCTTTCGCCCTGTGGCCTCGCCTTAGCCGCGTTTCTCCCCTTGACCCTTCCTCGTCTCTGTCCGCTCCCCGTCTTCCTCGCGCGAGGTGCTCTCTGAGAGCAGAGACCGTGGGCCTTCGTAACGCCCACGCGGGCTCGAAGGCGCCGCCTCGCTGCCGCCTCCCGGAGAACGCGCGGGAAAGCCACCGGAACACGTGCTCTCATTGGCTGCCGTCTGCTTTCCTCCCGCGCGGGCCTCCTGGGAGGAGAGTCTGAGGGCGGTTCTGTTTGTTTGCTTTCTGTTTTGCTTCTTGCGGTGAAGGAGCGCCCTAGTGCCTGGGCCTCGCTGCTGTTGGGGGCGTGAGTTCCGGGTGTTCGGGGCCCACCCACCGGTCGTCCTCCTCTGTGGGCGGGGCCGCCGTGCGAGAGGAGATGCCCTGTCAGCCATCATTTTAATCTGCGCTTCTCGGGCCTTCTCAGGGCCCCTCGACCTCCGTGGCCAGCCTTCCGCCTGCATTACTGATGCGTCTTCCTGTTGTCAGCAGCGCTTCTGGAGGTGGGCAAGATTGCGAACTTCTGAAGAATGATTTTTTGAAGATCCAGAAATGGAGGTTTTCTGCAGACAGATATTCCAAGCCGGGGAAGAGGCAGGAGACTGAGGATGAGGGCCGCTAAATCGAACAGGACAAAGGTAGAATAAGCAGGGGAAGTGTTGCCCACTATATTTTCTTTGGGAAAAGTTCGGCACACACAGAATTGCTTTAGATACAGACATAAATATAAATAAAAATAAATATAAAATTTTAAATAAATATCTAAAATAAAAATAAAAATATTTTGCAACACAGAATTTTAAAAAGAAGGGTCCTCAAGGGTTGAGATTTAATAAAATTGGTTTTGTTTTTGTTTTTTTTTTTTTTTGCTTCTTCAAAGATACTTCAAGTAAAACTTGTTTTCCTTCCCTTTTCCGTTAGTGTGTAGTGGTAAAAAATATAATGCCTTCTAGTACAGTTTGGTGCCACTGCCTTGATTCATGTTTCGAGGCCAGCAGTTTTACCCACTACTGGTTTTGCACTATTGAAGTAAATGTCAACACAGATAATGTCTAAGGATGATTGTGAAAAGTCTTGACTCCCCCAGGAGTATAAGGACTACCTTTTGAGACTCAGGAATAGTAAGGCCTTTTCTTTTTCTCTCTAATCTTCATTCAGAGAAGGTAGTACACTTTAGTGAATGACTCAGGATCTCCCTTTTGTGCGTGTACATTTGTTCATCCAATTACATGCAAACGCCATACTTAATTTGAAACCCACAGAAGAGATTTTAGAAGCCATTTGGACCAGTAACTAGTCATTTTAAAGATTTTATTTATTCTATTTTGGAAAGAGAGAGAGCACATGGGAGCAGAGGGGGCAAAAAACCTCAAGTAGACTCCCCACTGAGCCCTGCTGGGGCTCAGTCTCAGGACCCTGAGATCATGACCTGAGCTGAAACCAAAAATCTAACATGTAACTGACTGAGCCACCCAGGCACCCCAGTAACTAGTCATTTTAAAGTGCTCTGGCCTGAATGTCATCATTTGAGTCTTTGTTTACTTAAATGTAATGTTTTATATTTGTCTGCTTTTAAGACTTTTTTTTCTTTCAGTTTTAAGCAGTTTGGGTTTTGCTGTGCTTCTTGGATCTCCGAATGTATACTTTTCACCAAATTTGCTAGTTTTCAACCATTTTGTATGTATGTATGTATTATATATTTTTTTCTATTCCAATCTCTTTCTTCTTTCCCTCTGAGACATCTGTGACATGAATATTCTTCCTTTTGATACCGTCCTACAAGTCTCTAAGACTAATTTCAATTCATTTCATTCTTTTTTCCCCTTCTCTTATTTATACTGAATATGTTTTTATCTTCAAGCTCAGTGATTCTTTTCTTCTGTCATCTCCATTCAGCTGAGTCCCTACAGTGTTGCTCTCACATTCTGCTACGCAGAATCTGCCACTGCTGCACAGTGGAGAGAGGGAATAGCTCTGGTTTGGTTTGGTTTTGTCTTGTTTTAAGATTTTATTCATTTATCCCATTTTCACATTCAGGGAACAAAATCAATAAATTGGTAACTGGCATAACCAGTATGGTAGAAATTATAGTGAGGAAGGAGAATCTAAATTTCTTGCTCAAAGCTTTGATGAGTGAAATGATAGAAGAAAAGAGGTGGTGTGGCAATTTCTTTTCTCTAGGTAGAGGATGAAAAATAGGAATCCTTTTTTGGTTTACCTGAGAGATATAGAGAATTCACATTCCAAACTTTTCCTTCAGTACACCACTTACCTTCTCATCTGTAAATGTGAATAATATCCACTCTTCAGTGTTGTTGAAAGAATTAGTAATAACTTGTACACAATATCTGATCCATAGGCCTTCAATAAATAAATAGTAGCTCTTATTCCCTAGATGGATCAAAGACTAAGAAAAACCCAAGGGAGAAGAGTAGGATTAAAATAGAAAATTAGATGTGATTTTTAAGCAGGAAATGGAGAGGTAAGTGTTTTTTGAAATGAAATAGTTAGAATCAGAGTTCTGAAGGGAAAAATGAGGAAAGTTATGCTGCATAGTTCCAGAATGTGTATTGTGAATTGAAAATGCAAATAAAGCTTGCTCTTATTTATATTCCTGTGTGTGGGCATTTATTTTTACCATTCAATTTGAAGGAAAGCAATTTTCAATTAGTGAATTTGGATTTTCTGGAATTTTAGATCTGTAGAGATTAGGCTAGAAATAAGCTTCTCTGTAGTGGGTTGTAGGTCTGGGATATTTCAGTTCTCCAACTACAAGAGTTATATATATATATATGGTAAATGATTTCTACTCTGCCATTTTTGTGTGTGTGTTTCTGCTTTGGCTTCTTTTGTATAATATTCTGAGAACTGACAAGGGCATGGATGGCTGGAAGTTACTGTAACAGAACTGAATGTTGTCCAGAATGTAGTGTTACTGTGGGACTGCAGCTTGTCTGTGTTTTGGCGTTACCCGAGCCTCATATTGAAAGTAAAAAGAAATGGGTTTTTGGTCTTGAGATTTAACTGATTGTAGCAGAATGGTTCTTAGAGGTCCCACATTATGGGCTCATGGAAAGCATTATTAATAATGCTTGATTTAATTTATTATTATACATTATTTTTATACATTATTAATAATTAATGTTTAATTAATAATAATGCTTGATTTAATTTATGAGAGATTTAATTTATATAGACACCTTTGGGTGAAAAAAAGTACTTGGGTAGGATTTTGCTAATACCAAAGCCCTTATTTCTCCCTTGTTACTTTTGGAGGGCTGAGTATAGATTTTATATTTGTGGGGAGGGGTTAGTTATAATGGGTGTTTAGAGCTTCTTGGGAGGAGTCAGGGAGACCAGATTTTCATATTTTGGGGATAATTGCTGATAAATTTAGCTGGTCCTCCAATAAGATCACCTGGATCTAGAATCTCTAGACTTACTTCTGAACAATTGTGCTGAGGATTAGAAGGATGAATGCCCAATTGCTAGTCTGCCTCCATGCTTTTATGAAATCTTAATATTTTTATATTCACATTCTTTTGTGTGAACCACTTTAGTTCTCCCAAAAGCCATGAGTCAACTAGTGGGGTGTATTTGCTGAAATGACTGTTGTGGGGTTATTTGCATTAAAATGGAAGGTACAAAGTGGTTCAGGAGAGGAAAATAGTCTTTTGGGGAAAAACAACTAGCAATTTATTATTTTTTTTAAAGAATTTATTTATTTATTTGACAGAGAGAGAGAGAGATCACAAGTCGGCCGAGAGGCAGGCAGAGAGAGGGGGAAGCAGACTCTCTGCTCATCAGGGAGCCTGATGTGGGGCTCGATCACAGGACTCTGAGATCATGACCTGAGCCAAAGGCAGAGGCTTAACCCACTGAGCCACCCAGATGCCTCAACAACCAGCAGTTTAAGGCTAAGTTGGGGAGTTGTAATAGTTTGTTGAACAGGTTTATGTCATTTGGATTTGGGAGAGATAAATTGAATCAATGCAAAATAATTGAGTAAGCAAGACCTACAACCTTGGGGCCCCAGGACTGTGGATCCAGGAGGGGCAGTGAGGTATAGGTTGAGGTTAAATCACAGTATGCTACTAAATTTTGCTGTACTCTTTCATGGAGTTATTCTTTTTTTTTTTTTAAGATTTATTTATTTATTTATTTGACACACAGAGAGAGAGATCACAAATAGGCAGAGAGGCAGGCAGAGACAGAGGAGGAAGCAGGCTCCCCGCTGACCAGAGAGCCCGATGCGGGCCTCGATCCCAGGACCCTGAGATCATGACCTGAGCTGAAGACAGAGGCTTTAACCCACTGAGCCACCCAGGCGCCCTGCATGGAGTTATTCTTAATGAAGTTGGAGCTGCATAACTCTATGTGAAGGAGTGAGCTTAGTAAAACCTCTGATGTTCTTATAATTTTGTATAGTAATTAAAGGTTGCTATCCCTAAGTCAACCAAGTTCCTCTGGAGACCTCGTAGTCATGACCGCCATAGAAGAGTCTTGGTACCAACAAAGAACAATATGATCTTGCTCTAGAACTTGAAGCAGAAAGATTTAGGCTAAACATTATTCCCAAGTATCCTTTTTCCTCCTCTATCCCACCCCTCCCCCCTGCCCACCAATCCCAAGGCTTCCATAAATTAAAAGCTATTGATCTTCCTCACAACAGGGTAGCGTCAGGTGGTAACTTCTGGTTTATAACCATAGATGATTAAAAGTGGAAAGGATGGTTCAGTTTTGTCTTTCTGGAGCTGGAGTTGATGTCTTCTGATTAGAGGTATGACACTGGTTTGTATTGACTCTTCTCCTAATGAAATTATTTTTTCTGAAGTGTCTTTTTCTTTTGGGGTATCTGAAGAAGAGGGCTGGCAAGTAGATTTATTCCAAAGCGGAACAAAAGAACTCTAAGGGATTGGTGCAGCAGAAAGTTTCTGTCAGCTAGCTAGCATTCTTGTCCTCTGAGCCAGCTGAGTGGTAGTGGGGCATTTGTTTCCTACCTCTCATTTTTTGTTATTCTTCTATTACTTACAGTATATTTATGTAGAAATCTATATAGAAATGAATGGTTATGTATAAATAAAAATGTTTTGTTTGCTGGGGTTTTTTCCCCCATGTATTTCTTTTCCTTTGAGTTCAGCCTTTCCCAAAGGTTTCTAATTGGCCTCTTTTCTCATCACAAGGGTATCAATAAACATGGTGATTTAATGTGGTTCTTTTTTTTTTTAAGAGATTCGGAGGAGGGGCAGAAGGAGAGGGAGGGAAAGAATCTTAAGGAGCTCCACTCCACACCCAGCATGGAGCCTGATGTGGGGCTTGACCCGGGGATCAATCTCACAATCCTGAGATCATAACCTGAGACGAAATCAGGAGTTGGTTGCTTAACCGAACGAACCACCCAAGTGCCCCTGATTCAGTTATTGTCTTTCTTTCATGATGATACCATTGTGTGCAGCCACACAATGAGATAGCAAATCTATCTCTACCTGGAGTCAGTTGATATGACAGTCAGACTTCACTTACTTTCCTTTTTTTCTCAAAGCAAACAGTTTTGTCTTTTTTCTCTGATGGTTGTCCCATCCTATGGCCAGTGGCCTACACAACCTGGTAGTACAGCCAGACCAAGAGACTACACAAATGAAAGAAATCTGCTCCATGTGCTTCGGCCTCTCAGTCTGGCAGCTCTTCACTGGGGCACTGTCCCTGTGTTGATGTGTTATCTCCTGTTCTTGGAGATCCACAGTATCCTGCTCTAATTTAAAGACTGGGAGAAGGTACAGCGAGTGCTTGGAGATCCTTCTGATTCTGAACTGTGATTGTGGAGATAAACTTCCTTGTGCTCTGTAGTAGAGATACATAAAGGTTTGGAGAGGGTCAATCTTGGAGAAAAGAAAACCTAGCTCAGTAGTTAATAACTCAGGCCTTAGAATTAAGTAGGCTTAGGTATGAATCTATACTCTACCTCTTACTGCTGTGTGACTACTTCCAGCAGTGTCATTATGTTATGTGTCTTTCACACGTTGGCCCTAACTTACCTTTCCAGTCTAATCTCCTGCCACTTCCCTTCTCATTGTCTACTCCCCACTCCACAATAGTTGTGTTTTAACCAAATGGGGGACTAGCTAGGAGCTTGGAAAAGTAAAACCTCTGGCCCCGTCTGGGACCTAATGTACTAGAATCAGTACTTTATGAGTACACATTAAAGTTTAAGAAGCACTGCTCTAAGCTACTTCCTGGCACTTTTATTCCTGCAAAAAACTATGTTGCAGTCCAGCCTGTGACTGCTTAGTATATGTGAATGTCGTTTAGAGAAGTATGGTATACTTTTACAATTGGAAGTATTCTTTGAATAATTCCCAACTGTGTCCAAAATAAGAAGTCCTTGAGTAACTAGCTTTTTTGGTCCCCTTCATTTTCAATCCTTTGAGATTCGTCCTGCTCCTTTCTCCTGATTTTCCGGGAATATCCTTTGAATCCAGAGAAATCCTCCTCACCAGAGAGAAGCTTACACAGACTCAATTAAATGCCTGCTGTGTATAATGAAGAATAGTGTTAGGTGCAGCAGGGGCCATAGAAATTCAAAGGCTATTTGGCTCTCAGGAAATGTTTTATTTAGTTGGAAAGGCATAAACATTCAGAGTAAAATTAATTCTATGCCTTATATTTGGGTAGTCCTCGTCATCTACCATCACCTCTTCTGAACCTCTCTAATAATTCTGTGATGTTGGTAGGAAGGGATTATTAGCCTTTTTTTTTCTTTTTTAAGATAAAGAAGTCAGATCCAAAGATATGGAGGGATTTATCAATGCCATATGGCTGTTAAAAAACTGGGGTACATGTCCATAACTTCCAGCTCAAAGTCCAGGCTGTTTTCTCTTTAAAACTATTGTGCTTCATTATACTCTCTAGTACCAGATTAGTTTAAAATAAAGAAAATGCAGTATAAGATTGCAAAAGTTTAATGTGGTAGTTAAGAGAAGAGAAATCATTTGAAATAGTGAGGGGGCTTCAGTGAGGAAAGGATTTAGCAGGACTTTGAAAGATGAGTAGAATATACCTAGACAGAGAAAGGAGGTGAGCAATCCAAGAAGAGGGACAAGAGGCAGAAAAGCAAAGTCTGGTGAAAGAATAATGATTAGACCAGAGTTCTCGGTCTATTTGGAGACTGGATTGTTTCAATCCACCTGCATGAGGCACCTGAATTTCCCGGGTGTGGGAATCATTGTTCAGGGTAGAGGGACCACAGTGGTTCTTTCTTCATATTCTTGCACAGAATCCACCATGTGGAGAGTCAGGGAGACACGACTGTAGATGGTTAGCTGGTGGGACCTAAAGATGGGAGTTTCTCGGTTGGGTTTTGTTTGATAAACCACCACATTTACTTTTTAAAGGCATTGTATTACCTGTTTTAGATAGTTGGGAGCAGCTTCTTTCACCCGAGGGAAATGTGGGTAGATGGTGTTCAGGACCACAGAAAAACAGTGAACTTCAGAAAGTGGTTGAGATCAAGGTCAATGAGAAGTAGGAGCATTGTAAGGGCCGGGAACAAACCCTGGAGATTATAAAGGTGATTCTTAGGGGTGCACAGGTGCGGAGATCTGTATTGGTTTAGACCTAGAAGGAAATGGAGTCTGATTGGACCGCCTGCCTGGGTGGTGTCTGGCAGCTCCCCAACTAGGACCTGAAGGTCTAGGCTGGGCCTGCCATTATGACGTGGGCCTGCCATTATGACGTGGCCCTGCCAGCCTCAGCTTCAGCTCGCGCCTTGGTAGGGGAGGCCCAGAGCAGTGGCCCAGCAAAGGCGGGAGCGGGGTCATGGCTGAGGTGGCTGGGCCCGTTGGTGAATCCAAAGGCTCCGAAGTCAAAACGCAGCAGGCCACGGAGAAAACCCTCACGGCACCCCGGGGGCGGGGTCCGCGCTCGGTGCTCAAAGTGTCCCAACTGTTGCTCCGAGCCATCACCAAGCACAAAGGGCTGACTCTTGCGGCTCTCAAGAAGGAGTTTGGCACCGCCGGCTACGAAGTGCGCAGGCAGTGCTGCAGCCACTCGGGCGAAGCACCCAGGTCTGACGTCAAGGGCACGCTTCTCAGCGTCAGCGGCAGCGATGCAGCAGGCTGCTTCCGGGTCTGCAAGATCCCGAAGCCCAGGCGAAAGGCAGGATGCGCGAGGTTGGAGGAGGGCGTGCGCTCTCCCCGGAGGGCCCTTCCTGCGCCGCGGAGCCCGCGGAGGCGCTGCGCGCGTCGCAGGGCTGCCCAGAAGGCCAGGGAAGTGTGGAGACGCAGCGCGAAGGCAAACGCGAGGGCGAGGAAGATTAGGCCAAGAGCCAAGGGCTCGGGGTGTTCCAGAGCCAGGGAGGAAGCGAGGGCCAAGGTGACGGGCGAGGGGAGAGGACGGACCCCGAAGGAAGACATCAGGCCCAGGACCCGAGGGGAGAAGAGGCCAGGCCCGAGGCCCAGGGAAGAGGAGCAGCAGGACCCGGTGAAGCCGGTAAAACGCAGCAGCCAGAAGACGGCCTTGGTCAAAACTGACCGAGATTCTAGTACTCAGGGGAAGCCTCGTGACCTAAGGGCTGCTCGCACGAAGACTTCCACCAGATCTGCAGGTCTTCGGAATGCAGCCAGGTATTCGTAGCGTGGGAGCAATTTCCCGTCCTCCAGGCGCAGACGCCTTTCCCCACAGGCTCTGATGAGAGCCGCTCTCACACACGGAAGTGGACAAACTATATACAAGCCCTTTCCACTCGCTACATTGTGTCTGTTTCCTCTTTGCCGCACCTGTAAGGCTAAGAGTGGGTGTTGAGGGGAGATGCAGTAGGGGCACGTGGAGGGAAGAGACAAAAGGCTGTGGAGATTCTGTTCCTGCTTCAGGCCCCAGGACCGTGCGTTTCAGAAGGAAAAAAGAACACAGGTAGAAGAAAAGCAGCCACTTGGGGGGGATTAGACATAAGTGTTGATTTAATGTTAGACACCCAATCAAATCCAAATTGAGTTTTGGGGAGAAGGGCATGTAAAGAGAAAAGCGGGGCTATGGTTGGGGCAAAAGAAGAGTAGACAACTTTAAGCTGAGTAGTCCCACTGATCCAAAGTGTTCTTAACTGAAATTCCTTTTAGGAAAAAGGCCCTTCTCCCAAAGTTGATTGTAATGGGTCTGTAGTTTTTGCCTGACTTGATAATATCATTTTAACTATAAAACTTTCTTATTATGTCAACCTTAAGTTAAACGAGAGTGTGTGAAAGCATCAAGCACAGGCCTCGGCACAAGGTAGGTGCTCATTACTGAGAGTTAAATAAGAGTATAAATAGTTTGTGATGATGTGATAATGTGCTATAGCAGAAAACTACACTGGATCAGTGCTTAATGAGATCCGGATTCTAGTCAAAGTTCTGCCACTCTGACCTTGGCTGAGCTGTTACTTAACTGTTCATAGTCTTGGTCTCTTTCTCTGTAAAAAAAAAAAAAAAGGTTGGAATAAGGCTAGGATGGTTTTAGGTGATTTTAAGTGTTAGTAAAATAAGGACTTAAAATATCATGACATAGGCTTTGTTTGACAAAATGCAGTGAGGGAATTTTCAAGTGGGAAAATACTAACTCCTAGAGAGGAAATTATTAAGATTTATAGAATGCATATCAGAAATATGAGGAGACACAAAGGCTAACTAGTGAATAGCTAGGTCTTTTGCTTTCCTTAAAAAATAACATGTATTGAGCACTATATATCAAATATAGAGCAAATGTATGATTTCCTTTCGTTCTGAATGTGCAGATTAATGGCAGCATGGGAATAGTTCTCATGCTATAGGTCATGACAGGACACAGAAATGGTTCCTAGGGAACTAAAAACGTCAGAGTAGCTGGTTCAGGGAAATGACTTACTGTTTCCAACTGAAGCCAAAAAGAGTAGGGAAAAGGGAAGCACTGGGAAGGTGCTTTTCATTCTTGTAAAGAGATGAGAGTCATGGCGGGAGGTGGGAATGTGTTGGAACGACCTGGGGAGCTTTTTCAGTGTACCTGATCAAGCTTTTCCCAAGAGTCTGGTATTTTCTACAAGGGGGAACAGGGTATGTGTATTCACACACACACACACAGAAAAGAAGGAGGAAGAGAGGGAGGGAGGGAAAGAAAGCTTAAGTGATACAAATATTCATCCTCTCACACCCTTAAATGAGAGTCACTGCTTTAAACCTACGCAGAGCTACTAGCAAAATGCTTGCCGTGCATCTCATCCATAGATGAGCTGAACTTTGAAACTTCCCCCTGCTGTAATTAGGTTCACTGTGCACTTGAATTGTCTGTGAATATCAGAATGAAGCAAACAGAATAAGAGAATAGGGAGCCATATGAAAAAAAGGTAGTGGGAATTATTCTCTTTTGAGCACAATTAGAACAAAGCAAATCAGATGTCTTTAGGAGAGACAGATGTATTGCCCCTTTATGGTCTTGGGAGGTTTTTACCTAAACAATCAGATGGCCTAGAACTAGAAACCTTTTCTCCTAAGATGGGATGGGAAGGACACTGGCAAAAATTTTACTAGATTGCCTAAGAATTATCACAGTTCTATTTGTATTGTGATGATTTCTTCATTTAAGCAAACTTCCATTCATACAGTCAGTAAATTTGGCAGATTTATGAAGTGTCAGACCCTGACCTTATATAGCTAAGTGGCCATTTTAGATTACTTTTCATTGTAAATTTTAGGGTGGCTATAGTCCAGTGAAATACAAGGAAAGACTTTAACTCGTTGGCAAGCTATCCACATTATCTAGATTATAATGCTGGCTAGGTACTTCTGTGAAAAGAATTCCCAGGAACAGTTAATCTCATTCCAAGTATTCACTAATGACTAAATGCCTGCAAAACTCTGGGCACTTTGCTGAATGAAGATGGATAAAGCATAATCCCCACTTTTCACTGTTCACATTCTAGTGGCATATTTAGGTATTTAACTTAAGTCAGAGCAAATGGAACATCCCTGACCTCAATTCTTTGCTTTCCTTTTTTTTTTTTAAAGATTTATTTATTTATTTATTTGACACAGAGAGAGAGATTACAAGTAGGCAGAGAGGTAGGCAGAGAGACAGGGAGAGGAGGAAGCAGGCTCCCTGCTGAGCAGAGAGCCCGATGCGGGCCTTGATCCCAGGACGCTGAGATCATGACCTGAGCGGAAAGCAGAGGCTTTAACCCACTGAGCCACCCAGGCGCCCCTTTGCTTTCCTTTTATCTCAACTGCCTCATGTGATGATAATAGAAATTGTTGGACTTTAGAGTTGTAACAAAGTTTAGATGCCCTCCAGCATTAGATATTCAATAGTTGTTGATAAAACAGTTAACAGAAATACAAATGGCCTTTAAAAATATGAAAAAGGCATAATTTTACTCATAAGGGAGATGCACATTAAAACAATAAGATAACATCTTTTTAATCAATTCAAAGGTTTTGAGAACCTACTCCCTTGGTGGCTTTGGGAGATCAGGCACTCACACACAATGCTAGTGAGAGTGTAAATGGAAGGAATCTTTCATAATTACAAATGCAAATATCCTTTGACCCAGCAGAACCACTTTATCTTTTAAATGTAAATGCATTTGTGAAAAAGGCTTATGTCCAAGGAATTCAGTGCAGCACTGCAGTAACAAAACAGAAAAGGAAATAATCTAAATGTTATTGGGGACTGGTTAAACTGAAGGTTCCATACAGCGAAACTGCACACAGCTGTAAAAAGGAGGAGATTCTGTACGTGTTATGATGACAAGCACCCAAAGATACAGTAGGTGAAAAAACAATTCAGGACTTTAAGTATAGCATACTACCTTTTGTGTAAAATGAAGGAAAATATACCTCTTTGTAATTGTATAAAATTCTGGAAAGATACACACAAAAAAACTAACTGGTTCTCTACTGGGAGGGGAAGGTGATGAGAATGGAAGAGGATACATAGAAAGGAGTCTCTTCTGCTATCTCTTTTTTTGTATTTGTTTTCAGAATTGTGTAAATTATAACTTGTTCAAAAATAAGGCAAAAAATTCCATGCAATTGTCAGTTGTAGCTTTTTCACTTGTAAGGTGGTTTGTACTTTTGCATGCATTAATTTCATTTTCACCTCAGTCTCTTAGATCTTAAGTGAAAAAGCTAATGTTTGGAAAACGTGCACTTTAGAAATTGGCTTTTAACTGTGAATTCCAGTGCTCTCTTGTCTACAGTTATCCATGCTGAAGGGGCGGGGGGGCTTCACCATCCACTCAGTAACTCTCTGAGACATCTTTCCTATGTAGGTAAAGGTCAGGAGTTAGAATTTATTTCTGCATTGAGCGTTTTAAAAGTCTGAGGTTTCTTGTGGGCGAGGGTATTCTCAAACACATTATGGGGTGTATTTTCAGAGCATGCAAACATCTCCATTTGTCAGTGGTCTCAAAGCAGTAGCTCTCTTCTGTCCCCCCTCCTCTGGGGAGCTCTGTGATGACCAAGGCTATGAGGCTGGGCTTGAGATCACTCCAGCCACAACCTAAATGTCTAGCAAGGATAGGAAATTATTCTGGGAAATAAATGTAGGGGTACCATGTCAGAAAGGGGGTTTTAAAAAAGAAAAAAGCCAAAGGATTTGGAAGAGAGGAACTGAAGACTGAAGACTGAGGGGATGTGAGCATGAAGTATTGGATGGGGCTGAGAGAGGCACTGAAGGGAGCAAGAAGAGAAAGTCAGGATTTCAGCAGACACCACTGGAGACGGCAGAGAGAACAGGGGTGGTGGGAATGCAAACTGGTACAGCCACTCTGGAAAACAGTTTGGAGGTTCCTCAAAAAATTGAAAATAGACCTACCCTATGACCCAGCAATTGTAGTACTAGGTATTTACCCCAACGATACAAATGTAGTGATCCAAAGGGGCACGTGCACCCCAATGTTTATAGCAGCAATGTCCACAATAGCCAAACTATGGAAAGAGCCCAGATGCCCATTGACAGATGAGTGGATAAAGAAGATGTGGTATATATACATATGTATATGTACACACACACACAATGGAATACTACTCAGCCATCAGAAAACGAAATCTTGCTATTTGCAATGATGTGAATAGAACTAGAGAGTATTATGCTAAGAGAAATAAGTTAATCAGATAAAGACAATTATCCTATGATCTCACTCATATGTGGAATTTAAGAAACAAAGAGGATCATAGGGGAAGAGAGGAAAACATAAGGTGAAATCAGAGGGGAGACAAACCATAAGAGACTCTTAATCATAAGAAACAAACAGGATTGATGGAGGGGAGAGTGGGGTGAGGGGATGGGGTAACTGGGTGATGGGCATTAAGAAGGGTACGTGATGTAATGAGGACTGGATGTTAAATGCAACTGATAAATAACTTTACCTCTGAAACTAATAATACACTATATGTTAATTGAATTTAATGAAAAAAATAAAAAGAGAGAACAGGGTCCTCAGTGAACAATCACCTCTGTGTTACTCCTTCCCATTTTTGGTTAGGAGAAAGACCAGACTTGTCAAGAGTATTACTCCAGGTGACTGGGGGAAGTAGGAGTGAACAAAGAAAACAGGGAAATATGAAGCACCAAGGTAGGTGCCAGAACAGCCTGGCTGGTGCTCAGGGAGCTGTAAAGGTGGATCATCCCCTAGCCAGCAGGCTTGAAGTTCCATTAAGGTACCTCCCAGGGAGGAAGAGCAAAGTCTTTGGGTTGCACTCAAGGCCTGAGGAGGGGTTCCTTCCCCTCTTCCCCACACCCCAGGAAGCTCCACAGGTGGAAGTCAGTGTCAGTGGATCAGAAGCTGGCGGTTTCCATGCCAGCTTCCCGTGTTTTCTCCCACACTACTTTTATTTCTCTTACCTTATTCTCGTGATAACCTCTGCTATATGCCCTTCTTCTACCCACAAAGGTACGTCTGCTGGACCTAGCTCCTGCCTAACCCCATCTGTGCATGCCTCCTCTGGCTCCCCCCACATCTCCAATTATTGTAAATTTGCCTAGGGGGTCAAGTCACAGTCACCACCATCACCTCAGTCTCTAGACTCGGCTTACCACTTTAAGGGGCTCCCAAGAGCAGGGTCAGCACTCAAATGACCCCGAGTTGGAGGACCTCCTTAAATTTGCTCCTTAGGCCCTTACCTGCCTTACCCTGGGCCTCATCCTGCTCAGCACTCTGCTTCCCCCATCTCCAGGTTGGGTTAAAACCAGCTAACTGGGAAGGAACATCTGGAAGCCAGGACACCAAGATGGAAATGGAGAGGCATAATTTGTGGCATCTCAAAGTTTATGTTTTTGGGAGGGGCAGTGAAAGGGCTCGTGCTTGGTTGTGTGACTCCCCCCAGAACTGTCTGGTGTCCCTCATTGTGTTGCAACCTTTTGATTACCAGAGAAACGCTGAGAATGGAGGAAAAAGGAGAGGAGAGGACTGAGAGAGGACATCAGTGATTCAGCCAATACGACTTTATTCAACTGACAAGGACCATGGGAACATATTAGAGGCCCTAAGGATACAGACAAAGGTCCCCAGTGGGGTAACCCATGGGAAATTTAGTCCATCCGAGGGAACCAAGTCAGACAACAGTTAGAAATCTGGCAGCCACAGAGTAGTTGGGGTGAATAGCAAGAGGGCATAATCTCCAAAGCTTCCTGTATGAGGGTGCCATGGTGACAGTATTGTGAGGCATGACAGGAAAGAGGTGCCAGGGAAGGGCTAGGCTGAGGAACATGCTGAGTACAGGGACTGTGGTCACACTTGATCTCCCAGGCCTGGAACAGCCAGTGCCTGGCATGTAGTGAGATGGCCAAAAATGGCTTATAGAATTGATACTGATTCTCAGAAACCACAAGAGACAGGAAGGGGCTGAGTAAATCAAAGTAGTAAAAAGTAGAAATCCACTTTGGAAGGTACATCAAGGGAAAAAGGGACTGTAGGGAATGGAGTTCAGGGCCTGGACTTGGCAGTATAGACAACCCATTGGCCAGGTTAGGGTGCATGAGAAAGGATGAGAGAGAGAGAGAGAGAGGAAGAGAGGCAGAGTAGTGAGATGGCAGCTGAGCTGCTAGAGCCAAGCCAAGGATTTGAGGGAAGAAAGTGGGAAGTTTGAGTAATTGACCCTGCTTTGTAGGCTTAAAGCTGACAAACTGGACAACAGGCAGAGGGACAGGGGGCTCTTGATAGAATGGAATTGGCTGGAAGCCTGAAGAGAGTTAACTGTGATGAAAAGAGAAGGATAGGGAGCAGAAGAACAAATACTCTTGGGAAGGTGAGGCATTCCCCAAGCCAAAAAAAACAAACAAACAAACAAAAAAAAAACCAAACAAACTGAACCAAGAAAAAGAGAAGTAGGAGTGAAGAGTGGAGAAGAAGCTCCGTTTATTGGGGAAATGGAGACAGTGAGTGGAGAGACAAAAGAGAAAGACCCTGAGGCCTGGAGTTGAAAAATACTATAGCCAAGTTTCTCCATCTCGGGGAGAGGGGCTGATCATCTCCCCCAAACTCCAACCTTTTGATCTTGGGAGAGTCCCTCAGGGGTGGTGGGTTTGCAATGGTCAGTTCAGTTTGTCCTCATAGGTTTGGTTAGGAGAGGAGCCAGAGGAGATAAGGGGACCAGGGCCTGCAAGACAGGTCCCCTCCTGCAGCCTGAATTGGACAGAATCTTCAAAGGAGGAAATGCATTTTTGACATTGGTGCTGTAGCTTAATTGATTACAACTCTACCTGGTGCAGAGAGTCTGGGTTCAAATCTCACTTGTGTCACATATTACTAAATGAGCCTGGTTCTTTCTTGTGTCCTGGGGGCTCTCCAATGCTTCTGTTGCCCTTGCCCATAGGGTAGGCCAAATCATGGTTAGGAATCCCTTGCATGGTACCTCATTGATCTCCAATGCAATTGTGAGGCTGGAAAACGTAGTTCCTTAAGTGCTTGGGAGAGCTGGCCTTACTCTCTATCCTGAGCTAAATGTTCACCTTGCATGCTTCCAGGCCAACTTATTAGGCCAGGAGAAGGACCAGGTAACTAGCAAAGGAGGACCATTTCCTTGGATGTTGGTCTTTCAGTTTTACAATGGATTTTCCCTTCTTTGAGATACCTGCTCCTTCTTTTCAGATTTCTGGACCATGAATCCTCAGTGTCCATTGTCAAAGCTCTAGCCCCAATCAGTCACAACAGTTTGGTAGTGGCCCCACACAGTTTCTAAAATTGTTGACTAACCCACTCCTTTCACTGATTTGAGGATGTGGACTCAATGAAACCATAACTGAGGAAAAACTAGCCTTGAGAGGTTGCAGAAAATAAATCTGACAACTGGGTATAAAGATTCCCCTCTCTCCCCATTTGAAGAGGGTAAGATTGAAGTGGAATTTGAATCTCCTGGCCAGTGATTCTCAAACTTTAGCATACATCAGATATTCTGGAAGGCAAATGAAAACTGATTGCTGGGATCCACTCCCAGAGTTTCTGATTCAGTTTGTCTGGGGGGGAGCCTGAGAATTTGCATTTCTAAAAAAAGTTCCCAAGTGATGGCTGGTTCAGAGACCAGATTTTGAGACCTAAGACCTAATACAGCCCTCCAGGGAAGAGAAGGAAATTTTGCCAGCTCAGAATTTTTAAGGGTCTAAGGGAGTAGATTTCACCTTTCTGTCAATGCCCAGCCCCACTCATCCCCATCCAGTTCACTCATCTGAACAGATATGGAAAGAACATTCCTCTGGCATCTCTGATTCTGAGTCAGGGCTCACCTTGCCCTTAATGGAAATAAGGAAACAGTGGTTGGAGTGCAGGAGTGCAGGAAAAGAAAGGATTTTGTAACAAATTATCACCCCTTTAGCTCCCCGAAGGTATAACATCACTTTGACAAGGGAAAACTTTTGCCTTCCACTTCTACATCTGTGTTAAGGCTTAAAATGTAAATAACTCTGGGAAAAGCTAACACTTTGAAGGGATTCTTTGCAGACATACTTTGGTGGGGTACAAAGTGGAGGATATTTGGGCCCTGAATAGGGTAGAGGCACCACAGAAGGAAAAGGTGACAGGTTCCTGAAGATGGACTTCTCCATTTTACATTTGCCCAGAGAGAACACAGAGACAGTTTTTTTTTTATTTATTTAAAGGGGATAGGGTGGACATGTGGCAAAGCCAGTTAGGAGAAAGATGGGAGTTTGAAGCTGATTCCCTGTGGGAAAAATCATTCAAATCTGTTCACCCATCTGATGGCTGCTTCTTATTTTATTTTTCGTCCAAGGTAAGTGGTGTTGGACCGAGGTAGAGAAGACAGTGGTACACCAGAAATGACCTAAAGTGATGCCCTTTCTGCAGAAAGCTCTTAGACTCCATCATGCCTTTCATTTGGGTGCTGTCATTTGCTATCCTTATAATTACTAAAACAGACCAACTGCAGGAGGTTAACATTTGGTTATTAAGATGTGTGATCTGATAGTACAGAGAGTCACCTCCCCCGAGTCTTTAAAACAAGGTTTGTGAGCTCCATTTGTCAGCATGTCATCTTTTTTTAGAAATAACAGAGTAGAATGTCACCAATACTTTTCTAGTCATTAGAGACTAGACTCTGTCTTTATACCCTACTGCCTCTGATATCTTAGTCCTTAAAATATTTAGTGATCCTTGCCTTGTAATTTTTGACACAAATATATAAATGATCATATTGGGTCAGGGTAACTCCCTATGACCCCAGTTTAGTGATCCTATGGATGGGCTGTGAACCTGCTAACTGTGTATATAAAACAGAGTGAATTGCTAATGTCTGTTTTTCTCAAAAGTGAGTTTCTGGTTTTTATCAGAGTCTCATAAGATTCTGTGATCTAAAACAGGTTCTGGACCATTGATCTGCATTAATGAATGAGGCATAGTGAGAGGGAAAAAGAAATGGCATAATCCGGTTTTCCCACTGGAATCCAATACTCTCTTATAGCCTGGGATATCTCCTAATACTAATCCTAAAACGCTCTTGTCTCTGAGGACCTTACAAAGGGCTGGCCATTTTGCTCTATTTGCAGAAACATAAGCAAGAGAAGTGCATTCCAGGCAAAGAAGGAAGGCTGCTCTGAGTGGCAGAATAGGGGGGAGGGCTGGGTTCTTCAAATTATATCCACTCTAAGAAGCCCAGTCAACAAAATGACCCTGTTTTCAGCTCCATTTGGGTCCAGAATTCTGAGGAGCTGTGATTCACCCAGTTTTTCCTAAGTAAATGGGACAATCACTAAACTAGATTGTTGCAACTTACTTCCTCTTGTCTCTCTGGTTAATTCTACCAATTATGGTTGAGAAATAAATGCGTTAAGGAAAAACCAGAATCTAAGCATTAAAGAGAAATTATCCCACTTTCATCTGCTTTGTTCCTCTCTCTTCCTAACCCCAAACTGCTCTTACATACAAGATAATTTTTAAATTATAAAATTGGTATTAACACATTATCAATAAAGCAAAACAATGACCAATTCATCAACCAACAAATGCTAGAATACTTATACAATTCCTGGAGTTAAGAGTCTTAGTGTGGATACCTTCCCAGAGTCGGGAAGAAAACCCAATACACTAACCCTCCCCCGCGATCAGCTGAAAAGCTAAACCATAGCCATTTTCCCTAAAGTTCTGTTTCTGGGAGAATGGGATCCTCAAGAAAAACTGTCTCTTTGATGAAGCAATCAAGGTCAAATAAGAATGATGACAACAACCTGCAAGCACTGTGATTCCTGTTCTGATTTCCCAGCGCCAAAACAAGACAAAGAAATCCACTCAGCACAAAGCTTCTATATGCGTCTTACTTGAAATCAACAAGAAACAGCCCACCTCACTGAGGATGTCTTTTTCTCTCCTCCCAGGCAAAAAGAATCTGTGGCCCAGAGATTCAGACCTAGACATATATATCCACAGTTGTCTTGATCTCAGTAATACCAGGGAAGACTTTACACTTCAACGCTCACAACTTAACCCATCATTTAACCCTTTCCATGAGGGCTCCCTTAATTGTTCAGCTTACTTCCTATCTTGAAACAAAACAAAAAAATCCCATACAATCCCTACTACCCTTATCCCCAGAAAACAGCCCCTAGAAAACCTAGCTTGTACACTTTGCACTTTGCATGCTCTCTTCAAAGACCCTGCACACAGATACACATAGACACGAAAAGACACAGTCAAGAGGAGCGGGGTCTGTTCAAGGGGATATAAGTTTTTTTCTTCTGTGTGGGCCTGGGTTCCTTAGGGGGGTATAAGTCCATCTCTTAGCATTGTAGTGTGATCTCTCAGCTGGATATATGTATGAGGAGGATGAAGGGAGTTGGAAAAAGAGGGTGAAAAGGTTCTTGTTTCTATTTTTCAGTAGGAGGTGGTAAGAGGTGTGGATGTATATTTGGATAATCAGGGTAAGTGTGATGGACCCACACAGGAATGAGGTCTGCCCCTCAGCTTTCATTTGGATAAAAAAACGGGGACTCTAGGTGCCTGATCACTATCTCCTTCCTGTTTCCTCATTACTCTCTAACCCAGTGTTCACCAGTGTGTTTCATGGAGTCACCAGTTCTGTGGGATGTGAGATAGAAAGGACACTGAGGTCAAATACATTCAGGAAACACTGCACTAGAAGAGGCTTAACAATTCTCTGTACGCATAAGTTCTTAGAGCCTTCAATATGCTAATATAGTCTTTCTCTCTATATACAGAGAGGATATAATAGTTACAGTATACAAAGGTATTACTCAAATATTTAACTGGTATGGCATAGACTCCAACCACTTAGAATGGACCTCAGCCATAAACTGCTGATTCTCAAGTGGTACCCTTGAGAATGGGCTAGGGCTGAATATCAGACCATGCAGCAAGCATTGTTTCCTAAAAGATTTGCCCAAAGAACTCCATTCTATGTGGTATCTCACAGAACTGGTGAGAAATGTCTGGCCAATGTTAGAACCTCATCTTTCTAGGGATGGAGCCAGGGCTCATGTTTCTGGCCACCGGGGTTCAGGAGAGGGGCAGTTCTGGCAGAGACTCCTGGTAGCACCAGCTGCTGACAGATGTGACCACAGCCGCAGCAGAAACAGATTTCAAAAGACAGATGTCCCTCTGTCCCAGCTGCTCCGGGGACTTTGTCCCTGGTGGGTCAGCAGGTGCCTGTCCAGGTGATGTTTACGGCCAAAGCTCTTTTCACAGCGAGGGCACTGGAAGGGCTTCTCCCCAGTATGGGTCAGCCAGTGTCTCACCAGGTGGTGCCGTCGGCCAAAGCTCTTCCCACACTCAGTGCACACATGGCACTTTGGCACTGGTGGGGCACGCTGCCGTTTCCTAGCGCCTGGGCTCTCTCCAACCTCTGGGCCCTTGCAGGATTTGCCTTCCGCATGCACTCTCTGGTGGCTGGCCAGATGGGAGTTGCATCGGAAATTCTTGCCACACTCTGAGCACCTGCTGGGCTTGTCATGTAGGTGGGTTTTCTGGTGCCGGATCAGGTGGTGTCTTCGCCCGAAGCTCTTTTCACACTTGAGGCAGCTGTATGGCCGCTCCCCAGTGTGTGTTTGCTGGTGCCTGGCAAGGTGGGAGCCCCACACAAACTGTTTCCCACACTGGGGGCATGTGTGCGGTCTTAACAGGGAATCCATCTCTGTGCTACATAGAAGGTTTGAGAAGCTATCTTCCTGAAGAAAAGGTGGGCCCAGAAGCATTCCTCTGGAGCTCCTGGGCATGGAATCCCAGCTCTCATCCTGTTCTGGGTTCCAGAGAACAGTATCTTCAGACACACTAGATAACATTCGGGGAGGTTCTGCTTCTAGTTCAGGGGTATCACCCTCGTGCTCACTTCCATCTCCTGTGGAGAAGGGAAAATACCAACCCCAAGAGGGGAGTCACAAGAGAGTACTCCGGGACCCAAGTCACAGGTAAGGTTATCTGACTCCAGTTAGGGCCTAAATCTGACCCCACAAAGGCTGGAAGAACAGACTCTAACAGTGCAAGAAGTGTAGAAGTTAAAAACCTGGCTTAGGAGGCAGATTACTCAATTTTGAATCTCAGCTTTCCCACTTAACTTCTATAAGCTTTCATTTCCTCTTCTGTAAAATGGGAATAAGATGGCTGTTATAAAATAGATAGTATAATACCTGTACATAGTGAGCACTTAGTAAATGGTCTCTGCTATTGTTGTTATTTGTTTATTTATTTATTACAATTACTTCCATCTTCCTGCCTAAGCACTGATGGAGAGTTAAGAAATGTGGGGCAATCTTTACTGGCTGAGTGACCATCTATCAGCAATACTAGAGACACTCTGGAAAGCATCTCCACAATGGTGGCAGGTTAAACAATAACATCAACAACAACAAAAACTAACATTTATTGAGTGCTTATCATGTGTCTGGTACTGTTCTACTCTGTTAACATATTTAAGTCTCACAATAATTTACTGATGAGGAAACCGAACAGGGGTTAATTACTTTTCCAAGATCCCCAGGTGTGGTCCTGGATTCAAATCCATGAAGTTTGGTTTTAGAGTCTCCCTTCTAAATCTTTCTGCTACACTCTCTTGCCTTTAAAGAAAAAGATCTGTAAACTTTTTGACTCTGTAGCTCACTGAGCAGAGAAGGGATTAGATGAACATGTAATGATGACACTCCGAGAGGGTTGAAAGCAGTGGCTGAAAGTCTATTCTAGGTGCTTACCTGTATATGTGACTCTCAGGATGTCCCTCTCCTCCAAGTCCTGGGGGTCAGGGACCCATTGTTCTTCCCCTCCTTCTAGTTGAGAAAGCATGTCCAGTTTGGGAATTGGAAATCCTGCCCATGGAAAAGGAAAACAGAGACATCAATGAGTTCAATTGTAATTCTCTATTTCTGAAAAAAAGCTGTTTCCTAGATTACTCCTTGGAACTGAAGATAAAAGGCCAGATACAAGCCTCTCTCATATCCCCATTTCTGTTAAGTTCCTCTTCTTTCTTTTAGACAACCATATTCTCTTCTCTAGTGTGTCTATTCCCTTCCACTCAAATTTCAAATACTTTCAGCCCAACTCTTCTTAACTTCACTTAATTAGCCCCACCACGGCTTTCTTTTCTTTTCTTTTAAAGATGTATTTATTTATTTTTTTGACAGAGAGAAAGAGAGAGAGAGAGAGAGAGAGAAGAGAGAGAGAGAGAGAGAGAGAGAGAACAAGCAGAGGGGAGCGGCAGGGAGAGGGAGAAGCAGGCTCCCCACTGAATGGAGAGCCTGATATGGGGTTCAATCCCAGGACCCCAGGATCATGACCAGAGCCGAAGGCAGACGCTTAACGACTGAGCCGCCCAGGCACCCCCCTATCACAGCTTTCTAGCCCCACTCCCATCTTACCCTAGATGACCTGCTGAATTTCCAAGGACTCAGTTCTATCACTTAAATGGACTTCTCTCTGCCTTGTAAGAACCTCCCATTTCCCAACCAAGAGCCTGAAGTTCTCTTCTCCACAATTCAGCATTATTTTGCTGTTGTTTTTAAGAAATGACACCGCATTTCCACTCTCTTTTGATTAGCCCTAATGCTCTTTCTCTGGTGAAAGCTTAGATTCCCAGCCAAGGAAAGAACCCTAGATAGACACTATCCGATGGCTCTGGAGCAGATGGTTCCATCCTCCCAGAGTATAATCTTTTAAAAGAGGCTAGAGAAGATCATGCTTACTCAGAGAGACCACTATCCCACAGTTCTCCTGCATGACATATTCTCCATAAAAGTCTGTCTGAGAAGGGTCCAGGCTCCGCCACTCCTCCTGAGAGAAGCACAATGACACATCCTTGATGGTTACCAGGCCCTGAAACAAAATGTAGCATCATTTGTTGGTAATTGTTCCTTAAGGAAAATGTGATCCCTGTATAAAAGGCTGAAGTAGCAGAGGAGAGGGCATGAGAACATCTAGAGAAAGAATTTCCCAGGGGTCCCTGGGTAAGGCATATATAGTTTTGGTGAAAGATAAATAAGCAGAGGGGCAAAAGTATAGTCAATGAGTGAGTGAGGATAATGTCTCTTATGAATTTCCCACTGGGACCATGGGAAGTTGGAAGCACCATGAACTCATTGCTCCCTCTGTTTAACTACAGGTGTCTGCCCAGTCTTTCTCACTTGCCTTATCCTTTTCATTGCAGAAATTGGGTATTAGCATCTCCTTCGACTACTTGACCTCTCCTTTTCTATCATCACAAAATGACAGAGATAAAACATTCTTGCTCTCCACCCATCATGCCATATCCTTATCTTTTGAGACAGCATAATAGTGGTTAGGAGCCCAGAGTCTTGAGCCAGATGACTCCTAGCTCTGCCATTATTAGCAGTTTGTCCTTACACAAGTGCCTTAATCTCTTCCTACCCTATTTTCTCATCTGTAAAATGGGCATAATTGGGTTTCTCTCAGGGTTAAATGGGTTAATATACATAAAAAATTCAGAGAACTGCAAGCATGGTAACCACTCTGGGAGTGTAGCTACTACTACTATTATAATTTTTCCGTGGGTCTTCCATTGCCTTCTGAATCTAAACCTATTTTCTCTCTCTGGCTCTGTCCCATCTTTCTACCTTTTCTTCTTTTCTATAAATGCTCCATTATTTACCCAGTCCTGCCTACTTTATGCTCTTCCAAGCTTCCTTCATGTCCTCTTTTCCTAATCTTTCCAGATTTTTTTCTTAAAGGACATTAATAAATTGTTCTTAAAATCCCTCTAGGGATGGCACAGCCATCCATTAAAAACAACCTCTAGGAACTCCCCTCTTGTCATGCCTCCACTTATTTTTTCAAGGGTATTATAAGCCCCTTGGAAAGGGAAAGAATCTGTTCAGTTATAAGATGAAGATACCATTAGTGAACATGTGAGATAACAAATCAATAGGATGATGCTGAGGCTACAGAAAGGCAGCAGTGATGAGACCCTGGGAGAGGCCAAGGGAAGCAGAGGCCCACCTGTGATCCTGCCGCTAGAAGTGCAGCTGCCATCTCCCAGTCTCCGGTGCTCCCCTCCTGGGGAATGGCAGGAACCCAGGGAGCTGACTGAGCTGGAGAGAAGAAAGAGGAACCATTAGAAATGGACCATCCACCCTTTCTCAGTGAGAGCCTGGGCCCCATGTTAGAGGAGCTTAAGGGTCACATTTTCCTATATCTATGCACATTGGTAAAACTCAAATGCACACACACAGTGGAAGAGACCTTCGCTGAAAATGCTCTGTGAGAGTATTAGGTGTTTTTTAGCAGACCTTAGATGTCAGCCATCTCTACTAGACTAGCTGTGATTTGAATTTATATTATTTGAATATAATTTTCACCTAGTAAAGTGCATCTTACTGGGTGTGTTCTCAACAGTAATTGGAGTTGTTGTCACTTCTTTTGTCTCCCACATTTAATACCACTAACCATGCAGTTGTAGCACGTGGAGGGAGTGATCATGCAAGAAATGGGAGAAGCCCAGTTTTATGGTTTACAGAATCCAGGAGCTCCTTATATTCCTGTGACCAGGGCCCAGGAAGCCAGGAATAGTGGACTAGTCCTGGTACTGGTTATGGTACTCTAACACACATATGCCCTCCAGGCTCTCACCCTTCTCCTGAAGGGACTGTGGCTCCTCTTCAAGGTCACAGCACAGGTGTTCCAGTGGTCCTGGTGCTGTTCTCCATGGCCCCTCTTCTTGGCTTCCCCTTTCCATCTGAGGCTCTACTCCATCCAGCTGGACATTCATTGACTCCCATCCTGTCCCCAGGACCGCTGTCTGTTCTGAAAGCATTTTTGCTGCAAACCCAAATTGTGACCTGGAACAAATTCATTATCAGCCGTGCCCATTAAAAATGGAAAGGGGTGATATTCCTAAGAGAGTTATGGAGAACAGCCTCAGGGATAAAAAGATGAAACTGGATAAGAGGAGCTTGATGGCAGATGAACTTTAAAAGCTTGGTGTGTTCCAATCAACTAAGCCTAGGCCAAGCTTCTTGGAGGAACTCAGAAGTGAGCAGGTGCTAAACAGCAAAGTCACTAACAGTTATTTTGGGGACCTCATTGCAGAAACAGAATATCTCTGACGGCTGGAAGAACTTCATTTAAAAAAAAAACCAATCCGGGAAATTCAAAAGCTACTCATTTAATTTCAACCACTGAAAATACAATAAACTAAGCAATCTGGACACATGTAGGATGGGATGTGCCCTGACTTACACTCAACAAAAATGGATATAATCATATATAAGATTTTCTGCCACAAATCCCATTCTCATGAATTAGTTCGAAATGAAATGATTACTGAAGGTAGAAGACCCAGCCAAAGGTGTGTGCATGTGTGTGTGTGTGTGTGTGTGTAAGGAGCACACCCCTCCTTTATAAGACTGAACCAAATGACACCTCACTTAAGCCTCAACAAAGAGACATAACCTGTCACTCTGATGCAGGAAATGAGAACTGGTAAGAAATGTGGTAGAAAGACCAATAACTCAGAGAGCAGGTATAAAAATCCAAAGAAACCCTAACAGACAGGAGAAATTGTTGGTTAGTGAGGAGTTGATGTCTAATTGAGAAAAGTAAAAAAGAAAAGAAAGGGTTTGAACCAGAGTGGATAAAGGAGAAATAGTTGATGCTAACATGACCTCAGTGTGTGAATTAACAATCCTGTGAGTTGAGACATAGGAAAGAACCAGTCAAATCTCATTAGAAAAATCTATTCAGTTTTAAAGAAGGGTATAAAGAAGCCAGAATATGTTTCATCAGAAGAAACAAAAGTGGTGAAAGGGATGGAAAAGATGGCCATTGGGGAAAAGTTAAAAACAACAGACATAGTTTTCTCCTGTCTAGGGAAAAAAGCTGATGAACGATGCTACCAAGAAATAGGAACGGTTTATAGCTCTGTATAGATCTATTCTCTTGATTGCAAGACAAGAGATTTAGGTTAAAGATATTCTTTCTTCTTCTTCTTTTTATTTTACAGATTTTATTTATTTATTTGAGAGAGAGAGAGAGAGGGAGGGGAGAGAGAGAGAGAGAGAGAGCACAAGCAGGGGGAGGGGCAGAGGGAGAAGCTGAGCAAGGGCTCCATCCCAGGACCATGGGATCATGACCTGAGCCCAAGGCAGACGCTGAACTGACTGAGCCACTCAGGCAGCTCTAGATAAAAAAAAATTCTTAACAATAATCCTGTAGTGCACAGGACCACGTTGTGGACTTGACTTTTCTCTGAAAATCTTAGGAGTCAGAACAGGTCTCATGTGTTGTGACAAGGGCTTCCCTGACTTCTGGCAGAGAAACAGTCTATGAGACTGCACAGATTCCTTTCTGCTTGGCAACATATTGTGTGTGTGTGTGTGTGTGTGTGTGTGTGTGTGTGTGTGTGTGTGTGATTATTATTCAAGAACTCAAGAAGTCATAGCCAGTGAAAGGCTTCAAAAAACAGGTCAGAACCTTGGTTAACTATCCTGGGTCACTCATATTCATTCAATAACATTTGCAAGAACCCAGAAGCCCTGGACAGGTAATGACAGATGTCAAGTTGTTTATTTTCTTCCCTAGTTGTCTTTGACAAAAGAGGTAGGTGGCAACCCTAAGACCAATGCACAGAAAGGGAACAAATGACCCTTTCATCTCAGAAGTCCAAAGAAGTCTCAGGGCCTCATGGGAGCATCCTGGACTGATTCCCAGCTTAGGAGGTTTCCTTTTCAGAGACTTCTCATGAGAAAGGAAAATTCCCAATAAAGCAATAAAGGGAAACTTGCATTTTAGCTCTCTTCTAAATTCCAGCCCCTGTATTTGCCCTATTTTTAACATATAAGGCACCAATTCCCTCTCCTCACTGGAGGTCTTCTTTGTTTCTCAAGCTCCCTTTGAATGTCCTCTCTCAGGGTTTACCTACACTAATACCTGGACACCTGTCTCAAACTCATTTCTCCATCTCCCCAGCCTACTGGGCTAGCTGTGAGCCTCTCCAGACCACTGAAGGAAAACCTGCGGATGTGCTGGCAAAAATCTCAGCAACAGGGAGTGGGTCCTTAACCTCACACTGCATTTCCTGAGATGTTCACCCTCTCAGAGCCAGCACCTGGGCAGTTCAGGTGACCGCCTAACCAGGTTTCTCTGGCCCCAAGATGTTCCCAGGCCTACCAGAGTCTGGGTTCCAGGGCTTCCATTCCCCACTTTTCCTCACATATCCGAGGGTCAGGGCACCTGCTGAAGGAAGTTTTTGCAGCGGGCGCTGTTGGACAGGGAAGGAGGGTGTAGCGAAAGGAGCGGCCCCAGGGCACAGGCACTCGCGCGCCGTCAGGGAGCCCTCCCCTCTGCCCCGGGTGGGGCACGGCGGGACGGGCGCCGGGGTAAGGCTGCCGCTCCCCTTCCTCTGGTCACAGTGGCCCTGGAGAGGGTCAGATTTCAGAGAATCCGAGGGAGGCAGAGCCGGGCCAGGGGAAGTGAGGTCAGAAAACAGGTTTCCCGTGAACGGGGGCAAGAGCAAGTCAAGAGAAAGGAGCCACGGGGTAACCTGTGCGCGAGTGACAGCGGCCGGAACCCGCGGGGCCTGACAGCGACGCCGGGGACGGGGAAGCCGGGGCGAGGGGCGGGCTCGGAATGTCAGGGGGGCCGACCCCCGGTTAAGGCAGCAACCCGGAGGCCGCGTCGATCCTCCTCCCCGCCCCTGGGTGACTGGGCCCCCACCGGCCGCGCGGGGCAGCCTGGCGTCCTCCCTCCAGCCGCGACTCCCTGCGGCCCGGCCCCACTCACCCCGGTCCGCCTGGCCTGCGGCCCGTGCCTCCCTCCGGGGCGCCGCCTGCCCCTCCCCTCCGCCCTCGGCTTGGGACCGAGAGCCCGCGGGGGCCGAGCGCGAGGGTGAGAAGTGGGGGCTGGGTGCCCAGGGGTATGCGGGGACGGTCGTGGCTGGGCCCCAAAAGGAGGCTCCCCCCCCCATAGGCTGGTACGGGACCGGGAGC